>CM031937.1:9755314-10260419 GCA_018703725.1 Brassica juncea
ATTGGCCAAGACCTATAACTACGCCTAAGACCTTGTACAAAATCCAACATCCACAAAGAAAATGTGTAAAACTGAGTCGCATCATTAATCTGCAATACAATAATATTGTTATAAATTACAAATTTAATTAAATGAATTGTGAAACTTAATAGTAAAAAACATAACTCACATAGTCTTTGCACCACTCAGCAAATTTGGTGTCTTTCGCTTTTTGCATTGCAGCCGGAGTAATATCAGGAACACTTAGAGTCATATATTCTTCAAACATCCTGCACGCATTTAAATCTTAATTATGTAAATAGAAATATGTATTTATATTTGAATTTTCATAATATTTTACTACTTTTCATATGGAGCAAATGTTTCACAGTTGAGCATCATAAATGTCTGAAGAATGGTGTTATCTTCATCACTCAACCAACTAGTTGAGCACTAACCACTGATTCTCCCTTCATGGTAAAACAAGGGTGGTACATCCGCATAATTGTATGAGAAACGAATATCACTCAGACCTTCTGGAATGGTCATGATTTCAGGATGCCCACAAAAATTAGAGGAAGCATTTGAAATCTCCTCGTTTATCCATTGTGCAACTATCGAACCTGCAATGTGTGCTTTGTTTTTGACCATCTTCTTCAAATGGTACATGTATCTTTCAAATACATACATCCACCTAAAATGGACGGGACCACCTAAGGCTGTCTCATCTGGAAGGTGCACAAGAAGATGTTGCATAACATCAAAGAATGATGGAGGAAATATCTTTTCCAAGTTACAAAGCTTTACAGCGATATTTGCCTTTAAAAGGCCAACATCTGACTCTTTCAAAATCTTCGAAGAGATATTTCGGAAGAAGAGAGCAATATCTGTAAACAAAACAATAAAATTAATTATACCATAAATTATAGTAAATTATAAAATGATACAAACAAATAAATACCTCTAATCGCTGTGTGAACATTTTTGGAAGGAGTTCTGCGAACGCAAATGGATAGTCATCCATTATGACATGACAATCATGACTTTTCAGTCCATATAGCTTTAAATTGCTTTCGTCAATACATCGACTAATTTGGAAGAGTATCCATCGGGAAATTTTATGTCATTTTTCAACCACATAAGGAATGCTCGTTTTCCTGCATTTGACAGCCATGAATATTGGCACGGGCATCGTTCCATCCCTCTTTCATCTCTAAATCCCGTCTTTTGCATAGTCCCTGGAAGATCCAATCTGCTTTTGATGTTGTCTTTCGTCTTTCCAAGAGCATTTAACACCGTGTTTGTCAGGTTATCGAAGAAGTTTTTCTCAATATGCATGAAATCAAGGCTATGCCTGAAGAAGATGATTTTCCCAATACGGTAACTCCCAGAAGATACTCTTCTTTACCCAATTGTGAGTAACTCCATATCCAGATAATGTCTTTGATGGATTATCATGTCCATTTCCTCCACAATCAACTGATTTTGATAAACCTCTTATATTGTTTATCCTTTCACGGAATATTTCTTCTCTGGTCAACCACGGAGGAGGAGGATCTAAAACTGTTTTTCCCCGTCTAAATGCCTGAGTGTTTTTTCTGTAAGGATGATCTGCATCTAAAAACCTTCTATGGCAATCAAACCAACTATGTTTCCTTCCGTTAGATAACCAGAATGCACCCGTTTCATCTTGACAATATGGGCACGACAACTGACCATGAGTCGTCCAACCTGAAAGCATCCCATAAGCTGGATAATCGCTTATCGTCCACATCAAAACTGCTCGCATTTTGAATCTTTCTTTCATTGAGATATCATATGCCTCCACACCATCCCTCCATAACATCTGTAATTCTTCAATCAACGGCTGAAGGTAAATATCTAAGCTTTTCCTTGGATGTTTCGGCCCGGGAACTAGTACCGAAAGGTAAAGGAATTCTCTTTTCATACACATTCCTGGAGGAAAATTGTATGGAATTACAATAACAGGCCAAAGAGAATATGCTTCTCCATTCATACCAATCGGATTAAACCTGAAAATTTACAGCGAAAAGAAACCAAGTCGAGATTTCAAGCACTCCAAAAATTGTACCTCTACCGGTATCCACACACACACAGACTAGATCGGAACGGGATGCTAGTACCACCGAGATCAAATCTCAAAAACCTTAACAAACTCTTTTGTCTCACTCTTAGAGTTAGAGCTTTATTTTTCTCGTCAACTTGTTATGCAAATGTCGTTATGTTTTATAACAAACGTCAACTTAACCTAAATCTCATAATTAGGAACATGGGCCAAACCCATTAATATATATATATATATATATGTATCAACGTGAATGAGATTACTATCTCTTCTTTCACGTGATCAAGTATACAATATATATACTTATTATTATTATATCACAAATTATATATATAATATATTGTTATTCCCATAACTCTAAAATATTATTGATCCAATCTGCTTAGGTGTGTGATCCTGTAGGATCATATAATATTAGTAATAAACTCTCAATTCATAGATTATAAGCGGTTTCTAGCAAAACATCATAACCACCTAATATTATATGACGGTCGAACCTCGACGTTACGACTTTAACTAGAGTAAGTACAATAGATTTCAGGACATTCCCAACAATCTCCCACTTGTACTAGAATCATCTATTCTCATAATCCTTTTGTCCCTATATCTCGATCTCAGCATAAGGCAAGAACTAGTGTCATCCTTATTAAGCTAGATCATGTTTATCGAACTTTAATTTATACTGATAAAATAAACGACTGACATTCACCTGGTTTGAGCATGGCCATGAATTTCTCAGTATCAAATCTTCAATAGGCCCAAAGATATTTATCTCCCGTTATATGGGAGGGACAAATCCCATCTTGTTCCATCCCTGTTCCTTACAAACTTCATAAAACACCTAATCAATGCCTTTATAATCACCAGTTATGGCTGACATTTGACAAGGTCAAAGTGAACTAATCCATAAATAAAGAATCATGATGAACTCAGGTCGATAGACTATACTCTATAGTCGTAATGAGAAACGTTTATGATACTCATATAACACTTTTGTAGAGTTCTCATAGCGGGTCAGTCCGATACTGTGTTCTCCAACACATATCTATATGATTGACTTTGATACCACATATTGAATGAATCCATTTTAGTCATCAATCACCTCACATACTAGTCATTCTCAGTTATTAATGTCTCATGCTAACAACCTTGACTAGGGACCTCAATAACTTATAGCATCTTTCACTTATAGGGTTTCATAATCAAGTCACGTACTTGATGACCTATTAGAATGATATAAATTATTTTGGGACTTTTATTTAATTATCCTATAATAAAATAAATCTGAAACAATTTCATTAGTTTTAAAACATAACCAAATGTATGTAACCTGAACATCATATCATAAAATAAAAATCTCCCACTAGAACCAAGATCACATCTTAAAAAACTTAATGCCCTATAGCAGTAGTATGACTCTCATGCTTATACCATGGAAGAGGCTTAGTCAATGGATCAGCAACATTTGCATCCGTTGAGACTCTGCTAATCTTCACATCTCCTGTATCGACGATATCATGAATGAGATGATATCTCCTTTGAATGTGTTTGGATTTTTGGTGGGAATCTGGGTTCTTTCGCCTGTGCGATGGCTCCATTGTTGTCACAATAGAGATCCACTGGATTAGAAATACTGGGAACCACACCCAGTTCAACAATGAAATTCCAAATCCAAATAGCTTCCTTTGCTGCTTCAGAAGAAGCGATTGATTCAGCTTCAGTTGTTGAGTATGCTACGGTGCTTTGCTTGGAACTCTTCCAGCTCACTGCTCCTCCACAAAAGATGAAACCAGATTGTGATCAGAAATCATCTTTGTCTGTCTGAAATCTGGCATCAGGTGTAACTACTCGCAACAAGCTCATTACTTCCTCCATAGACCAAGAAGTTATCTTTAGTATTTCTCAAATACTTGAGGATAGTCTTAACTGCTGTCCAGTGACTTTCACCTGGATCAGATTAGTATCGACTCGTCATGATCAAAGCACATGCAACATCTGGACGAGTACAGAGCATTGCATACATGATAGATCCTACAGCAGAAGCATATGGGATTCTACTAATGCGCTCTCGGTCATCATGTGTCGACGGACACTAAGTCTTGTTGAGAGTTATGCCATGAGACATCGGCAAGAAGCCTTTCTTGGAATCATGCATCTTGAATCTATGCAAAATCTTATCAATATAAGCATCTTGACATAATCCACTAGTCTTATTTAATATATCTATATAGATTCTTATTTCAAGAATATATGCAGCTTTTCCCATGTCTTTCATTGAGAAACAACCTCCAAGCCAAGTCTTCACATAATTAAGCATAGGAACGTCATTTCCAATGAGAAGTATGTCATCTACATACAACACTAAGAAAACAACTGCGCTCTCACTAGTCTTCTTGTAAACACAAGGTTCTTATTCATTTCCAATGCAATCAAACTCTTTGATTACCTCATTAAAACGAAGATTCCAGCTCTGAGATGCTTGCTTCAAACCATAAATGGCACGGTTAAGCTTGCATACTTTCCAAGCACTTCTAGGAACTGTGAAACCTTCAGGTTGTGTCATGTACACATCCTCTTCGAGATTTACATTAAGGAAAACTGTTTTCACATCCATCTGCCAAATCTCATAGTCATAATAAGCAGCAGTTGCTAGGAGAATCCGAATGGACTTAAGCATTGCAACTGGTGAATATGTTTCATCATAGTTGATACCATGATTTTTTTTGTAATCTTTAGCCACCAATCTAGCTTTGTATATTCGTATATTACCATCCATGTCAGTTTTCTTCTTGAAAAGCCATTTACACTCAATGGTTGTAACACCATTAGGTAAATCAACCAAAGTCCACACTTTGTTTTTGACATGGAGTCCATCTCGGATTCTGCGGCTTCTCGCCATTTATCGGAGTCAGGGCCCATCATAGCTTCCTCAAAGGATGTAGGTTCATCACTTTCTATTATCAATAGATCATGATGATCCGTCACCCAAACCCATATCTATCAAGTTCGTGATGCTACCTTTCGGACCTACGTAACTTAGGTTCCACAGGTGTAAATTCTATGACTCTTTGTAAATCTAATTGATCATCTTCCTGAGAGGATGAAACAATCTCCTGTGTTACTCGAACTTCTTCGAGTTTTACTTTACTCCCACTAATCTTCTTAGAAATAAATTCTCTCTCAAGAAAAACGCCACTACGAGCAACAAACACTTTGTTCTCGGTGGAATTGTAAAAGTAATAACCTTTGGTTTCTTTGGGATAACCAACAAAGGAGCATTTATTAGGTTTCGGTCCAAGCTTATCTGTAAACATATGTTTAACATAAGCATCAGAACCCCAAATTTTTAGAAAAGAAAAATTTGGAACCTTTCCAGTCCACATCTCATATGGTGTCTTCTCAAATGATTTTGATGGACATATGTTTAGTGTGAATGCAGAAGTTTCTAGAGCGTAACCCCAAAAGGATGGTGGAATATCTGCATGACTCATCATAGACCGAACCATATCTAATAAAGTTCGATTCCTCCTTTCAGACACACCATTCCATTGTGGTGTTTCTGGAGGAGTGAGTTGTGAAACAATTCCACATTCTCTCAGATGATCATTAAACACTTGACTCAAATATTCTCCATCTCGATCAGATCGAAGAGCTTTTATTTTCTTGTCAAGCTGATTTTGTACTTCATTCTGAAATTCTTTGAACTTTTAAAAAGATTCAGACTTATGTTTCATTAGATAAACATAACATATCTACTGAAGTCGTCAGTAAATGTAATGAAGTACTGATAGTTTCCTCTGGCACTTATACTCATCGGTCCACATACATCACTATGTATAAGTTCCAACAAGTCTTTGGCTCTTTCACCGTGTCCAGTAAAATGAGCCTTAGTCATTTTATCCAATAAACAAGATTCTCATTTTTCATATGATTCATAATCAAATGAGCTCAAAAGTCCATCACTATGAAGCTTTTGAATGCGTTTCTCATTTATGTGGCCCAAACGACATGCCAAAGGAAAGTTTGATTCGTGTCATTATACTTGAATCTTTTGGTACTAATATTATAGACATGCACACTTTAGTCTACAATATAAAGCTCCTTCTCTAATGAACCGCTACCATAAAAGATATCATTACGATCAAAAGAACAATATTTGTTTTTTTATCATAAATTCAAATCCTTCCAAATCCAAAAAAAGGAATGGAAATAAACTTATAGCAGGTACATAGTAGCAATTCTTAAGTTCTAAAACCAAGCATGAAGGTAAAGACAAATGAAATGTTCCTACGACTAATGCAGCAACTCTTGCTCCATTTCCCACGCGCAGATCCACTTGTCCTTTTCTCCAAAATTCTACTGTTGCTTAGGCCATTCATGATATTCGTACAAATATGAGCACCACAGCCGGTATCCAATACCTAAGAAGTAGAACCAGAAGTAGTAACATTTACTTCTATAACATACATACCCCTAGACGATGTTTCAAAAGTCTTTTTTTTTCAGATCTTCCAAGTAGGGTTTAAACTTTTGTTTGAGAACAATTCTTGGGTTTCGATACCATTGGAGGAACTTTGATCCATTAAATTTGTCCTTTTTAAGGGCAATGAAAATGGGTTCTGAGAAGTTTGCTGGAATAGAAGAATAGCTAATATTAATATGATGTTCAGGAATTTAGAGAAATCTAAACAATTAAGAAAACTCGTATTATATTCATAACATTTTCCTCAAATGAATATAATAATTCAAGATCCATATTTCACTAAAATCCGAGTGATCTTTGGCTCATCGCTCGAATGTATAGCTACTTAGGTAAGCAAAACTTTGCTAATTATATCCAATATAATTCACTAGTAGAAATCTACCGCATAGCCACGGTTGTGCCACTGTAAAACCGTGGCGGTATAAAAAAAGCAACGAATTCGCCACGCAACAGCCACGAAAGAAAATAAGCCACGGTAAACGCGAAATAGTCACGAAAATATTTCGTGGCTATAATAGCCACGGTATAGCAACGAAAATGTCGTGGCACTTTAATAGCCACGATTTTGCCACTACATTTATCGTGGAAATATTTTGTTTTTTTCTGCCGACATCAAAAAGTGAATAATGTACTAAGCCAAAAAATTTCATGGCAATACCGTGGCTATGTTTAGCTTTTTCAGTCCGAAACAGAGAAAGATTCACGTGGCAAGGATATTTTAACTAGCCACGAACATTCCGTGGCTATAGCGTGGCTATTTTCTAAACTATATTCACTTCCCGTGAAACATTAACAACTTTTGTTCTTCAACCAAATTTTCTAAACAAAACTATGTCTTTTTACTTTGATTCAAGAGAATGGATGGATCAAAGGATTGATCCCCAGAGTAATTCCGTTTCAGAAGTGTTTCTCGGAGGCATTGACGCATTTCTTCAGTTTGTGTGTAATCAAGGAGATTACAAGGAGCGGCAAACGTTATTGTGTACGTCTGCTCGCTGCAAAAATGTGAAGCAACGAGATGCAAAAGTTGTCTCAAGACATCTATTCTTATACGGTTTTAAGGGAAATTACTATGTTTGGATGAGTCATGGAGAGAAATTCTACACTGTTGGTGAGAGTTCTGGAGCGAATCATTCAACGGGCGAAGAGGAAATGTCGAAGAATCCTACTTGGAATGCTCATGAAGATCACTACCAGGGTAATCCAGAAGTACCAGCGGACTTTGCGCCGCCATACATACTGGAACCTATAGAAGAGACGGACATAGCAAAGCCATATCGTGATAGTGTTTTTGAAGCATTTGAAGCAGCCAGTCAACCTCTCTACGAAGGGTGTGCAGACGGAATATCTCAGTTGTCTCTTGCTTCGCGGATGATGAAAGTGAAGACATATTATAATTTGGCGGAAGCTTTTGTAGATGAGATATCTGAAGTATTTAAAAAAATGCTTCCGCAGCCGAATAATGCTCCATCAACATATTACGAGACAAAGAAACTGACACGAGGGCTTGGGTTACCCCTACAGAAGATTGATGTTTGCGTGAAGAATTGTATGCTTTTTTGGAAGGAAGATGCGAATTTGGTTAGTTGTAGGTTTTGTAAAGAAGATCGCTACTACCCGAACAATGGAAATGGAAAAAGCAAGCCAAAGCAGAGAATGTATTACTTGCCTATTGCAGATCGTCTAAAACGTCTATACCAACTTGAGGCGACAGCTTCCAATATGCGGTGGCATAAGGAACATGTGACTCCGGAAGGCGAATGCATCACCCATCTGATGCCATAGCGTGGAAACACTTTAATGAGGTATATCCTGGATTTGCTGCTGAAAGCCGGAATATTTATCTAAGATATAAGTTTATTTTAGTATTGGTATGAGATTCTTGGCATATGAATTCATAGGTTGATTTATAAATTGTTATAAACCGGTACCAACAATTTCACTCACCTCATTTCCTAATTAAAAATCCATATATATATATATATGTCCTCACAGCCGATAGATTCTTTAGATCTTGTAAGCAAACACAACTATAATAATTCTTTTATTCAATTATAATTATTTTCATTTACAGATATTTACAGTTTTTATTTTTACTATAACATTACATGTATGTCAAAACTTATGCAAAGATATCACCTATTGTCTCAACTCTACAAATCATTATTGACAAATAAACTAAAACAAAATCGTAGGGATGAGAAATTAAGGCAAAAGAAAGTCTCGTGATGCCTTTTGTTTTCTTTCTGACAAGTGTCCCTTTCTCCCATCTTTTACCATATTATTGGGCCGGTTCTTTTCCCTCTCTTCTTCATCTCCATTTGGTTTGTAGTGTACTTAATTTCTTTCTTTTTTTTTTAATTATACAGAGGTATCTTGGCTCCATAGAAGTAGTCCAGACTAGTCACATGTTGCCACGTGTCGGTCCTCTGTTTCTGTCGATGCCGAAATTTTTATTTCCCAGTGACCGGGATTTGAACCTAGGTGACGGAACTCACAGCCGTGAACCCTTTATCACCAGAGGTAGATGTTCCGATTAATTCCTTAATTCCTTCTTCTACCGTGTTAGTTTCTACGAAGACTTCTTCCACTTCGCGAGTAAGTACTCTGTCTTCTTATTTTTCATTTTACTCTTCTCGAACAATGCTCTTCTAACTCATGCAATTATCTATATAAGTCTAGTCGTTTTGCAGTCACAAAACTGATGCCTAAATTAATTGGACTTATTTATAGTTTTGAAACATAGTATCAGTCAGAAAACTCATAACCATCATTTGTGTTCAAATTTTGAGTGTCTTATTAGAAGAGTAAAGTTCAGAATCAAAATCTTATATCTTTTATGTTAAAAACGCGATGGGAAAAAAACGATTTTGTAAAATTATTTATCCAAACTTAGACTCTCTCCATTTCATATTGTTTAACGTTTTTGTACAATATGCCTATTTATCCTTTTTGTGCTTTGATGTATTGACTATGTTGAGTTTTACTAGCTAAAAAATAATTAAATTTTCTTTTACTTTATTTATTACATTATTTTATTTTTTATTTTATTAATTAATGAATTAATAGTAAGAATAAAATTAGAAAAAACATTTGATATTTACCTTGAAAATGTAAAACACCACTTATAATTAAAAAAATTTAAAAATTAAAATGACATTTAATATGAAGCGGAAGGAGTATAAATTAGCATATATAACATGATTTCATTAAATATGTACAAACTATTTTGTTTCAAATTTTAACTCATTTTACTATGGAAAAATTGGGTAGAACCAGAAATTATGCACCATCCAATTTTTTTTGTAGTAACCTATAATTCTGTAAACCTTATTCTGAACTGACTTGGTTAATGAAAAAGAATGGGGAATTACACCGAAAAAAAAAGAATGGCGAAAATATCATGTTTTTCTATTGCAATGTAATGCATGTACTCTTTTTTCTTGAACAACTCATATACTCTTATGGATAATTCTCTCAAATAGCTCTTTTAAAGTTTTTATAAAAATAGCCCTCAAAAAATAAAATGACCAAAATAGTTCCTTTTATTTTGAAATTTTGATTTTTTTATTTTTGAAATTTAAAACTCAATCCCAAAATTCACCCCTTAACTCTAAACCCTAAGTCTAGATTAGTTAACCCAATAGGTATAAATGCATATTTTACCCTTTAATATATCACGTTTTCTATTGCCATGTAATGCATATACACTTATCTATATGATAGAAAAGTGAATGGTGTTCCAAGATATAATTTAAACTCATTCAATATTATATCTTGCTTAGGAACCAAGCCATACAGTTAGCACAGTGATCAAAAAAAAAAAAGAACCAGAAAGTCTGGGTTCGATCTCCAGTGAAGTCGTTCAATATTTTCAAAGTGCTTAAAAATTGTTAAATAAAATTAAAATTAGTACCCCCGTACGTTACACTCTCACTCCGCCCCTGTAACCAAGTACATCCAATCAATAAAATTCTCAATTTATGTTGTTGAATTATGAACCAAAATAGATGACTTATTGTGTTGAATTCACCATTTTACATATTCTTATCATCAATAAAAGTAGTAGTTCTCACTCACAATCAATGAATTTTTCTTATATTATGTCAAGGTAAATGAGTTTCTATCTCAAAACCAAATAGTAATATATAGTTTGCTACATATTTTTTTTTTGTTCTTACTTCTGTATGTCTCATCTCATTTCCGGACATTCATAGCTCATAAAATGGCTTTTGAGTGCTGTATAAGTGGAAATCTTTATTATTTGAGTTATTTGCATCAATCAAACCATAAACAAAAACCAACTATTGATCTTTTGGTAAAACTGTAAAAGAGTGTCTAGTAGGCACTCCCCTACTCAAGTTCGATTTTGGAGGCGACACTACCTATTTTAGACAAAAAAAAATAAACGCAAACAAAAAGTAGCGGACACTGTAAGAGGATGTGACTTAATTTGTCAAAGTCTCAATCGGGGACTTTGATTTAGTATGTGGATAAGTATATTTTAATTTTGAACATTGGAAAATTCATTACAATATATATGAGGTTTGTATAATATAACTTCTAATATGAGTATTAGCATGGTTACATGAAGTTTGAATAAATTAAAATATTTTAAAAATCTTTGAACTAATAGTTTAAAAATTAATTCTTGTTCTTAAAATTAATTTTATTAAAAAATAAATTTTGATCCTGTGTTGGTTTAAGAGCAACTGGAATATTATCATGAAATGTGAATAAATTGAAATATTTTTTAAAAAATTTGAACTAACAATTTAAATTTAATTTTAAAGCTAACTAATAAAAAATCAATTTAATTTGGAAAATGTTCTAATATTATCATGAAATGTGAATAAATTGAAATATTTTTAAAAAAATTTGAAAAATCAATTTAATTTTAAATCTAACTAATAAAAAATCAATAAATTTTGATCCTGTGTTGGTTTAAGAGCAACTGGAATATTATCATGAAATGTGAATAAATTGAATTATTTTAAAAAAAAATTGAACTAACAATTTAAAATTTAATTTCAAAATCAATTTAATTTGCAAAATCTGAATTATAATATAAGAATTAACAAAAATTGATGCAAAAGAAAAAAAAGAATTAAGAAAAATTGATGCGAGAATGAGATATTGTATATCATTGAGAACTTCTCAGAATCTTTTTTTGCCATTTGCTAATTTATAATAGGTTCATCTTTTCTTTTAAATATGTAATTTAGTTTTGTCAAAATATTGATATGTTATTTGCTAGATACTCTAAAATGAGATCTATCAATGTATGATTCTATTGAATGTCACAAATGGCGATATATATTTGGTGGAAAACATATTTAATTTTACTTCAGCCGCAATTTCCAACTAATCAGATTAAAAACTTTTCACTTACTTTTCTGCTAATTACATTTAAATAGAGTAAAAGTGATTATTTTTTCCTCTTGGTTCGGATAAAAAAAAAAGGGAAATTTCATAACTACACTTTGTGAGGTACCACTTTTCAACAATACCATCAATAGAAGGACATTTTCACAAATACACTTTTCATTAATGTGTAAAAGACAAAATTAACCCTACTATCTCTAAGATATCACCGACTTTTCTCTCAGTCGTGACCTTCTTCTCTCTGTCGAGATCCATTGTTTCTCTCCTCAGGATCCATCGTCGCCGTCGTTGTCATCGAAAGTCGTCGTCGTCGTCATCGAAAGTCTTCGTCGTCATCGAAAGTCATCGTCATCGTTCCGTTGAGATCTCCGACGAGCTAACACACGGATTCTCTGTCTCACACGATCGCCGACGAGCTATTCATCGGAAATGTCGACTCCAAATTCACAAATTGTAAGTTTATAATCTCTGTAATTTGTTGACTATTGGTTGAGACTTCTAATTGGAAGGGATGGTTAGATATAAGAAAAATAGTTTCTGTGATGAACATCCTTGATTTTTAAAAATTTGCTTTTATCCAAAAGGCAAACAAGGTTGATTTGGAGTTCAAGTTGAGATTAAGATTTTGGAATAGCAAACACTGCATTTTTTACAGAATTATAATCCCTTATAAATCTGGATTTATGGATATTGTTAAAAGTACAACTCGACGATTTATAAGTCTTTATAAAGAAGATCGATTTAGCAATAGAGGAGTAGTGTCTATTACTTCTAGTGTTGAGATGTAGTGTCTATTACTTGCAGTGTTGAGATTAAGATTTTGGAATAGCAAACACTGCATTTTTTACAGAATTATAATCCCTTATAAATCTGGATTTCTGGATATTGTTAAAAGTTCAACTCTATGATTTATAAGTCTTTATAAAGAAGAACGATTTACATGAACATTGTCTATTACTTCTATTACTTCTAGTGTTGAGATATTGTGGAAATACATGAACATTGTGCTTGGATAAAGTATCTATAGATCATGATTAGAAAGTTCATATCATTGTTTTATAAAGTAATATAAATTTTAATTTTTCTTTTGTTTTTGTTTTCCAGTTGGATAGCAATGACTTTTGGTCAAATTTGAGTTTGCCTCCTAGGATATATGGACCTGGAACAGAACCACCAGATAATCACAAAGTGATCATCCAACATTCGAACATGGACTACGTCTCTAAGGTTGCTAATATATTAGGAGAAAAGGAGTTTGCTCAAATAGAGATCTCACACATTGGAAGCATTGTGAAGCTGGCAAGAAGGGCTAGCGTTCATTTTTTCAGAGGATTTGTTTCATTTCATCATGCAGCGAAGAATAATGACCAAAGGAGAAGGTCTGTGGTTTACATTCTCTGATCAACCAATGAGATTTTCGATGCGGAATTTCAGTTGACAACAGGATTAGCTTGTGAGGAAGATAAAACAAAAACAGAGCCAATATTCAGAGAATTGAGGAGGAAACCTTTTCCTTGGATGCTAACCAAGGGGGACAAGTACACGGTGAGTACCTTGTATCATCGGCTTGAAAAGAAAGCACGAACAATGTCAAGACTGGAGAGACTATGTATTGGAATAGCAATCATCACAGAAGGGGTGATTATAGTAGGAAACACTAGCTCTCTAATCCCGAAGAAAAGGTTGATGGCTTATCACGATTATGATAGATTCTCAAAGATGGCCTGGGGAAAACTTGCGTATTCAGTTTTGTTAAATAGTATTAGACGGTTGAGAGCAAGTTCT
Source organism: Brassica juncea (assembly GCA_018703725.1). Lineage (NCBI taxonomy): Eukaryota > Viridiplantae > Streptophyta > Magnoliopsida > Brassicales > Brassicaceae > Brassica > Brassica juncea. Next base: position 9,769,033 of record CM031937.1, read on the forward strand.
TGGACAGGAGAAAGCTTATGAAGTTTCAGGTTTTGTGATAGCTATTAATCTGTGGGCTTTGTCGTCAGTCCCTAAGCTTGGAAAATCTCTGGGAAAGCCATGCCAGGAAACTTCTTCTCCAGGCCCATTATGTCTACATTGGCACTCAACGAGGTCTATTACAATTTCTCAATTGTTGGAGTTGGAAAGGAAAAACAATGTGAGTTTTAACCAAAGTTCCCTTTATAAATTTCTTGTTATTGTATGTTTAAAAATAGGTTTATAAACATACTCCTTGAAACGGGGGGGTCACAGGAGACTATAGTTAAAATGTTGTTTTATCTTTGTCACAGAGAATAGTTGTACAATACTGTCAAAGTCCGTATTATCAGGATGTGTCGGGTTCACCAAATGTTTGAATTCCTCAGAGAATGAGGTTACTATTGTGATCGGATTCTCTGAGGAATTCAAACATTTGGTGAACCCGACACATCCTGATAATACGGACTTTGACAGTATTGTACAACTAGTTCAACAAGGATACAAATTGAAGAAAAGCGATTGGGAACAAGGATTTGTGGATATTTTTCTTACAACAGAAGACCTTGCTCGACAAAGCAGGGCACAAGACAAAGATGTACAGCAAAACTCTAAGGTCAATGGGTTTTTGAGGTTTTATAAGGCTTTATGAAATTTGAATTTGTTAAATATTATAAGCATTTATAAATATTTTTTATTGAATTTTTTGAAATAGGAGCAAACACAAGATGAAGAAGAACAACTAGTTGAAGCTGATGCTGAATTGGGCGACGTTGATAAAGAAAGAGAAACTTCAAAAGCCAATGAAGTAAACTTATTTATAAACCTTTATAAAATTGGACTATCATTTATTTAAAAATTGTAAGCCATCATATGTTTGTTTTTTGTTTTTTTTGTCTTCTTGAATAGGGGCAGACACTTGCGAAAGAAGAAGAAAAACAAATGGAAGCTGATGCAGGACTCGAGGATCCTCTTTACAAGGTAAAGAACTCTCTTTATAACGGTTTATATAATTTAAAGATTAATATGTTTACATACCATCAGCATTTCTGTTACTGTTTTTTCTTTTTTTCTTTTGGAAATAGGAGCAGACACAAGATGATGAAGAACCACAGGTGGGAGCTGATGGCGAATTCAATGAAGTAAGATAATTTATAAGCTATTATAAACTTAGACTACTTGAGGGAATTATAAGCCATCGTAAAATCTGTTATTGTTTTTTTATTTTTTTCTCTTCTTGAAATAGGGACAGACACTTGAGAAAGAAGAAGAAGAACAAATGGAAGCTGATGCAGGACTCGAGGATCCTCTTTATAAGGTAAAGAACTCTCTTTATAACGGTTTATAAAATTTAAAGATTAATATGTTTACATTACACCAGCATTTCTGTTACTGTTTTTTCTTTTGGAAATAGGAGCAGACACAAGATAATGAAGAACCACAGGTGGGATCTGATGGCGAATTCAATGAAGTAAGATAATTTATAAGCTATTATAAACTTAGACTACTTGAGGGAATTATAAGCCATCGTAAATCTGTTATTGTTTTTTTGTTTTTTTCTCTTCTTGAAATAGGGGGAAGACACTTGAGAAAGAAGAAGAAGAACAAATGGAAGCTGATGCAGGACTCGAGGATCCTCTTTACAAGGTAAAGAACTATCTTTATAACGGTTTATAAAATTTTAAAGATTAATATGTTTACATACCATCAGCATTTCTGTTACTGTTTTTCTTTTTTCTTTTGGAAATAGGAAGCAGACACAAGATGATGAAGAACAAACAGGTGGGAGTTGATAGTGACGTCAATGAAGTAAGATAATTTATAAGATATTATAAACTTAGACTACTTGAGGGAATTATAAGCCATCGTAAAATTATGTTATTGTTTTCTTTTTCCTTCTTGAAATAAGGGCAGACACTGAGGAGGAAAAGAACAAATAGAAGCTGATGCAGGACTCGAGGACCCCCGTGGTAGTTGAAAGGCAGAAGAAGGAAGAAGAAATAAGGTAAAGAACTCTCTTTATAAGGTTTATAAAAGTTCTTTTCTTATTGTGTTATCAAATGGAGGATGAATATGTTATATAGCAAATGTATAATAAGGCTATCGTTTTTTCAAAATTAGAAATCTGTTAATGAGCAGGAGCAGAAGAAGAGTGGAGAGAAAAGAAAGATTGAAGCGCATGAGTAAAGATAAGGAGAAAAATCAAGATGAAGATGGTTCAATGTCTAACAGTGAGAAACTCGATAAGCTAATCCAAATGGTTATGATTTGAGGTAAACGAGTAGAAGTAATCCAGAATGTCTTAGGTAGTTAAGGTAAGCAAATAACTTTTCCAAGCACTTATAAAAACTTTCACATGTTTTTTTCTTTAACTAATGACATGATTTCTTGAAGGTACCTGACGGTTCATCAAATAAACAAGATTATGAGAATGCAGCAAACTTCTTTGATGATACAAAAGGTGCACCCAATGATGAAAATGAAGAAGAAGCAAATCCTGGTGATAAAATAAATGCAAGCAGATGATGGAATGATGAAGAGATAATTGATTGAAGAAGCAATTTCTGCTACGCAGCAACTAACGGAAGTGAATACTATTGGGGAAAGTGAGATTACAGAGAAAATCACTCAAGACGAAGAGACTGAAAAAATGGAAAACGAAAGCTTCAAGAAACAAAAGTCACATGTACAAAATCTAAAATAGAAATATAAAAGGTTTATAATTTTTTTTGATATAAAACTTGACTAATCTTATCTTTGCAGGTGACGTCGTCTTCTCAAACATTCACTACCCCAAACTTTGATACAAGGGTAACAAATTTCTATATATTTTACAACGCCTTGAAGATTTTAATGTATAAAGCTTAAACTTATGGTTCCAGAAAATATTTTGTATTCAGGTTACATCGCCTACTCCAACATATACCAGTCCAAAGTTTGATCTTCTTTCTCAAGAAAGTCGTAGTAGTGTAAAGTGTGCAACTGAGGTATTTTATAAAGCCTTATAAATATATTTCATATTTGATAAGGTCTCTTAAAGCCTTATAAAGATTTACATGATTCAGGTTCTTATGAGAGATGTTGGTGAGAAGTCTGAGTTCCAACCTTTAATGAAAACTAAAAAGAGATCAGTACAACAAGACAACCAGGTTTGTTTAGTTTATGAATGTTTGTTTAGTTTCATAAACATATCTCTTTGAAAAAAACTGTTTTATTTGTTGTATAGGTAAATGATGATGCTGAGCCTCCAGTTAAAAAGAAGAATAAAGGTGATATAGGTGACGTTGCACTAAGAAGAAGTGAAAGAGGTCAAATACCATCCATTCATACACAGCCACCATTTACGGGAGCAAGGAAGAAACATCCAATAATTCATCCCTTTGAGCCAGTTTATAAGAGCAGAAAGGAAAAAAATGACAGAATGGAAAATGTCAAACAAAAACAAGTGAGTTTTTTTTTTTTATAACGTATTATATATTTAATGTAGTGTTCCAATTATATACATGCATAGTATTTTATAATTATGTGTTTTCAACGTAGGAAACACACACTGATAATCAACAATGTGAGAGTAAACGCGAAGTGGTTTTCAGATCTTGAAACTCCAGGAAGAAAGCTTTTGAAAACGATTAGATTATATGTGAAAAATCTTCTTTATAATTGCTTATAAATTTATCTTATTCTTCTCTATATTATTAGATGATAACTTTTTATGAGTATTTTTTCTTTTATGTTTGCCTCAGCATATTTGAAGCAGGTTTGGAGCTGTTGAAAACGAGAAAGAGAAACAATCCAGATTTGTTTCTAAACAAAACTGCCTTAGTTGTTGGAGTGAAATTCCTTGAAGAAATAGATGAAATTTATGATGAGTTTGTAGATGACAAGGAAGGTTTCCAGTTTGAAAGTGGCTTTGGCAAGTACAACATAGAGAAGAATATCAGCGTCCTGTATTCGGCAATTGAAATTGAAGAAAAGTATTGGCTTGGAATTTGGTCAATCTGGAGAAGAGAAGCGTCACAGCATTCAATAGCGCAGCAGTGAAGTTCACAGATGCGAACATTAGAGCATATGTCAATGCATATGCAATGGTTCTCCCATTCATGCTTCGCAACATCTTCAAAGATGTCAACGTGGATACAAGTAAATTCGATATAAATGTTGTATCTGAAGATTACCCCACTGGTAACATGATTTATAACAGCTTATAAATCTTTGAACTTAAAATGTTAGATTTGTATTATAGATAAAAAGTGTGTACTATAAGTTATATCCTCATTCTTACTAACAACTTTTTGTTTTCAGGTTCTTAAAATAGAAGACAGTGGAGTTTATGCATTGAAGCTGATAGAGTGCCATGCAATGCGTATAGTAGACTTCACAAAGCTGAGTGAAGAAAAAATTGCATTCATCAGAGAAAAGTTGGCGGTTGATATCTTCTCAGAATTACAATGAGTACTAATGTGAGAATGAACAAAATTTTTATCGCTTGATTACAGTTATGTGTGAACAACAATCTGTTTTTACTCTTCCTTGGGGAACTTTGTTTCTTTGAAGAATTCTGAATATTATATGAGTTTATGTCTTGGATTTTATGGCTCTGTTCTTATTTATAAAGTTAACAGATAACTTTGTATTTCAGAAACTTTATAACACTTTATAAACTATTGTTTATAAACCCTTATAAAATAAGTAATAAGAGTTTAAAAATATCTTAAATCTATGTAAAACAATTTATAAAGGCCTATAAATAATTAATCGCATGAGATTATTAAAACATTTCTTCGCATCATATAAACAATAATGTATTAGAATTTGAAAAATCACTTATAACCGTTTATAACCGTTTTGTTCACGCATATATCGAACGGTTCCTTTGAACGACTTCAATAATAAGTTTAGTAACCGAAGAGTTTCTTTTCAAACGACTTCAATAATCCCAGTACTCGAAGGGTTCTTTGTGATCTATAAATACAAAGGAAGACATCATATCTCTTGTTCACTTACTTCATTTCTTCTATTTTATCCTTTTGCAATATAAGTTAGTTTTCGGAATTTCTCATTTTCCATTCAATTCACGAACTTTTCTCTACATCTGTAATACCATAACATCCATGTTTCGATTTAACATCATGTTTCGATTTTTGTTGCAGAATCAAGTGACAATGGATGGTTCTAAGAAGATGATGAAGCGTTCCATGCAGGATGTTTACGGATCAGATGCGGCTGAAGGGTTCAACAAAGGAAAGAAGGAAACAACAGAGCATTACCGGGCTCTTCTACGCTTGTCCAACGAGCACAGGAAATCTGAAGTTGCATGGACTGTGGCATCCGGCACTGTAAATTCCCTTGATGACCAAATTGAATTGCTTAATGCAATTATTGAGTCTGAAGGGAAATTTGACTTGGTTGCTGAGTTGGAGAAACTCACTCTTGAGCATGCCGACGCCGAAGACATCCGTGGTGGTATTAAGGTTAAAATCCCTGATTGGGACAAGCTTGGCGAGAAGTGGTTGTTGGAAGAGTAGTCTCATGTTTTTCTATGTTTAATCTATTGTTATCAATCTGTTTTGCTATGTTTTAAAATAATCAGTTTTTATTTTAAATGGAATAAGTATTTTTTTAAAGTGTTTATCTCTTGTATTGTGTTTCATTCAAAAAAAAAAGACAGATAAGAATTTAAGAAACAAGAATGTGATGTAACTCACTTATAAAAATAACTTATAACCCTTTATAAAAATTTGAATTTTGGTATCTTAATAACCGATTATAAAACTATGAATTTTGGTATATTTATAACACCTTATTAGAAATGGCTTATAAACCCTTATAAAATCAATAATTAGAATTATTTTTTCATAGAACATTATATTTATAAGCCATTATAATACTTTATAAGAGATGTAAAAAACAATAGGAGATGACTCGTTTCAAGGAACAAGTTTGTGATTGTGGTCTAGTGGTTAAATGCAGCATCCAGATACGTCTAGGCCCGGGTTCGAAGCCCAATTCATATGAATTAAGGTTATTTTTTCATAAAACTTTGTATTTTCGTATCTTTATAACACCTTAATAGAAATAGCTTATAAGCCCTTATAAAATCAGTAATAAGAGTTTATAAACTATTGTTTATAAGCCATTATAAATTAAATAATAAGAATTTTATAAGAGATGTAAAGAAATATAGGAGATGACTCGTTTCAAGGAACAAGTTTGTGATTGTGGTCTAGTGGTGAACTGAAGCCTTCAGATTCGTCTAAGCCCGGGTTCGAGTCCCTATCAATATGATTAGAATTATTTTTTCGTAGAACTTTATATTTAGAAGCCATTATAATCTAACAATATTAAAAGGAGGATATCCTCAAAATCTAGCTATGCCACGTCACCAGAAATAATCAACCAATCAGCGGTCTTTTTTTTTACACATCAGACATGTTGTTATTGAGATTGGGCTTACGATTGGGCTTGATTTGTTATTTGCCCAAATCTAACAATCAGACAGCAAACCGAATGGGCTTAAGTTTGGGCTTCATTTGTTATTTCCCCTAATCTAACAATCAGACGGCTAACCGACGACGGATGAAACGATCATCTTCTCCTCCACCACTTCGTTTTCTCTGCTTGAATACCATAGAGAGTCAGTTCTGATCGAGTCACTACTACACAATCAATACTCTACTTTACTTCGATCAATCAATTGTTCTTTATGATTTCGTTTCAGCTCCCTCTTTTCCTCCTTTATATACTGAACTTCTTTCTTTGTACAAACCAAAACCCTAGAATCGCTGCTCTTGCCATTGCCTTGAACCAAGTAGCCATTCCAGAGAACAAAGCTTGCATACAGCAGATGGAGAGAACGCTCAAGTTTTAGAATTGGCTCTGTTTAGAAGAACATGCAGACGGTTACATGTGTTGTTCCGGGATCTTACTCTGTTGGGCTTAACTGGTACGAGAATCTCGAGTTACCAAGCAGATTTTAGAGTGTGTCTGATTTTTTTTATGTATCTGATGATTTTCAGGGAAAGTCTACGAGAAGGTGTGTGAGATGTGCCATATAACCTTAAACAAGACTGCTATATTTGGTGACAATGGTACAATATCTCCTGGATGTGTAACTGTGTAAGGATACATAAAGCTCACAGATTTTTTATTGCATTTCACATTCATATTTATTATATGGTTTCTTTGCCTAAGCTTAGTTTTTTTTTTATTTATCAACAGGGACACTAGCGACGACAACCCAAGGCCGTATAGAGTCTGATTTCGAAACAATAGCGGACTTTCTGATGAAGGCAGCTCATATAACAAGTGCGTTCCGGAGAAAACATGGCAAGCCGCACAAGAAGTTTGTGAAGAGTCTATGCACAAGCAAAGACATATGTGAGATTAGGAACTGAGTTGAAGCATTTGCTTTGCAATATAAGATGCATGCTTCTAGCTATCAGAGAGATATAGAAACTGCTCAACAAGTTTCCAAAGCAAACGGCGATCCCGCGGTAAGTATTTCTCCACCATTATCTTAAGATTGCTCCTGTTAGAGTTAAATCTCCCATCAGCAAGTTTTGCTGTTTGACATAACTGAACCAAACAACATATTGTTCTTTCGTTGTCGTATTACACAGTTTGCAGAAGACTTCTGAGTTCTAAGTTTTGGAGCCTATAACTCTTTAAGAGTATCATCACCAGTGAGCCAAACGGTTGCCTCTTCTGAGTCACTCTCAGGTTCTTTCACCTTTTGGATTCACAATTTTCTAAACCCTTTCATTCATAGTTATAGATAATTTGACGTAGTGTTGATACTGTTGTGATAGATTGGATGCTTGATAGTGCTTCCAGCAGCTATTACTACCAGGCCAATGGTCTGGCACTATGACTCAGATTCTGGATTTAATTACAGTTACATAACAATTATAGTTTTTTCATTCTCTTTCTTCATGTGGGATTACACTGATAATGAAAAAGGACGTTAGATGACACAAGATGAAGCATACACTGCGGTTAAAGAAAACGTGGCAAGAGGCAACCAAGTGAAGAGTACCTAGGATGGTTGGTAATCTGGTTTATGGAGTAAGTCCAATTTCAGCTGCACGAAGATTTGTATTTGAGCAGTATCCCTTGGAAAAAGGGAGCCATGAAAAGTTTCGAGAAAGTCATCAAACTCTCTGAAAAACTGAAGTAAATTTCGAAACATGATCTTAACATGGTTGCTGATAAGAGACACTTTGTCTGAGTTTGATCCTGATTTAAGTCTTGATGGAATATGAACAAGAAGGGTATGGACTGACTAGGAGTCTAGGATCTTCTTCAAGGAGGGATATATTTTTTAAGTGGCACAAGATCAAGAAATCTGCTTCGGGGACGTTTCATTACCGATTTACTTTTAATGCAATGCATGTGTATGAATGGGAAACTATAGTGAGTCTATATGAGAGATAAATCTCGAATCTCATAATGGGTAAATAAATGAATCCCCAGTTATTCGTTCATCCACACATTATACTCGCACATACAAGTAAGATAAAGTGTATCGGATTCATTTGAAGAGTCTCCTGTCATTTGGTTTGAATTGTCCTAAATTATTAATTTTGGTTTTATCAGTGTATGCATTACAATAACCAACATACTACCTAGACGAGAAATTTGATTTCCAAGTAACAAAAATTTCATACTTTTTGATTTTCTTTTAGTTTGGATAAAATTTTGTTTTAGTTTCTCAGATTAAAAAAATGTATATTTATTTAGCTTTCAAAAAGTATCGTCTCATTCAACCATATTTAAATTTGTATCAAATCATTCCCACAAAAGAATTACATATAGTAACAAAAAAAAATTACATATAATAACAACAAATAAACGTTAATATACAAGCCAAACATAAAATAACGACATGTATCCACAAAAAAGCTGAACCATAAACACATAAGACAAGCAGTCGAAAGGAGAGCTTGACAAATATTTTTACGAGATACATGAGAAATCAGTATACCAAGAAACAATTAACCGTTCTTTCAAAAAAAAAAGAGAAACAATTAACCGACTGGTTAGAAGCGTTAATCCAAAAATATATAAATGTGCTTTCACAACAAATGAAATCTTTTTTTTTCAGCAAACAACAAATGAAATCTTGCTATCAATTATAACATATATTAGTCACGTCTAAAAATAAGAAATAAAAATTAATATTCACTTTTATACAAGGAGCAAAATTCTAATCTGATCAGTCAAAAGTTGTATCCGGTGGTTTGGGAGAATATGAACTTCACAAGTCTAAATATTACATTTAAACACGATACATAATTGTAAATGGGCATCAACTTCAGGAGAAAATAAAACGTGACATTTGTTGGATTCAAAAATGCATTTTTCTCATATAAATAAATATGTTATAGTATCTTGCAACCAGAAATGTAAAATTATTAAAATAAAAATAACATTTGTTGTAAAATATCTCCTCTTTATAAATAAGTGTATGTTCTGTATTCACCTAAACATAAACATTTAAAATGAAAATGATAAATGAATATATGACAGTATGACACATGAGAGTAAAAAGATTATTTTAACCATTAGTCAAAAAAGAGAGTAAAAAGATTACAAGACATAATACATTACAAACCAATATTACACAAACACAAACACGAGAACCCAATTTAAATTACCATCTACTACATATTTTAAAACTAATCGAAAACAGTGAATAAAAGTTAGTATAGTATTCACCACCCTAAGAGGGGGTGTGCCATATACCCCCATTCTAATTTGCTTTTTTTTTTTTCATTATAGTTAGTGCTAAATTTAAATAAATATGCTTAAACTAAACATAGAATAAAATATTAAATACATCTATAACATGATCATATTCTCATAAAAGACATTTTCCTTGAAGCTAATGATAGTGTCTAGAGCTTCATTTCAAAGGCATAAACCCAACTCCCAGATTTTCCACTTTCTCCACACTCACTTTGTGAATGATTTCTTTCATCTTACCTTCTCTGTTCTTACAACAAATTCAAATGGTGTTAAGTTTTTTGGTAAACTCATGATTGAGTTTATGGACGTACGATGATAGATTAGTAGAGATTAAATGGATAGAGAACTCACGTATCAGCAATACACATATCTTGAAATAATTTGCGCATAGTCACCTTAGTGTTGTTTATTGTCATACTTGGGCCATTGATGAGGCATCAGCCATTAGCGTCTCTAATGCTTTGATATGAGTGAAGACAATATCTCTTGATTAACTCTATTCATTTGCATTTTCATTCAACATGTCATATCCCACATGTAGTTTTAGATATTAAAAAGACAAATTAAGGTTTAACCCTATCTTTGACCAAAGAAAAGGTTTAACCTTATCAAATCCAATTTATAATTTTGTAAATTAACCACAACATATATATGCATTACATATATTAAATAAAAATATATTTGTACAAACCCGGGCGTAGCCCGGGAAAAACCCTAGTACTTTATAAGAGATGTAAAGAACAATAGGAGATGACTCGTTTCAAGGTACAAGTTTGTGATTGTGGTCTAGTGGTTAAATGCACACTACAAGAAAATATCGCTATTCTGAGGGCCATACCGAGGGAAAATGAGTTCCTCGGAATTTTCTGAGGAAATACCGAGGAAATACCGAGGAAACCAAGAAATGTGGTTTCCTTAGAATTTCCTCGGAAATTTCCGAGGAAAATTTCGAGGAAGACACATTTCCTCGGTATTCCGAGGGATTACCGAGGAAACCATGTTCGTCGGAAAAAACCGACGGGGATTTTAAAAATTCCGACGACTTTTTGTAGCCGTTGGAGAGCCGTTGGAGAGCCATTGGGGGATTCCGAGGAAATTCCGAGGAAGTGTCTGTTTTCCTCGGAATTTCCTCGGAATTTCCTCAGTATCTCGGCAGGATTTCATCTATAAATACAGCCACCCCTCTTCATCTTCATTCACTCCATTTCTTCTTCTTCCCTTCTCCTATCACGAATTTGGTTTCAAAAAAGCATGTCTTCTTCAAATTATTTTCGTTCTTGGATCGATCGACTTCATTTGGATCCGGACACGAGATTGCTTACGGAAGAATACCAACGAGGTATAACCGAATTCATGGGGTTAGTTCGCCGACAACCGGAAGCAGAAACAGGTAAGTTAAGATGTTCTTGCTCTAATTGTAAAAATAGAAAGGTTATTAAAGAGTGGGATGTTTGGACTCATCTATATTTGAGTGGGTTTACACGAAGTTACAAAATTTGGTATCATCATGGGAAAACTAATTATGAACTTGGTAGTACTAGCGAACCTCAGCCTGCGGTTAGATTAGAAGAACCAATTAGAACGAATGTAGATTATGGTGTAGGTACTGAGCAGATGGTAAATGATCATTTTAGAGGGGAAGATTTACCCAATGCAGAAGCTAGGAGATTTTATGATATGTTGGATGCTGGAAAGCAACCATTGTACGAAGGTTGCAGAGATGGTCATTCAGCTTTATCATCTGCTACAAGACTGATGGGCATTAAAACAGATTATAACTTGGCTGAAGACTGTATTGATGCGATAGCTGATTTTGTTAAAGGTATTCTACCTGAGGATAATGTAGCTCCAGGTTCATACTACGAGGTTCAGAAACTCGTAGCTGGTGTTGGTTTATCTTATCAGGTAATAGATGTATGCAGTGATAACTGCATGATTTATTGGAGGGCGGTGTGGGAACCAAAATTCACACCGTCAATTTTAATGAATAAGATTGCGGAGGAAAGCCAAGTTAACCCGACTTTCCTTGAAGGTCCGGATTCTCTGCGAAAGCCAACGACAAGTGACCGAATAAATGCGGAAAAAGATTTGTTAAGATTTGAGACTGGACCTTAAGAAAGGCTGCCTACGTACCCCTTTCGAGGATCAAGTCGGACGTAGTTCAGTTAGAAAGAATTGAACAAGAGATCGAACCGTCTGGGCGGGTTCGTCTAGTATGAGCGTTTGTCATAGAAACATGCATGTCGAAGATAACGCCTAGGGTTTCTATGTGCGGAGCTCTTAAGTAAAAGAATTGTCCGATCCTTCCGAGAGGAGCGGAGATTTGCGAGCAGAAGGCGGCCAGACGTTCTAGGGCCTGGTTCGTCTAATATGAGCGTTGGTCATAGAAGCGGGCATGTCGAAGATAATGCCTAGGGTTTCTATGTGCGGAGCTCTAAGTAAAAGTATAGTTAGATCCTTCCGAGAGGAACGTGGATCTGCGGAGAAGATAAAACTAGAACAAGAGGCGGCCAGACGTTCTGAGTCCTGCCTCGCCGGCCTAACCGCCTAAGTTCTAAGTTCTCTAAGCTAGCAGGGTGCTCTAAGTCTCCAATCTAGGATTTTCGGATCCTTTTCTCTTCTGCCCTTGCTCTCCTTATATATCCACTCCAAGGTCGGTTTGCCTTAGGATGATGGACCTCGCCTTTGGGCCCAAGCTTATCTCTTCAGGAAGTATTCCATTTTCGTCGATCTTTGTAATTATCCTCGAGTTTTCGGTGACTTGATGTTTATCCGATGTTCTGGATATCGGACAAACCGTCATAGCCTGATTGGGCCTGAATTCTGTGAATTCGTAAGTTAGTCCGTGGACTTGTCTTAAGTCGTTAAACGTTTTATACGATTTCTCGGAAAGACTATCTTTCTCGTAAAATAAACCGTATAACCTAAAGGATCGATGTTCAAGTTAATCGACCTTGTTCTATACGATATCTTCTACGAGAAATCCAATCCTTCTAGTTTTTAGTCGTAAAACATCGAGGACGATTCCAATCGAGTCGTAGGACTGTTTATTCCGTAGCCGTGATCGTCCCAAACTCATGATGATTGATCCAAACAAGCCAAGATGGGATCAGACCGAACACGATGGGACCGAGACCAGGACTAGGGCCGTCGACCTGCGGCCAGGCCAGCCCGGTCACGGTGCCGCGCGCAAAGGCAGGCACGCGTCCGGGTGCGCAGCGGCGGACAGGGCGGTGGTGCCGCCGGCGCCAGGACAAGCCCGAGTGACGGGTGCCGCCGGCGCAGGCAGGGGTGAACGGGTGCCGCCGGCGCCAGGCGGGTGCCCGGCGCCAGGCAAGCCCGTGCGACGGGTGCCGCCGGCGCCAGGCGGGTCCGTGGGCCAGGCAGCGTGCGACGGGTGCCGCCGGCGCAGGACGGGTGCCGCCGGCGCAGGCGGGTGCGCCGGCACCAGGCCGGCCCGCGTACGGGTGCCGCCGGCGCCAGGCCGGGTGGCGCCGGCACCAGGCCGGCCCGCTTCACGGGTGCCGCCGGCGCCAGGCCGCCGCGTGTCGGGTTGCCGCCGGCGCCAGTCGGCCCGCGTGGCGCGTGCCGCCGGCGCCAGGCCGTGGTGCCGCCGGCGCCAGGCTGAAGATCTCGGCGAGGGCTTCGATTTGATATCTTGATCGTTTTCTGGTTCCTCACGGTTTGAGAGAACGACCTCTTCGAAGTTTTGAGGCAGATTCTTTTGTGTTTAGGGTTTTTGTGGTGATCGAATCTTGATGTCCTTGGGCGAGCGGACCCATCTTTCCGGGGAATCTCGTCCGCGCACGCCCGTAGTCTTCCGATCTCACAGAGAGTGGATATTCTAATTTGAGAAAATCTCGTATAACTTCTTTTTAAATTATCCGAGACTTTTTGTTTCAAGAAATACTTTCTAGAGACTTTCAGTCATTGATTCCGTCGTGACCGATTTTGACACCAACAGTTAGCCCCCCATCTCGTTAGAACCTTTGTTATGTTCTTGCGAGCGATAAGACATGTCAGGTAAGATAGGCGGAATTAATGGTTGAAAGGCTCCGTTGAAAGTGGTAAGATTGGGGCTGCGCCTTTCGAAGGCTGCCTACGTACCCTTGGTGTAGGGATCAAGCCTTCCGTAGTTCGTTTTGGAGTTTAAGACCCTTGTGATCTGTTTTCCGGCGAGACTTATATGGTCTGGTTATGTGTCATGAGAGACTTTCGAGCATGATGATGTTGATGTATTTGTTTTTCGATTATTTATCAACTTCAGTTTTTTCGAAGTATGAGAAAGAGGGTGTGAGTTGTCGTCTCATTCCTAGTTCCCTAATGATCACCGTACCTATTGTTTGCATAAAGCGAGATTTTCCGCGGTTTACCGATTTACGCGGAAAGTTCGTGAAACGAATAGGCTTAAGTGAAGAGACAAATTTTTGGATCTCGTATACCATACTATGTCTGTGAGATGTCAAGATCCAGCGTGGCTGGGTTTAGGGCAAGACCTAGGTTTACTCTCGGACTGAGGCTTTGCGATGACAAATCGGCTTTCGTTTTGCCTGTTTGCGATTTTAACCTGACTCGTACCGTTTAAAATCCGCGAATTGTTGTCGGCTTATATGATTTGTCTGGGCGTGAGTCGAGCTACTTCCTTTACGAAGAGCTAGACCAAAATTTTGGATTTCTTGTATAGCGCGCTATGTTTATCCTTGTCGGATGCAAGAGAGCCTACCCCTTGAAGGGCGGCTATTTGTCTGTTTAGGACGTTAGAGTTCGTTTGTTGTGATCAGCAACAACGAAATGATGCCAGTTTAGAGGCATGTTACCGTTTAGAGGTGTGTTTGTATGTTTTGAGTTCTAGAGACGAGGATTTCGTCTGGAACGTTTTGAGGAAAAGAATGTCCTTCGAGCGTTAGCGACGTCTCGCAGTGCTGAAGGTCGAGTTTCCCTTGTGCCGCATTTCGTGGTTGAAATGTTCGCGGGCTTTGGAGATGTTTTGCGAATGTTCGCAGCCAGAAACTGTTGTTTCGGTTTAGACGCAGGACCAAGAGGTCGCGTAAGTTCGACCCAGGGAGAAGCGTCTACATTCACAGTGCTTCGTGAAGTGTTGGCCTTCCGGGATTTGTTTGTATATATTAAGGATGACTCGTATAACTCTTGGAGCCTTGTCACGAGTGTTTCTTTTCATGCAGTGTTTACGGGGCGTATAGAACTTAATCGATTGACGATGAGTTTGAATCTTCCGTTAACCATATGGTTGTTAGGACTGAGTTTTGGTATGGAGAGTTTATCGTATGATTTCCGATTCTGGGTTATGCGACAAATTGCTTGCGTAATAGTCACTTGGCGTTCTATGAACAAATCGTGGATTGTTGTTTTTAGCCGTTAAGTGATTGGAGCGGTGGTCGCTCAGTAGCTTTGGATTGGCATGGAGGCTAGATTCAGCCGTATCGCCAAGGAAGTTGTTTGGTAAACGATCAGACCATGACCCTTATTAAGGTCATGTTAGTTTACGATTGTCCTTAATGCGGATGCCGAATTCAGGTCCGGGCTTTACGGAAGGGCGTAGTTGGCCGAGGGCCAAATAGCGTTTGCCGAGATAGACATGCCAAGCATAGCGGAGTTTTCTGAATTATTGCTGATGGCTTTTAGAAACGATCTTCCACTTTAGGTCTCAGTTATACGATGAATGGTTCGTATAAAATTTTTGTTTGTTGCATGAAAATCGTTTCATTTTATCCGAGGGGGACAAAGTTTAAGGGATCGACGCAGGACACGTGCGGGTTCGTCTGCGTGATTATTTCCTGCTCGGACGTAACCGCGGGGAGTGAAAGCAGGAGCCAGAAACCTTGTGGAGCGAAAACTGTCTATGTCAGTTACCCGTTGGACCCATTATGTTTATTTTATGAAAGTTGCTTTGTATGAATTGACTCGACCATACAGAGGATTTTTCGTAAAAGTGATGTAAGGGTGTTTTCGCAAAGGTAACCGTAGAGCGTTTCTCACAAATTACTTGCGATATTCGCGACCACGGATTATGTTTTCCTCATTCACTTTTGCGTACTGCGAAATCGTTTTGCATGAGACCGATCATGTTTTTTCCCTAGGCCGTTTTGTTTTAAAACGTTCTTGTTATACGAAAGTAATGGATGACCGGTTTCATGGAGATAGAAAATCGCAGATTGTTAAAGTAGCGATGTTTCCGCGGATTACACGGGAGATGTTTCCGCTATGATTTCGACCTTTGGACAAAAGCTTCTTCGAACTACTCGTGGAGTTTTACCGAAGGTTATTTCGTTATTTTCGTAGTTCACCGTCGTGCTATTAGTCTGACGTCGGTACACGTTTTTAGTTGCGAGTTTGTGACAAGAGGTGACATAGAGTTTTCAGGACTATGTTTGTAACGGTTGGGCTATGCCGCTAGCGTTCTTAAGATGAATCTTATTGCTGCGAGAGTTTTCTTTGTCAAAAGCGTTGTCTTGATGCTGAAGCAAAAAGTTTTCGAAGATGGGATTATACGGATATAGTATACGTACCTACTTCCCTTTTCTTTTTACGAAAGAAAACGTGTTAGCCGTTCTTCCGAAGGCTTGTGTACGTTTTTTTCTTTCTTTTAGGAAGCGGGATGAGTATGCTTTTAGAACGCGTGGCGATCGTTTCTCGGTTTTTCGAGAGACTAGATCGGTTTGCATGTTCTGCCTGGACAATCAAGGAACGATGGAACAAGACTGCAAATTTTGCCTAAGACTTAGCTTGCTAGACTATCCACCTAAATCCTAAGTTCCCTAAATTCTACGGCAGTTTTTCAAGACGTTTTTGTTCCTGTCCTACAAAGAATTAAAACCCTTACAAAACTTTTCGAGAAAATAGTCTTTTGAAGGTTTCGGCATTTCCGAAGGAATCCCATTTCCTCGTATAGTCGAGACGATTGGTGTTTAGAATAACCGTGATCGTACCAAACTCACAAATATTGATCTAAACAAGCCAAGATGGGATCGGACCGAGCACGATGGGACCGAGACCAGGACGAGGGACGTCGACCGACTCCAGGCCGGGGTGCCGCCGGCGCCATGCCGCCGGCGCCAGGCCAGCCCGCGTCCCGCGTGCCGCCGGCGCCAGGCCGGGGTCGCCGGCGCCAGGCCAGCCCGCGTCCCGCGTGCCGCCGGCGCCAGGCCGGGGTGCCGCCGGCGCCAGGCCAGCCCGCGTCCCGCGTGCCGCCGGCACCAGGCCGGGGTGCCGCCGGCGCCAGGCCAGCCCGCGTCCCGCGTGCCACCGGCGCCAGGCCGTCTTGCCGTCTGTGGGTTTTTTCGTTGTTCGATCTTTCCCTCGTCAGTCGTTTGCGGGAAATCTTTTGAGTTTTGGGAAGGTCTTTAGCCGTAGATTTCGAGATAACTGTTTTTGACCACAACAAGAGCAAAGTGAGGTTTCCACAGGCGAGGTGACCTTGGTGATAGTTGTTCTCGTCCACAGGCGAGGTGGCCGGGAGAGTGATTTTGTTCCCTTCGTAAAATCTCAACGGAAACTCCGATTGAGACGAAACGAAAGCCATTTTGACCTAGACACAAAGGAGAACAAAGTGGGCTCTTACTAAGGCGAACTGGGAAGACTGATCTTACCTTATGGCAAGTCGTCCTAGTAAGATCAAGCTCCGACCTCCTTTCGTTTTCCCGTTTGTTCCTCGAGAGTTGTTTGTAAGAAATATGGCAGTGGGAATCGGTGAACCGATTTTCCGTGCTTCTGTTCCACGAGTAATATAAGGTTTCCCCAAGGTTTCAAGGAGAATAAGTTTTATTTTTCCGAGAGGTTCTCGAAAGAAACGTTTTTCGTAGAAACCTTGCTCGTTGCGATTTCTCTAACTTGGTAACAAGACGAATTTTGGGGTTTGATAGATTTTATCGTTGCCCTTTCTGTTTAGATAGAGAAATTGCGAGCTCGTTTTTGTGCTCTTCCTGTGGCGGAAAGCCGCGGCTAGGTTTTTGATTTGCTCGAGCACCGTGGCGTTTGCGTAAGCGTTGGCCATAGGAACAGTCGCATGCTGGAGTTGTTTTACCATCGTTGACGTAAACTGCAACTTTTTCTTTCATATTTCTGGACATTGGTTCGATCAAGCGCTTTGCGGCCGTATGAGTAAGAGTAATTCGTCCCCCCCTCCTTCTAGCGCCAAACTGTGGGAACCGAAATTCACACCGTCAATTTTAATGAATAAGATTGCGGAGGAAAGCCAAATTAACCCGACTTTCTTTGAAGGTCCGAATTCTCTGCGACAGCCAACGACAAGTGACCGAATAAATGCGGAAAAAGATTTGTTAAGATTTGAGACTGGACCTTAAGAAAGGCTGCCTACGTACCCCTTTCGAGGATCAAGTCGGACGTAGTTCAGTTAGAAAGAATTGAACAAGAGATCGAACCGTCTGGGCGGGTTCGTCTAGTATGAGCGTTTGTCATAGAAACGGGCATGTCGAAGATAACGCCTAGGGTTTCTATGTGCGGAGCTCTTAAGTAAAAGAATTGTCTGATCCTTCCGAGAGGAGCGGAGATTTGCGAGCAGGAGGCGGCCAGACGTTCTAGGGCCTGGTTCGTCTAATATGAGCGTTGGTCATAGAAGCGGGCATGTCGAAGATAATGCCTAGGGTTTCTATGTGCGGAGCTCTGAGTAAAAGTATAGTTAGATCCTTCCGAGAGGAACGTGGGTCTGCGGAGAAGATAAAACTAGAACAAGAGGCGGCCAGACGTTCTGAGTCCTGCCTCGCTGCCCTAACCGCCTAAGTTCTAAGTTCTCTAAGCTAGCAGGATGCTCTAAGTCTCCAATCTAGGATTTTCGGATCCCCTTCTCTTCTGCCCTTGCTCTCCTTATATATCCACTCCAAGGTCGGTTTGCCTTAGGATGATGGACCTCGCCTTTGGGCCCAAGCTTATCTCTTCAGGAAGTATTCCATTTTCGTCGATCTTTGTAATTATCCTCGAGTTTTCGGTGACTTGATGTTTATCCGATGTTCGGGATATCGGACAAACCGTCATAGCCTGATTAGGCCTGAATTCCTAAATTCGTAAGTTAGTCCGTGGACTTATCTTAAGTCGTTAAACGTTTTATACGATTTCTCGGAAAGACTATCTTTCTCGTAAAATAAACCGTATAACCTAAAGGATCGATGTTCAAGTTAATCGACCTTGTTTTATACGATATCTTCTACGAGAAATCCAATCCTTCTAGTTTTTGTCGTAAAACATCGAGGACGATTCCAATCGAGTCGTAGGATGTTTATTCCGTAGCCGTGATCGTCCCAAACTCATGATGATTGATCCAAACAAGCCAAGATGGGATCAGACCGAACACGATGGGACCGAGACCAGGACGAGGGCCGTCGACCGGCGCCAGGCCGGGGTGCCGCCGGCGCCAGGCCAGCCCGCGCGACGGGTGCCGCCGGCGCCAGGCCAGCCCGCGCGACGGGTGCCGCCGGCGCCAGGCCGGGTGCCGCCGGCGCCAGGCCAGCCCGCGCGACGGGTGCCGCCGGCGCCAGGCCGGGTGCCGCCGGCGCCAGGCCAGCCCGTGCGACGGGTGCCGCCGGCGCCAGGCCGGCCCGCGTCACGGGTGCCGCCGGCGCCAGGTCGGGTGCCGCCGGCGCCAGGCTAGCCTGCGTGACGGGTGCCGCCGGCGCCAGGCCGGGTGCCGCCGGCGCCAGGCCGGGTGCCGCCGGCGCCAGGCCGGCCCGTGTCACGGGTGCCGCCGGCGCCAGTCCAGCCCGCGTTACGGGTGCCACCGGCGCCAGGCCGGGGTGACGCCGGCGCCAGGCTGAAGATCTCGGCGAGGGCTTCGATTTGATATCTTGATCGTTTTCTGGTTCCTCACGGTTTGAGAGAACGACCTCTTCGAAGTTTCGAGGCAGATTCTTTTGTGTTTAGGGTTTTTGTGGTGATCGAATCTTGATGTCCTTGGGCGAGCGGACCGATCTTTCCGGGGACTCTCGTCCGCGCACGCCCGTAGTCTTCCGATCTCACAGAGAGTGGATATTCTAATTTGAGAAAATCTCGTATAACTTCTTTTCAAATTATCCGAGACTTTTTGTTTCAAGAAATACTTTCTAGAGACTTTCAGTCATTGATTCCGTCGTGACCGATTTTGACACCAACAAGGATCCATTTTGCATTCATTTGTCCTTATCAGGTTTTGGAGCATGCTTCGGTGTGATTTGAGCTGTTTGGAAGTCTTATGGCCCAAAAAGAGGTAAAGAATCAAGTTTGGCCATGAAAAGAGAAATCAATCCATGAACTGGTCGAGACAAAGATGAGCATGGACGGAGGCCTTAGAGATGTCTTCTGTTGCTAAGATTTTGTGGAGACACAGAAAATTGAGTTAGCTTTTCAATGGAAGTGATTTCAAGTCATTTGGAGCAGTATTGGAGGAGTTATGATCAGTTTACTAGAAGCACATTAAGCTTGCCGGGAAGACTGGTCCGGGTACAGCCACCCGGTCGGAAGAGACACTGCTGGACGAGGCTGGCCGGGAAGATTGGACCGGGTTGGGTTATTTGCTCAACCCCTGACCGAAAATCACCCTCTTTTCCTATTGGTTGAAGCCTAATTGACCCCAGGGACCTTTTAGTATTTTTCTTTGATGTTTTTAAGGCTTCTAAGCCTTGTATAAATATTCTTATATCTCCCAAAGTGGGAGTATCTCATTTTCTCTCAAGACTTTGCCTCATATTGTAAAAGCTTGAATCTTTTTATCATTTTAAGGAAGTTTTTCATCTCATATCTTGTTTCTCTTGATCATTAACATGATTAGGCTTGAATCTCACATAGATTTAAGGTTTCTCATGAAGATTAGAGAGTAGACACACTTTGGATTCATGGGCTAGAGTGATTAAAGGTGATTAGTGAAGATCTAGGGTGTTTAGTGTTAGATCTACTTGTTTCCTTGCTTGTTGAGGGTTCTTAATGCTATTTTCGTCTTGATCATATCAAAATAGATCTATAGGCATTTCCGCCCGGAAGGTGTTCGATGAAATGCCTGAACCATCTCTTCAATGCTTTTAGCTTGCTTTACCTAAGGGATTAGTTGTTAAAGGAGCTAAGATTGCTATTAGACTTGTTCTCCATGCTTGCTTTAGTCATTACAGTCAAACGGATTTGATGTATTGGGTGATCATTGCAAAAGAGCATTCATCTAGGGATAGAGCTTGCTTAGTTTTGTTGTTTAGGCACAAGGAGAGTGTTTGATTGATAGCTAGCCACCTCTAGATTGGATCTACATAACCTAAGGGATCGAGCAGATTTTGAAGAAAGGGAGGTTAAACAACATGAGTTAGATGTTGCTTATGACCTTAAAGAGGTAATGTATTGGGTTCCACCACTCCAGCTGGATGGTACAAGCATTTCCACTCTAGAACTTTAACTTGAGGAAATTTGCTTGCCTTGTGGTGAGAATATTGCCCATGATCTTGATTCTGTTGAGTTCATCAATGAATGTCTTGATCTGATATGTGAAACTAGGAAACTAGATGAGTTGAAAAAAAAGCTTGTTAGAGATCATATTGAAGTTTGTTTTGACAAGAGTTATCTATGTGCTTCATTTGATCTTGAATCTGAGTTTTTCATTCTTAATGAATCTAGACCTCTTCTTGCACTTGCTGATCTAGGGGACGAACTTGATGTGGATAAGCTCTTGCTTGAGATAGAAAACCCCCATGCTGAAAATTATCATGAGAATGTGAACATTGTGTTTTATTTGGTTGATGGAGATAGAGTTGACTACTTTGTTAAAACTTTGTTTGCACCTGTAGTTGATTTTGTGTTTCCGCCAAATGCATTTGATTCTCATGAACATTTGAACCTCAAAGGGCATCTCATGATTGATGATACATCTTTAGTGAAGCTCTTTGATGAAAAATCTTTCTATTTTCTATGGACAGTAGTGTGCTGCTTTGCATACTTGGTTCCTTGTTCTCATAGGAGAAGGACCAAAGGTGCATTGGCTCAGCCTTTTGATACTTATGATTAGCAAGCACACACAGTCAAGCTAAAGACTTAAAACAAGCGCGCTTGGGAGGCATTCCCATGTTTAACCATTTTATATATTTCTTTATCTTTCTTTCTTTTGAAGCTTTTTAATAAGGTTAGTTGAGGTTTTTCAGGTTGGGTCTAAGGCTAGGCAAAAGGTGAAAGGCGGCCAAGCATTGCAATTCTAGACACCCGCCTTCACTTATCCGCTTTAGCCTATCTCTCCCGGTGGCACAAATCCGAGGCCAAGGGTCCTCTACCACCCAATTCAGCCAATAACTCCAAGTATGTGTCACTCCAACCCTTCTTGTATATACATTTGCTTTTGTCTTGTTGGGGTATTCTCCTTCTCTCTTACTCACACAGAGACTGTGTGATTTAAGTGTGGGGGAGGTACCAGGTATTTGATCACGTTTGCTTTGTGATTGAGAGTCTCATGCATTACATTGTACATTCATATGTGCATAAAAAATATTGAAATTTTTTGAATCATGTAGTTGCATCACTTTCATCTTTAAGATTGAGTCTAGAGCATATAGGTTGCATTAACTTGCACAGGGAGCATTGCCTTGTAAAGAACACTTGTTTGCACTGAATTTGACACCCTAGTTAAACATATCAAGTAGCTTAAGCATCTTTTGAAAGGCTTGCAAGCTTTGAGCCTTGAAAACTCTTCTTGAAACTTGCTTGCTTGCTTGATATTTACATTGTTCTTGAAACAAGCTCCATCCTGAACTTGGACTTGAATGAACTTATTTTCTCTTGCATATGGGCATTTGCATACTTGATCATGGATCTCATACACATTTGGGTTATCTTTTTCCATTGTACCACCCTTTGTTAACCCAAATGGCACTCCCTTACCCTTGAACCCTATCCATTCTTCGAAGCTTACATTGATTTGCATGAGTGAGGCCTTTTCTGATAGTTTGTCATGTGCAAAATCTTGAGAGTATTGGGGGCGACATGGATTTGTTCTCATCTCTTGCTAACATAGGGTCATCATTTGAGTTAGCTTCTAGGATGGTGAGTGGGGTCTTTGTTCCTTAAAGGTTTATATCTTGGGTTTGGGATGTGACATTGTTGAGATTGATGAACAAAAGAATGTATTGAGAAAGAAAAACCTAGGGACCTAGAATTGAAAGATAAGAAGATCTTGATTGATGTTTTTGACCTTCCCCCTTCATATAAGAAAAAAGAAAAGAAAAAAAAAGGAAAATGTTGGGGTCAAAATCGGTCAATGACGAAATCGTCACCCGAAAATCCTCGAAAGAAAAGCCAAGCAACGAACAAATCCAAGAAAAGGGTCGTCGCTCGATAAAACTCACGGAAGGCTCGTCCACTCCCATTTGGCGCCAACGGCGAGGGTCCTGGCGCCCGTCCATGCGATCGTCTCATGATCTCGGGCAATGACAGCATCTTGGTCCCTTGAAACCCATGTCTGGATTGTCCGAGATCTACAATGA
The DNA here is from genome assembly GCA_018703725.1 of Brassica juncea. Lineage (NCBI taxonomy): Eukaryota > Viridiplantae > Streptophyta > Magnoliopsida > Brassicales > Brassicaceae > Brassica > Brassica juncea. The sequence continues at coordinate 9,792,252 of CM031937.1, forward strand.
GTCTTCCGTAAAACCTTCCCGATTGTTTAAAAGATTCATCTTTTAACATATCTAAAAATCGGAGCCACATTGCTCTCATCCTCGACGACGGAAAATCTGCAGATCTAAGTCCATCATCAAAATCCCGATACTCGCGGAATCTCGTTGGAAACAATTATCTCGAGATCTACGACTAGAGACCCTCCCAAAACTCAAAAGATTTCCCGCAAACAACTGACGAGGGAAAGATCGAACAAACCCACAGACGGCAAGACGGCCTGGCACCGGCGGCACGCGGGACGCGAGCTGGCGCCGGCGGCTCCCCGGCCTGGCGCCGGCGGCACGCGGGACGCGGGCTGGCCTGGCGCCGGCGGCACGCGGGACGCAGGCTGGCCTGGCGCCGGCGGCACGCGGGACGCGGGCTGGCCTGGCGCCGGCGGCACCTGGCCTGGCGCCGGCGGCAAGCAGGACGCGGGCGGGCCTGGCGCCGGCGGCACCCGTCACGCGGGCCGGCCTGGCGCCGGCGTCACCCGGCCTGTCGCCGGCGGCACCCGTCGCGTGGGTCGGCCTGGCGTCGGTCCACGGCCCTCGTCCCGGTCTCGTTCCTATCGTGCCCGGTTCGATCCCATCTTAGCTTGTTCGGATCAATGTACGCAAGTTTGGTATGATCACGGTTACTCTAGAACGCCACTTCCTCGACTAAACAAGGAATTGAGGTTCCTTCGGAAAGACCGAGACCTTCAAAGACTGTCCTTTCGAGAAACCGTAAAAATGCCTAAACGGCCCAACGTGGCCAAAACGGCCCACGTACGATTTTCTGAAAAGGAAGGATAACTATGACGGTTTATCTTTATCCTCACATAAGAGATAAATGTCAAGTTTCCAGAAGATAAATATCAAGTTTCCAGAAGATAAATGTCAAGATTTCCGAAGATAAATGTCAAGTTTCCCGATAAACACAAAGATGGACGAAAATGGAAAAAGCCCGACTCAGCCCGCGAGAAGATAGACCGTCATAGGAGGAGTATATAAGGAGAGCTATGAGCAAGAAGCAAACCAGATCACAAATTTTCGAGCACTTAGCACTTAGAGCGATTTAAGCATTCTTTTCTGTTTTCACTAGCGAGCTGCGACTCAACTAGGATAGACTTAGGCGACCGGACTAGCGGACCTTTCGACAGCTCTTGTAGTTTACTTCTCACCTGTTGTTCAAGCTCAAAACGCGAATTCAGAAATAAGATCTTTCTTCCGCTCATCTTTTACGATTTCTATGTTCGCAACTTCTATTTTTATTGATTGTTTCGTGTGCGGCCCAGCAGATATCCGGGACCTTCAAGGAAGATCGGGTTAACTCGGTTTTCCTCCACAAATCTTTATCGGAAATTGACGGTGTGAATTTCGGTTCCCACAGTTTGGCGCTAGAAGGAGGGTGGGTTACGGATCTATTTATCTCGCAACTGCACACGCTCGATCATGTCAGCCGACGCCACCAAGGATCAGCCAGCGCTAGACGGAACACCCGTCGATGCCAACGCTGAGAAGACTCCAGCTGGAGACGCGTCCACAGTCACTGCTGATGCAAACACTGAGGCGCTCAGGCAGATGAAGGAACTGTTTACCTCCGCCCAGGCGCGGGCGGAACAACAGGACAAGCTGATAACCTCGCTCGCAAAACAGGTCGATACCTTAACTGCGAGGAGCAAGTTGCCGCGCGGATCCACCAAGGCACGCCGCGGCAGGAGACTCGACTTCGGATCTCCCGAAGCACGAGAAAAAGATGCCCCGAAAGAGCCCACTCCCAAGGAAACGGCTCCGAAAGGACAGCAAACGACCTCGCAGAACCTTCCACTCCCGGCTGCGGGAAACAAGGAAAGCGACGTCGAGCGCATCGATCTAGATATCAGCGACCGATCGGACCCTTCCGATGAAGACGCTGACATCCACCCCAGGAGAACCCGAAGCCAGTCCGCTCGGCAGACGGTATCCTTCGATAGGCCCATGACAGAAGAGGAAGAAGAACTCTACTGGATGGAGCAGGAAGAACTCGCGGAAGATCAAACTCGGATCTATCGCGACCAGCGTCGACAGGTTCGGAGGAACGCCGGCAGCAATAGCGAGATCCATGATCTCCGTGAATCTCTCAAAAAGACCGTGGCTGAAGTGAAAGCGGTAAAATCGCAGATCCATCAGGCGACCAGTTCCGCCCCCGAGATCGATAGACTTCTCGAGGAAGCACGGAAAACACCGTTCACCACTCGAATCACGGAAACACGCATCTCAGACCCAGGGAAGATCAAAATCCCGGTCTACGACGGTACGACGGATCCTAAGTCGCACCTGCAGTCCTTCCAGATCGCAATGGGTAGGTGCAAACTCCCGGAGCGCGAACGGGACGCAGGTCATTGTCTTCTCTTCGTCGAGCACCTCAAAGGTGCTGCGCTTGAGTGGTTCTCCCGGCTCAAAAGGAACTCCATCGGAAGTTTCCGCCAACTAGCCTCGGCGTTTCTCAAACAGTACTCCATGTTCATGGACAGAGAAACGTCCGACGTGGATCTATGGAGTCTAGCTCAGAAGGAAGACGAGTCGCTCCGCGACTTCATGCGAAGGTTCAAACTGGTGATGGCCAGAGTAACAGGCATCAGCGACAATGTCGCAATTGACGCCCTGAGAAAAACTCTCTGGTACAAGTCGAAGTTCCGAAAGTGGATACGACTGGAAAAGCCGCGGACAATCCAGGAAACTCTCCACAAGGCAACAGACTTCATCATCATGGAAGAAGAGATGAAGCTTATATCGCAGAAGCACGGACCGCAGAAAACCGCGTCCAAGAAGAAACCCTCTCGTAACGACAAATACGTCCATCACGAAGGGGAAGACGTCCAAGGCGAGCATAACTACGCCATCGACTCGGAGCAAGGCAAAACCTCCGGAAACACCTGGACCAGGAACCAGTACAAGGATAACTCCTATTGCAAGTTCCACGAGACCAGAGGTCACTCCACTGCGAACTGCAAGGTTCTCGGCGCCCAGCTCGCCGCAAAACTCCTCACCGGCAAGCTATCAAAGGTCAAGAGTATAAAGGACTTGCTCCTGGACTCCGACCGCCCAAAGACTAACAAAACTGTCTCCGAGGACCGCGCGACCGAAAACCAATCGGGAGAAAAGCGCGGAAGAAGACAGGACGACCAAGGGAACAACAGCAGTCGCCAGAGGGTAAACATGATCATCGGAGGATCACAGTTCTACCAAGACTCTGTCTCATCGATAAAAGCCTACGGGCGAAAAGCCGAGACCAGTTCCAACTGGTTCCCAGACAGCGATGTTCCTAACCACACAATCGCTTTCGAGGAACACGAGACCGTCGGAATCGACAAACCTCACTGCGATCCTTTGGTAATCGACCTGGTCATCCAGGATCTCGAAGTCGGCCGCATTCTCGTCGATACAGGAAGCACGGTCAACGTCATCTTCCGCGACACCCTCTACAGGATGAAGATCCCACTTGGGGAAGTCGTCCCTGAGCCAAAACCTTTGACGGGGTTTTCGGGCGTCACTACCATGACCCTCGGAAAAATTAAACTCCCAGTCATGGCAAAGGAAGTTACAAAGATCGTCGAGTTTGCAGTAGTCGACAACCCGGCCATCTACAACGCCATCATGGGAACCCCTTGGATCAACTCCATGAAGGCAGTACCGTCCACATATCACCTCGGTATCAAGTTCCCGACTCCGACCGGAACCGCAGCCATCTGGGGTAGCCAGAAACAGTCGAGACTCTGTTACCGAGCCGAGTTCAAACTGCGAAAAGATCGGAACGCCCCTGCGGCCAACCCGAAACGAGCAAAGGAATCACATAACATTCCCGAAGACTCGAAGAAAGATGATCCAGAATCATCTGAACAGGCAACGATTCAAGACGACGACAAAGCCTCTGAATCCACCGCCGTAAGAGCGGACAGCTCGACCCCCGCACAAACCACTGATCCGACCAGCACGGTCGGAACGGCAACGCACGGGGAGTAAAAACGTCTGCGGCAACTATCAGAACTACGAGATGGCTTGATCCTCGAAAGAGGTACGTAGGCAGCTCGTCGGAATCCGGCGAGTTCAGCTATCCCCCTCACCGAAAAAGGGGGGGGGACTGGGTGCGTATACTCCTATACTCCCACAAAAACGCGAAAAATCCGCATATGTACTCTAACTTCTCAAAATTTTTTAATAAAATTCTTTCTATCTTTCATGCTCACTTAAACGCATCAACGCTTCGGAAAAACGAAAATCATATCTTCAAAAGAAACGCGAGACGTCGCAACTTCTTGAAAAGATAACAAAACTCCTATTATCCGCAAAAGACAGTCCACCAGCGACTTAAAAATAATTCACGCCCGTCGATTGGCCCCGACGGACGCTCATAAGAAACGTTTCACTCAATACAAAATCGTAGTCAGACCTACAAGGTCCTCTTACATCCGACAAGGATATCATAGCGCGCTATACAAGAAACCCAAAATTTTGGTTTAGCATCTCGGATAAACTCCGAAGATAGCTCGATTCTTTTAACACAAGTCATAAAGCCGGCGACTAGTCGCGGACTTTAAACGAAAAGAATCAGGAAGAAATCACTAACAGGCAAAACGAAAGCCGATCAGTCATCGCACAGCCTCAAAGCTGAGAGTAAACCTAGGTCTTGCCCTAAACCCAGTCTTGCTGGATCTTGACATCTCACAGACATAGTATCGTATACGAGATCCCAAAACATGTCTCTTATCGCTTACACCTAAAACGCTCGCTAAAAAGTAGCATACGGACCAAGCGACGAAAAAAGAGTTAGGACACGAAGTGACTACTCGCATCCTTCCCTCTACACTTGACGAAAGTATAAATCAAAACAAAAGACGAAATCTCGCAAATTTTCATATTCATAAAAGCCGCAAAAGACGGCAGGATTCAAAGCCACCAACGGCTAGTCCCAAAACATAAGAATGCAACCTCCAACGGTCGCAGGATAAAATTACTAAAAACGGCCACACATGGCCAAAAAATTCAATTCACAAAAGGAAGTCAACGTTGAGAAATCCGGATGCGGAAATCCCAAATGAACTAGCAGGCTGGTCCACTTCCTCATTCACGCCTCGAGCATTCCCACCATTCTCGGCATTCTCATCGGCTCCGGCCTCCACCGTATCCTCGGAAACCTCGATAGGTTCCCATAGTCTCCGGACTCTTTCTTCTACCGGAGGAACCAAGGACTCAGCATGAGCACACTCGGCCATGAAATCCTTCATTTCAGCAATCTCGGAATCGAAAGAGAAATCTGGGTTCTGAGACTTGTAAAGGTTTACGACCGAACCTCGGCACTCGCGGAAATCACCAACAAACTCCTGAGCTTCTTTAAAACATTGAAACTCAGCAGCAAACGATTCCGCCCGTCTTGCCACCTCCGCTGCGACCATCCTTCTTCCTCTCCTTTCCGCCCGTACGAGAGCCCGAGCGTGAAGCTCAGCTTGCTTTGCGTTCTGTGCCTTCACCTCTTGTCGGAACCGGAAAAGCTCTCGCTCCGCTTCTGTGGTCTTGAAGTTAGCAATCCTGGATTTGCGGAAACTCGAGTCAAGCGCCTCGCTAAAAACTCTTAGTCCCTGCATAAAACTCAAGATCAGCAAGCATGCTTATATACAGATTCGAACGCAAGGTTAAGAAGTTCGAAGGGCCAAACCTCGTTGACACGTTGGGAGCCCTCGGCAAAAACCCGTTGTTTCTCCTCATCCTCCAGCGACTCGTCAGTGGTAAACTCCGGAGGAAGGTCATCAAAGAAGTTGTTAGGTGGAAAACCGCTGGCTCCGCCTTTTTCCGTTGGAACAAAACTAGGTTTTTCTCCCAACGGTGAAGGACTTTCCGAGCCTTCCCCATCATCGATTTCCTTCCCCTTACGAGACCTCTGTCTGCGCCTCCGAATAGGAGCCGCGGTGACAGGTTTGGCGTCATACGACGGGACAGGACCTCGGGACCGATAAAGCTTAACCGCGTCTCGGATCCGTTCGAGGGTGAAGGATTTCCAGAAAAACGGCCTTTGACGAAGAAGATCTCTCTTGACGAAGACGTCACCAGGCAAATGCGCGGTAGGGTTGTTCCCTACAAAACGAAAATTTTTCGAAACTCGCACTTCCGAAAAGATGAGATAGACAACAGAGTTTTCGTCGTATTACCTCGGTTGAAGTTCCATGCTCGCGGAAATAGATGGAGGCAGCTCTCCTCGACAGACTCACCATCTATTTGGACGAAGAAGAAACGCTCCTGCCACGATTTGGGATTCGAAGTAGTCCCCTGGATCACGGCCATATCCTTCTTAGGCAGCATGGAATAGTAACCGTCACTCCCCGTCGGCCGAGTGCCCCAAAGACCTTCGAAATCATCGGGACCAAGATCAATCCCGAGTTCATAGCTAGCGATCAGTACGCCAAGCCAACTCTCCAAGGCAGGAACGCTGAGTTGGCTGATCGAAAGTTCGAAGCGGTGAAGCGCACGAACAATGGCACCAGGAATTGGGAACCACATATGGCAGTACGTAAAGAAAGCTTCGTAACATGTAAAGAAGCCTTGCGGAGGATTCCGTGCACTCTCGTTACCAACGGGAATCCGGAATTTGACTCCTTCAGGAACCTGGTAAAAATCTCGAAGAACCTTGAGATATTGACGAGAAACCAAGCTCGACGCAAAAGGAGCACCGGGCTGCCTCAGAGGCCTCCTCGGAACAGGGATCTCTGGCAGTGTTGGGGGCGAACCTACAAGGGCTCGGTAATACGCATTCTTCTTTTCCTCCTCGACCGACTCCTCCTGCTTTACCGTTACATGGGCAGGAGAGTCATCCGAGGATGAATGGGAAGAAGAGTTTCTCTTTGAGGATCTTGAAGACATTATTCTTAAAGAGAGAGAAAGGATTCTTGAGAGAGAGAGTAAAAACCTTGTGATCAAGTAAGAGTGAGATTTCTTACTCCATATAAAGGAGGTAAAATCACTATTTACCCCGATTTTCGGCAAACGATTACGTCTCAACACCTTCCCACGCGGCTATACCGCAAGCTAGGATCCGACAGGCTCTACGGTTCCTAGCTAGCTGGGGGGCTAACTGTTGGGGTCAAAATCGGTCAATGACGAAATCGTCACCCGAAAATCCTCGAAAGAAAAGCCAAGCAACGATCAAATCCAAGAAACGGGTCGTCGCTCGATAAAACTCACGGAAGGCTCGTCCACTCCCATCTGGCGCCAACGGCGAGGGTCCTGGCGCCCGTCCATGCGATCGTCTCATGATCTCGGGCAATGACAGCATCTTGGTCCCTTGAAACCCATGTCTGGATTGTCCGAGATCTACAATGAGTCTTCCGTAAAACCTTCCCGATTGTTTAAAAGATTCATCTTTTAACATATCTAAAACTCGGAGCCACATTGCTCTCATCCTCGACGACGGAAAATCTGCAGATCTAAGTCCATCTCAAAATCCCGATACTCGCGGAATCTCGTTGGAAACAATTATCTCGAGATCTACGACTAGAGACCCTCCCAAAACTCAAAAGATTTCCCGCAAACAACTGACGAGGGAGAGATCGAACAAACCCACAGACGGCAAGACGGCCTGGCACCGGCGGCACGCGGGACGCGGGCTGGCGCCGGCGGCACCCCGGCCTGGCGCCAGCGGCACGCGGGACGCGGGCTGGCCTGGCGCCGGCGGCACCCCGGCCTGGCGCCGGCGGCACGCTGGACGCAGGCTGGCCTGGCGCCGGCGGCACCCCGGCCTGGGCGCCGGCGGCACTCGGGACGTGGGCTGGCCTGGCGCCGGCGGCACCCCGGCCTGGCGCCGGCGGCACGCGGGACGCGGGCTGGCCTGGCGCCGGCGGCACCCGGCCTGGCACCGGCGGCACGCGGGACGCGGGCTGGCCTAGCGCCGGCGGCACGCGGGACACGGGCTGGCCTGGCGCCGGCGGCACCCGGCCTGGCGCCGGCGGCACGCGGGACGCGGGCTGGCCTGGCGCCGGCGGCACCCGGCCAGGCGCCGGCGGCACCCGTCACGCGGGCCGGCCAGGCGCCGGCGGCACCCGGCCTGGCGCCGGCGGCACCCGTCGCGCGGGTCGGCCTGGCGCTGGCGGTACCCGGCCTGGCGCCGGCGGCACCCGTCACGCGGGCCGGCCTGGCGCCGGCGGCACCCGTCGCGCGGGTCGGCCTGGCGTCGGTCCACGGCCCTCGTCCCGGTCTCGTTCCTATCGTGCCCGGTTCGTTCCCATCTTAGCTTGTTCGGATCGATATACGCAAGTTTGGTATGATCACGGTTACTCTAGAACGCCACTTCCTCGACTAAACAAGGAATTGAAGTTCCTTCGGAAACACCGAGACCTTCAAAGACTGTCCTTTCGAGAAACCGTAAAAACGCCAAAACGGCCCACGTACGATTTTCCGAAAAGGAAGGATAACTATGACGGTTTATCTTTATCCTCACATAAGAGATAAATGTCAAGTTTCCAGAAGATAAATATCAAGTTTCCAGAAGATAAATGTCAAGATTTCCGAAGATAAATGTCAAGTTTCCCGATAAACACAAAGATGGACGAAAATGGAAAAAGCCCGACTCAGCCCGCGAGAAGATAGACCGTCATAGGAGGAGTATATAAGGAGAGCTATGAGCAAGAAGCAAACCAGATCACAAATTTTCGAGCACTTAGCACTTAGAGCGATTTAAGCATTCTTTTCTGTTTTCACTAGCGAGCTGCGACTCAACTAGGATAGACTTAGGCGACCGGACTAGCGGACCTTTTGACAGCTCTTGTAGTTTACTTCTCACCTGTTGTTCACGCTCAAAACGCGAATTCAGAAATAAGATCTTTCTTCCGCTCATCTTTTACGATTTCTATGTTCGCAACTTCTATTTTTATTGATTGTTTCGTGTGCGGCCCAGCAGATATCCGGGACCTTCAAGGAAGATCGGGTTAACTCGGTTTTCCTCCACAAATCTTTATCGGAAATTGACGGTGTGAATTTCGGTTCCCACAGAAAAGAAAAAGAAAAAAAAAAGAGAAAAAGAGAAAAAGAAAAAAAAAAGATTCAATAAGATAGTAGGGAAGGGAAAACTAAAAGAGTTAGAGCTTAGAAAAGTGAATATAGAGGTCCTTAGTGATTGAATCATGAGAAAGAAAATGTTCATTGGGTGAGTGATGTGAGTATGTTTTTCATTATGGGTTATGGGATGAATGAAAAGGGTATAGAATTTATAATCACTTAGGAATTGGGTAGAATGATGAGGATGGATCCATGTATGCATGAATTGCTACTAGTCTTAGATAAATTTTGGATAATGATCAAGCTCCATGAATTTTGAGTGATTGCCACCTCGATATGATGCATTGAAACCTCCTTCTCATCTATATTAGACCATTTCATCACCTAGCCAAATGATTGAGATCATGTGCCCATTTGTGAGACTTCACCTTGTGTGTGTGTGTGTGTGAATCAATGTGAGGCAGGTTAAGAGAACATGTTGGTTGATAAGCATTGCATCTTGTGAAGAGGCATAAGAGTATTTGATAGGCCTTGTGAATCTAGAGCATAATAAGAGAGTCTTTCTCATGCTATTTGCTATGTTTCTTTAGGATGTCAAGTTGAGTGCTATGAGTGTTTCTTTTGGCTTTGTTCCTATCTTTGCATGCTTCCCCCTTAAGTTTTGAAAAGTTTACATGAGGACAAGTAAAGGTCTAGTGTGGGGGAGTTGATGTCTTGCATATTTACATGTTTTTAGCATTCATATCTTATGCATTTTGATCATATAGTTTAGGGATTAGGCATCATTAGGATCCATTTTGCATACATTTGTCCGTATCAGGTGTTGGAGCATGCTTTGGTGTGATTTGAGGTGTTTGGAAGTCTTATGGCTCAAAAAGAGGTGAAGAATGAAGTTTGGCCATGAAAAGAGAAGTCAATCCATGATCTGGTCGAGACAAAGATGAGCATGGACGGAGGCCTTAGAGATGTCTTCTGTTGCTAAGATTTTGTGGAGACACAGAAAATTGAGTTAGCTTTCCAATGGAAGTAGTTTCAAGTCATTTGGAGCTGTATTGGAGGAGGTATGAGCAGTTTACTAGAAGCACATCAAGCTGGCCGTGAAGACTGGTCCGGGTACAGCCACCCGGTCGGAAGAGACACTGCTGGACGAGGCTGGCCGGGAAGATTGGACCGGGTTGGGTTATTTGCTCAATCCCTGACCGAAAATCACCCTCTTTTCCTATTGGTTGAAGCCTAATTGACCCCAGAAACCTTTTAGTATTTTTCTATGATGTTTTTAGGGCTTCTAAGCCTTGTATAAATATTCTTATATCTCCCAAAGTGGGAGTATCTCATTTTCTCTCAAGACTTTGCCTCATATTGTAAAAGCTTGAATCTTTTTATCATTTTAAGGAAGTTTTTCATCTCATATCTTGTTTCTCTTGATCATTAACATGATTAGCCTTGAATCTCACATAGATTTATGGTTTCTCATGAAGATTAGAGAGTAGACACACTTTGGATTCATGGGCTAGAGTGATTAAAGGTGATTAGTGAAGATCTAGGGTGTTTAGTGTTAGATCTACTTGTTTCCTTGCTTGTTGAGGGTTCTTAATGCTATTTTCGTCTTGATCATATCAAAATAGATCTATAGGCATTTCCGCCCGGAAGGTGTTCGATGAAATGCCTGAACCATCTCTTCAATGCTTTTAGCTTGCTTTACCTAAGGGATTAGTTGTTAAAGGAGCTAAGATTGCTATTAGACTTGTTCTCCATGCTTGCTTTAGTCATTACAGTCAAACGGATTTGATGTATTGGGTGATCATTGCAAAAGAGCATTCATCTAGGGATAGAGCTTGCTTAGTTTTGTTGTTTAGGCACAAGGAGAGTGTTTGATTGATAGCTAGCCACCTCTAGATTGGATCTACATAACCTAAGGTCAAATTCCTAGTCCCATGGATTCCACCTTAGCATTTAATTGAGTTCTTGCACTTGTTTCTTGATTGGATTTCAGATCACCTTGTTTATATTTCTAGGATCTTAGCTTGTCTCATATCATCTTTCTTGTGTGCTTAGATTAAGGAAGTTTGTGTATTCTTGGTGCTATAAGTCTCTAGTTCTTTGTGGGTTCGACAATTTTTTATACTACATTGATTTGATCTTGGACCCTTGAAAAGTCCTATATCAACAACCAGAATTTCTGCGATTTTTTTTTATGCTCCCGGCTGTGACCATGAGGTCGATCGAACCAAGGGTGCTCTTAAAGATGATGTTGGCCGAGCATCCGGTGTCAATCAACACTCTTGCACGTCAATGTCGCAGATAGTCAGCTCGATGACAAGGAGATCGTTGTGAGGTTTGACCTGGTCGGTCGTTGCTCTATCCTTGAAAGAGACGACGTCACGAGCTATCGGAGCAACATCTGGTATCTTTTTTCGTTTGGTGATTTTTCGAGTTAGAGAATTCGTCCCCCGCTCCTTATAGCGCCAAACTGTGGGAACCGAAATTCATATCGTCGATTTTAATAGATAAAAACGGAGGAAAACCAAGTAAACCTTATTTTCCCTGAAGATCCGAGTTCTCTGTGTAATCACTTTAGAACAATAAAAAGACAGACAGAAAGATGAAAATAAATGGTCGCACAGAGGCGTTTTATTAATCGAATAGTATGAGAACAAGATTTCTCCGAGAGGAGTTGAGATACACTAACTATCGGAACAAAAGAACAAGAGGCGGCCAGAACGTCCTAAGCCTTGCCGTGCTAGTCTTACCACGTAATCCTATGTTCTCTAAGCTAGCAAAAGTTCTCTAAGTCTAAAATCTTGAATCCCTTTTCTTCTGCTCCAGCTCGCCTTATATAGTTGCTTTTGGTCGGTGGCCCGTTCATTCCTTTGCCTTTGGGCCCAAGTTTATCTCTTTTTGGGAGTATTCCATTTTTCGTCGACCTTTGTAATTATCCTCGAGCCTTGACATTTATCTTCGGAAACTTAGCATTTATCATATTTCCCAAGTTCAGATAAACCGTCATAACTCCTATGGGCTTGGATCCCCTCTTAAATCGTAGGTGGGCCTCTAGACAAGTTCGGATCCTTGCGGACTATTTTTAGGCCTTCAGGCGTTTATACGATTTCCTCGGTTTTAGTCTTAAAACTTCGAGAATAACTTTAATCGAGACGAAACGAGAGGTTCATGGTCCCGACGGTCGGATGACACAACAATACGGAAGATACGGGAGTTAAGTCGGACAGGCCGGGACTGGGTCGCGCTCGCCCACGTCGTGATGGTCGCGCTCAACCGTGGGCGAGGGGACCGTCGTGATGGTCGCGCTCGCCCGTGGGCAAGCGGACCGCTGTGATGGTCGCGCTCGCCCGTGGGCGAGCCAACCTCGTGCTGGTCGCGCTCGCCCGTGGGCGAGCGGACCGCGTGCTGGTCGCGCTCGCCCCTAGGCGAGCGGACCCCGTGCTGGTCGCGCTCGCCCGTGGGCGAGCGGACCGCGTGCTGGTCGCGCTCGCCCATAGGCGAGCGGACCCCGTGCTGGTCGCGCTCGCCCATGGGCGAGCAGACTGTCGTGATGGTCGCGCTCGCCCGTGGGCGAGCGGACCTTGGGATGGTCGCGCTTGCCCGTGTGCGAGCGGACCTTGTGCTGGTTGTGCTCGGCCATGGGCAAGCGGACCTTGACCGGGATAGTCCGCTGCTTGATCTGTGTCTTTTTGTACCGATCTTTCCGGGGACGCACGTACCCAGTTTCTTCCGATCTTACTTTCGAGGAGTGTTTTGTGAAGAATCCATAAACGAAAATAATCTTAGCCGTTGATTTTGAGATAACCGTATTCGACCCCAATAGAGAAAGCAAAGAAAGAAAGTTAGAGTTTCAATCATATTCGAGCATTTTTCACCAGTTTTTGAGAGTTTTGAGAACAGTTACTCTGCACGATTTGAGTCGACATATGAACCTTGTTCAAGGAGATAGGCCAGTGAGGAGCTCTGATTCTGAGTTCACAAGGTTGAGGCGACATGTTTTTGATGGGCGTGAAGATGAAGGAACTGTGATCTGCAACTTCATGTACGGATTAAAGCCGGAGCTTGGAAGTCGATTAGCTGGGAGCAACTTTAGCAGCTTATCGGATCTGGTGGAAAACGCCGTTGATGTTGAGGCTGTATTAGAGGTTGAAAGAAAGGTTACACAGCATTCTGGCGGACACACCAAGTTCAACCAAAGAGAAAGACCAAATAACCACAAGGGTCCAAGATTTAACAAAGGCAAAGGCCGAGGATTTCGAGGCCAAGTCAACAATCGGGGTAACTCTGGGATCTGTTACATATGTGGTCAACCGGGACACATTTCAAGGTTCTGTACCCGCAATCAGCAAAGCAACCAGCAGGGTTTTCAACGGTAAGGATGGAAGACATCACTTGTTACTCTTGCTTCAAGAAGGGCAATTATGCATCGTCATGTCCAAACAAGCCAATCCCTGGGACCCCTCTCGGGATCCGAGCTCCTCCTAGCCGTCCAGCAATTGGGCCAGCACAAAAGAAGCAAAACCTAGGAGGTAGAAGTTTGCCTTAGGTATAGAAAACACAGACAATGCAGGACCGTCTAAGGGTCCCATCACATGTATTGTGGGTGTTAAACCTCCTCTTCTTATTGCATGAACTTTGTGTAGATTAAGTTGTTGGAATTTTGTTAGGATTCCTGTTAGGTATAGATTGCTTGATCGCTAGGTTGCGCGTTTAGAAATATTTCGATTGTGATTGTTGATTGTGTGAGTCTTGATTAGTATTTTTGTGATTGAGATATTGTTGATTGAGTTACCGTGGCACGAACCATACATTTTTCTGGTAAACCCACACATGTATTGTTCGACTCGGGGGGAACATATAGTTTTGTGACCCCTAAGGTAGCTGCCCAGTTCTGGGATTGCTTTTTGGCTGACAGGGTAAACGTGGCAGTCTTGACCCCTGCAGACCGAACCCTTCAAGCGCATCAGTGTATCAAGAATGTTCTTTTGGTTATTAAAGAGAAAGAGTTTGTGGCAGATTTGTTAGTCGTGCCTTTGGAAGGGTACAAAGTAATCGTTGGAATTGATTGGTTATCGAGCTACGGAGTTCAGATCGATTGTCGAAAGGGAAGGTTATAGTTTGGCAAAGGCAAACGTCCAGAGATGGTATACTACGGAATCAGTCCTAGTATGACAGTGTCATTGGTGGCAGCATTGAGAGTACAAGATTTTCTTCAAGACGGGGAAGTGTATTTGGTAACTTTATCGGTTAGTGGAGAAGCCACCAACAATAAAGTTAAGATCGAAGACATAGAAGTGGTCCAGGAGTTTGAGGATGTCTTTGCGCCATTAAAGGAATTACCTCCACCTCGGAGTAATCCCTTTACTATTACTTTGGAGCCTGAAGCAAAACCTATAGCTAAGACACCGTATCGAATGGCACATGAGGAGTTGGCTGAGCTGAAGAAACAATTGGAGGATCTATTGGAAACGGGATTCATCCGGTCAAGCTCTTCACCTTGGGGAGCTCCTGTTCAATTTGTGAAGAAGAAGGATGGAAAGATGAGGTTGTGTATCGATTATCGCAGTATCAACAACATCACCATAAAAGACAAGTATCCTCTTCCGAGGATAGATGAGCTGTTGGACCAACTTAAAGGAGCAAGTTGGTTTTCGAAGATTGATTTGGCATCAGGGTATTACCAAATTTCTATTGGCAAGTCAGACATTATGAAGACAGCATTTCGGACGAGGTACGGGCAGTATGAGTTCGTTGTTATGCCCTTTGGTCTCACCAATGCCCCTGCAGCTTTCATGCGATTGATGAATGAAGTGTTCCATGAATACCTTGACAAGTTTGTGATAATTTTCATTGACGACATCCTGGTGTATTCAAGAAGTCAGGAAGTGCATGAAGAGCATTTGAGACGGGTTATGGAGAGGTTACGAAATCAGAAGCTGTTTGCTAAGTTTAGCAAATGTTCGTTTTGGAAGAGAGAGATAGGATTTCTTGGTCATATAGTATCAGGAGAGGGCGTGGCTGCTGATCCAGATAAGGTCCAAGCCATAAGAGAATGGCCTCGACCTACCACAGTGACGGATATAAGAAGTTTTCTCGGACTCGCGGGATATAACTGGAAGATTGTTAAGGACTTTTCCTCCATTGCAAAGCCTTTAACTAAACTGACCGGTAAAGGAGTTCCTTTCATATGGGCGGAAGAAACAGAGAAGGCATTCAAGAAGTTGAAGGAAGCTCTCACAAGTGCACCTGTGTTAGCTTTGCCCGAGCAAGGTAAACCTTATACGGTTTACACGGATGCTTCACGTGTTGGGCTAGGTTATGTGTTAATGCAAGATGGGAGAGTCATTGCGTATGCCTCCCGACAACTACGGAATCATGAAGATAACTACAGCACACATGATTTGGAGTTAGCGGCTGTGGTATTCGCATTGCGGATTTGGAGATCATACTTGTACGGAGAAGAAGTGGAGGTATACACAGACCACCAATGTCTCAAATACCTCTTCACCCAGCCAGACCTCAATCTGCGTCAGCGTAGATGGATGGAATTTGTGGCTGACTATGACCTAAAGATTTGCTACCATCCTGGTAAAGCGAATGAGGTTGCGGATGCCTTAGGTCGAAGAAAGATGGATACTGATATGGAAAAAGAAGTGGAGCTGTTGAACCAAGAGCTGAAGCAAGTGAAGTTGGTCGTTTTGGAGGGACAAACCAGTGAACAATTGGGAGTACAAGCAGTGAATCAGGCCAGCTTGATTCAGAAAATTCGAGAGGAGCAACTTAAAGACGAGAAACTACAGAAGTTTGCTGAGGAACTCAGAGGGCAAGCCGGACCAAATAGTGCTGGATACTACTTGGCGGAAGATGGAACTTTGCTTATCAATTGAAGGATCACCGTTCCAAAAGGACAAGGGCTGAGAGATGAGATACTAAGGGTCGCGCACCATTCCTTACTTAGTATCCATCCTGGAATTTCAAAGATGTACCTAGACGTGAGAAGATACTATCATTGGCCGGGCATGAAGAGATCAGTAGCGCAATGGGTTGCACAGTGTGCAACTTGTCAACAAGTTAAAGTCGAGCATCAAGTTCCAGGAGGATTGTTGCAGAATCTTCCGGTACCTCAATGGAAATGGGACTCTATTTCCATGGATTTCATCACTGGATTACCCGCTGCTCCAAGTAGATCGAACAACTCAATCTGGGTGATTGTGGATAGGTTAACCAAGGTCACACACTTATTGCCTATGAGAGACACGGATAAAGTTGAAGTATTGGCCGAGATGTACATCGACCAGATCGTGAAGTTACATGGTGTACCTTCAGACATCGTCTTAGATTGTGACCCTAGATTCACGGCAGCATTTTGGGAAGGACTACAAGAAGCCTTGGGAACTAAACTGTTCAAAAGCACGGCGTTCCACCCAGAAACAGATGGCCAAACGGAGAGAACCATTCGGACAATCGAGGACATGCTTCGGATGTGTATTTTAGATTGGGCAGGAAATTGGGAGAAGCATCTACCGTTGGTCGAGTTCTCGTATAAAAACAGTCATCATGCGAGCATAGGAATGCCACCTTACGAAGCGCTGTATGGAAGGCCATGCAAGACACCTTTGTGTTGGACGGAAGTGGGAGAAAGAAGAATGTTTGGATCGCCTATTGCACAAGAGACTATGATTAAGCTGGAGACGATCCAAACATACATGAAGAAGGGCTCAGGACCGTCAGAAGAAGTATGCCGACCTGTCGAGAAGAGAGGTAACTTTTGAGATAGGAGATTGGGTCTACTTGAAGGTTACAGCACAGAAAGGGAAAGACAGATTTGGCAAGGTCGGGAAACTCGCAGTAAGATTCATTGGTCTGTACAAGATCATCGGAAAGGTTGGTGAGGTAGCTTATCGATTGGATCTGCCTGAGAATATGCATCTACACCTGGTATTCCATGTTTCCATGCTTCGGAAACATATACGAAATCCAAGTGCTGTTGAGCCCAAGAGAATTGAGGAGCTAAGAACGAACCTTACATATCCAGAAGGACCAATCCGACTTGGAGAAAGGCATGTTTGGAAACTGAAGAATCGTGAGATTGCTCAAGTACAAGTATTCTGCGGAAGACAAAACAGGATTCATGTCACTTGGGAGGATGAAGAGAGATTTAAAGGCAACCACCCAGAGTTTTTCCGAGAGGATGTTGTGATGGAAGAAAAAGGCCCCTCAGAACCTTAGAATCCGAGGACGAATTCTTTTAAGGGGGGGGGGGAGAGAATGTAGGAACCCTTAAAAAAATATTTATTAATAGAATGGTCGAAGAATTGATCGTGAAAGGACCTTAAGCTGCTCGACCCTGTTAGAGAAGGTGTTAGATTGATAAAACGGATGTTTTGGAAGAATAAAAATCTTGGAAGCACGACGTTTTTGAAACCCGATGTTTCTTCACCGCGAAGTTTTCCCGGAATAAAATTCGTATCATTAAAAAATATAATTTTGGAAGCCGGAACCAGGACGGGAATTTAAGCAGGACGGGAAATAAGCAGGACGGAAATTGAAGCACCACGGGAAAAGCCGAAGTCAAACAAAAACCTTGATTTCGGTATTTTGGGATTTTTCGAGGAAGCCGGACGCTCGGGAAATATTTTCCAACAAGTTCAGAATTATTTTGGAGTTTATTAAAAATATTCAGCTCATCAGAACGGGCGTAGAAAATATTTGGGATTGATCGCGGGTCGAAAATTCACCGGAAGGGTCGGCATCAGTCGAATGGACTGAGAAGCTCGAGGTGGCTTGATCTATGAGATAAGGACGTGGTGTCAACTGCCTGGCATGGTAGCTGGAAAGGGAAGCAGGAGGTGTTGAATCTCAGGAGATCACAGCATGCTGAGTGACACACAGAAGCACGAGGTGCCGCGCGACTAAGGCATGCTGATCGACATGTGGCCGATGTGGTGTCAAAGTGCATGCAACCAAGCCATGCCTTCAGACAAGTGGAGGACGTGGTGTCAACTGCCTGGCATGGTAGGGGGCAAGGGAAGCACGAAGTCTTGAAGCCCAAACGATCACAGCATGCGGAGTGACACACAGAAGCACGAGGTGCCGCTCAACCTTCGATCGAAGCATGTTGATCGACATGTGGCCGATGTTGTGTCAATGTGCATGCACTAGGCCATGCCTTCAGACATGCGGAGGACGTGGTGGTGTCTTCATGCACACCATCCTGGTCATGCAGCCAGACATGTGGAGCACGAGGTGCCGCCACGCATGCGTCCGGAGCCATGCGAAGCGACACACGGGCTGCCACACGGCTTGTTTCTCATTGGTTGCTGCTTCCAATAAATATCCCACGACCCCAGCTCATTTCATACCATCCAGACCAGTTCAATGTCAGTGAAAAATGTGAGAGAGAAAGCAACGAAAAAAGTTAGAGTTTCAATCATTTTCGATCCATTTTCGGCAGTTTTTGAGAGTTTTCGAGAACAGTTACTCTGCCCGATTTGAGTCGACATCTCCAGAAGGTTCTTCGCAAGTCAAGATCAGTCCAGACGTGGGTCTACTTGTGAAGGTCAAGAAAAGGGTTCGGATCGCAGAAGACGGACACGGGGTCAAGGCCACGGTCAACCAAAAACTGTGAGTTATAATCAATTGTTTGCTAAGCTGTTTTCATGCATGTTCCCGTTACTTGGAAGTTGGATCATGGCCGGAGGACAGATCTAAAATGAATAACAGTTTTATTAGTTAATATCATGCTTAGTCATTGCTTGAGAATCGTAGTAGCATGCTAATCGTTAGGTTGATTGTTTAGTTAGAGAATGTTGAATGCTTAGATGATATCGCCAGGTTGCGGTTAGTTAGATATTCAGGAATTAGTCTTTATTCTATATTCTAGAATGTGGTTGATTGTGTTGTTTGTGATTATTGTTTCGAACCTTGGTTATATTACCGGGTTTAGTATTGTTTTTGCCGACAGCATGTGCGTAACCCGTCATTGCTAGGCATATTGTGGGTGAGTTAGTGTTCCTCCAGACTTCGTACCCGGTGGGTTCAAGTAAACCCCTTATTCGCTGGATTAAGAAGACTCAGAGAGACGGGGTCATGGACTAAGCTGAGTTATTACACGACGGTGTAATATGGCAGTGACCCGAAGGACTGTGGGCTGTCGCGCGGTGACCCGAATGACTATGAGCCGTGGTCGGTTGAAAGTTCCTTCTTCTAGCCTTCGTGGTAGGGAGATAGGATATTGCCGATGATGAAGGAGGAACCTAACGTCACCGGGCCCTAGTTATATTATATTATATAAGGGTTTGGTAAACCCTAGTTTATCGATTTACGAATTTTAGCGACTATCTTATAGTATCGATATTTTATTCGTATTATTTTCTGCTGCGGATTTCTGATTGCTTATTATTACTATTATTGATTTGGGTTATTAGGTGAACCTCTCGCTTTAGATTTGTTTGGGGTGGGATAGCGAGGGGTTGTATTTGTTAGTTGGGGATTGTAACTCACTGAGTAATGCTAGATTACTCACTCCTCACTCTTTGTTGTTTTCAGGTGACCAGTAGTGCTTGTAGAGGTCGCGGGAAGTTAGGTTAGTTGGTGTAGTATTTTTCATCTTTTAGCTTGCGACGTTTTCAGACTATAAGTATGTACTTTTACTCTTTTGGCAAGCCACTACTTGTATAAATAAGTTGTGTTTTGCGAACCATGTTTCATGTTTGATAAATAAAGCGATGTTTTATGTAAATGCCTTGTTGTATCTGATATTAGCTTTGTCCAAGCTAACACAACGTCAGATTGGGGTACAGGTTGAGAAGTCTTAGGCCTTGATCTAACGGGACGTGTTAGTGGTCGAACTGGCCTAGTCACGAATTGCACTCTTTTTGACCTTGGCCGGAACGCCCCTAGCCCGTCAGTAGCGCTCTCAAACCTTGGTAGAAAGTTGGTCCATCGGTCATGTTCTTGTTTGATTGTTGGCCGGTGGTTCGACCTATACCTTGAATGGTTTGGGGGTGTTACAGAGGTGGTATCAGAGCATGGTTTCGTCCATGCGTGACACAAGTGCTTTCAATGATTTTATCGAGTCAAAAGAGTCGCAAAAAGATGCTTTAGAAAACCATCCACTTTCCGTGTTTAGTTATATAGGATTAGGACTTACCCTTTTATTTGCGTGCAAAAGGCTAATCGCGGGATAGGTAATGATGGCCGAGATCGGATTTGGGGAGAGGGTAGGGATTGGACTGGAAGAGGATTGGGCTACAGATCAGACCGGGTAATGGAAATGGCGATAGTGAGATCTTTGGACATGATAGGAGTCCTTGTCATGTCCCCGATCCTAGATAGGATTGTCTGGACGGGCCATGGTGCGAGGAGACGCAGCAGTCAGGTCATAAGACCTTGAAACAAGCTTATCATTGCCCAAGATGATGGTTAAGGACCTCAGTTAGGTGAGATTTAACCAGGATATGAAGGAAACAAGGGTATAAAAGCTGGAAGAGTGTTTGGGGAGTTGGACGAGGTCTGGATTGAGCTCAGTCAGCTAGGTGCAGCTGTAAATCAGTTCACCTTGATTTAATCAGCTCATAGGAGCTGGAAGAATAGTTCATTCAGCTGGGAGCAGTTGGTGATCAGTTTATCTCAGCTGGACGGAGTGTTCCGGTCCAAACCAGTGTGGTAGGGTCCGAGCGGTTATGGACCGAGCCGATGGTCCGAGTGTGGATGGTCCGAGTGTGGAACGGTTCGACCAAAAGTGTTAAGGCTCGAACCAGGTGTTGGGCAGAGGTCCAGGAGTGTGAGCTAAGGCTCAGTAGACGATTTTGTGGAAAGGAAGAAAGGGAGTAACCACCAAAGGCAGTTATTGGCGGTTATGGGACGGGCAGTTATGGGAAAAGGCTTCCTTTCTTTATTTTTTGGAAACTGCTCGTCCAGACAGTTGGAGGGGGAGGTTATACTCAATTTCTTCTTCATTTTACTCCTGCCTGTTGAAATATCATCCAGAGAAAAACACAGAAACTCAGAGAAGAAATTTCAGAAAGAAAAAGAAAGAGAAACCGATCTGTGGTGTTCCCTTGATTGATTCTGGTGTATTTTGATGTTTCAGATAAGGAAGTGTTGATCTTAGGCCTTGGCCGGATCAGAGAACTGTTGAAAGGCCTTGGCTTGGCCGGTCTGATTATGATCAAGATCTATAAGATCCAGGCCGGTTCTGTGAATTCTGATTGTGGCATTCTTCTAGTTGGCAATTATCATGAATTGTCATGAATTTTAATTATTTTTTAGACCACTTTTGGAAGTGGTCAGATTTGGCATTATGAATATTTTGATGTTTAGTCTTGATCCAACCATGCAGTGTGATAGATTCTTGTGTTTGATATCTAATCATGTGCTTGTGTGTGTTGTTTGTGTTGAATCCATGACCAGACTTGGACCATGGTAAGGGAAAAGCACAGTGAGGACAGCGGCTATGGGAAGATGTGTGGTGAATGGGCCGATCCTGTTAATTGTGTTATCTTAGTAGCCTTTTGTGCAACTTGTGAACTAATGCTAGCCTAGTCTGCAACTTGTGTGTTATGAACGAATGAATGATGTTTGATTCTGACTTATCCATCTATGAAGTATTTATGTTGCCTTATTGACTCTGATTGTTTGATTATGTTTAATGAACCTCAAATACTGATAATAACTTAGAAATATATTGAACTTGTAGTAGAATCGAACTGGTTGAATTGTTTGGTAAGACTGTGGTCTGGTTGGGTTGAGGAATCCATGATCGTGTCTTACAAGTTGGTATCAGAGCATGCTTGATTCTAGGATTTTTTAGGGTTATTGGTTCACCACACATCGGTTGTTGGGACTCACGGTAGGTTGATTGTTTTCGGGATATGATTGCTTGAATTGTTTAATATTAGGATTGATTTGAGGTTTGTGTGTTCTGTTATGAACTAACCTTTGTGTGTATTTTGAATCCTAAGGGTACTTAGAAGACTAAATCTCAGAGAGGAAAGGATGTGGCTGGAGTATCCGGAAACGTGGGACAGGATGGTGCTTTTCAAACCGCAGTGTTACCAGCTGGAACCATTCCGACCACAGTGTTACCGGCTCAGGTGGGGCTGGGTAACAATGAGACCGGACTTCCAGTGAATCCGAGCCTTCCTAATGAGGTTCGTGAGACTGCTGTGGATGATCAGCAGGAGCGAGTCCAGGCGGACGATGGTGGATCATCTAAAGAATGGAATGATAGCGGCCAGAACATTGGTGCAAACAATGTCCGGGTTGCTGGTGCAGGAGTGGGAGTTGAGCCGACCATGAGAGACATACTGGAGGCTATGCAACTCATGGGAGCTCAGATGGTGAGCCTGACTCAGGCATTCACCCCATTGGTGAACACGCCTGTGGGACAGGACAATCCTCTGGTTCAGGTGGCTCCATGGGTGGCTGGTTGATGTAAGGACTTTTCAAGGGTCCTATCAAATGTTGTAATATAAATGATGTCAATCCAGTTCTAAGTGATTATCAAGCAAAGGGGATGCAAGTATATGCTTAATCTAAGTGCAACCATTGAGCGAAGGTGAATATGATTAAGACAATACTAAAAATTGTGGGAACCAAAATTCGCACTGTCAATTTTTGATGAACAAATATGGAGGAAAACCGAGTTAACCCGATTTTCCTTGAAGGTCCGAATTCCCTGCGCAATCACTTTAGAATCGATAAAAGATAAGTAGCAAGATAAAAAATAAATGGTCGCTCAGAGGCGTTTTATTAGTTAGAAAATATGAATACAAGATTTCTCCGAGAGGAGTAGAGATATGCTAACTATCGGAACAACAGAACAAGAGGCGGCCAAGACGTCCTAAGCCTTGCCGTACTAGTCTAACCACCTAGGTCCTAAGTTCTCTAAGTCTAAAATCTCGGATCCTCTTCTCTTATGCTCCAGCCCTCCTTATATAGTCACTTTAGGTCAGTGGCCTGTTTAACCTTTCGCCTTTGGGCCCAAGTTTATCACTTTTGGAAATATTCCATTTTCCGTCGATCCTCGTAGTTATCCTCAAGCATTGACATTTATCTGCGGAAACGTAGCATTTATCCTACTTCAATAAGTTAGGATAAATCGTCATAGCTCCTATTGGGCTTGGATCCCCAAAATCATAAGTGAGCCCATGGACACGCTTCAAGCCCTCGAACGTTCGTGCGATTTCTCGGAAAGATTATATTTTCCGCAAAATAAATCATATAGCCTAAAGAATCGATGTTTGAGTTGATCGTCCTTGTTTTACACGATACACTTTGCGGAAGAACCAACCTTCCTAGCTCTAGTCGTAAGACTTCGAGGATAACTCCAATCGAGTTGAACCGAGGAACATTAGGTCCATAGCTAAGGTGTTACGACTTCACGGAAGCCACAAGGCGCGATCTAAATCAGATGGGCTGGGAACAGGCTGGACGCATCGGCGCCCGGGGCCAGGACATGGACGAACTCGCGCTGGCACCCGGCGCCCGGGACTGGCACGGGTGAACCGGCGCCTGGCGCCCGGGACCGGCACGGGCGAGACGGCGCCTGGCGCCCGGAACCAGCACGGGTGAGGGCCAGCACGGGCGAGCCGGCACCCGTCGCCCGGGACCAGCACGGGCGAGCTGGCGCCCGGCGCCCGGCGCCCGGAACCAGCACGGGCGAGCCGGCTCCCGGCGCCCAGGGCCAGCACGGGCGAGCCGGCGCCCGGCGCCCGGGACCAGCACGGGCGAGCCGGCGCCCGGCAGCCAGGACAAGCACGGGAGAGCCGGCGCTCGGCGCCCGGGACCAGCACAGGCGAGCCGGCGCCCGGGACCAGAACAGGCGAGCCGGCGCCCGACGCCCCGGACCAGCACGGGCGAGCTGGCGCCAGGCGCCCGGGGCCTTGGTCGCACCTGTTCTCTTCCGATCCAACCTTTGTTGATTGTTTTTGCGGAAAGTCCGCAGACAGGAAATGATCTTAGCCGTTGATTTCGAGATAACCGTTTTTGACCCCAACAGTTAGCCCCCCAGCCCGTAAGACTTGGAGACGATTTTTCGGGCGAGTGACTTGAGTTTGAAAATCGAAATTTTTGGCTAAGAATATTTTATTGCGGAAATCTTCGTATCCTTATAAGTAGTAGCTCATCACTTCTCATTCTTCACACACTCCTCCTTTTCTCAACTTCTTTCTCTTTTGCTCTCACAAAGAAGATGTCTTCCTCTCAAGTTGAAAAGAAAGATTCCGACGTTGAGATGGGTGAGGCCAGCCAGGATCCACCGGTTTTGGCTGTTCATGAAGCCACTCCGTCTCTCATCGCTGGGTTCGACTCTTTCAAGGAAAGACTGTCGCGGTGCAGCGCTGCGTAAGGCTCGAACCGGGCGAGAACCGAAGCACCTAGGGTTCCTTCTTCGCCCGTGCCTTCGTCCCCAGCCCCTTGTTCCGAGGTTCCGCCCGATGCTCCCTTGCCCACGGGAAGGGCAGTCGTTCCCGAGCAGTTCACGACATTCAGGATCGTCCCTCAGGCTCCTCTACCGCTCCGATCATAATTTCTGGTCGGGAGGACGTGGTAGAGTCCACGCCTCCAGCTTCGAAGATCGTTTTGGGACTCCCAGCACCCAGTGCTGCCCCGTTGCCTAAGGGGCGTTCGAGGGCCGGTGCCACAACTGGGGCGAAGAGGAAGAGGTGCGCTAAGAGCAAAGCGGGCGAGCCTTCGGGTTTGTTGTCGCAACATCGTTCGAAGGTTTGATTTTGATTTATCCGCAATTCTTCTTTTCTTTTCTTTTGCGATGATCCTTACCCTTTCTCTTTACGGACAGTTTGTGTCACTGATTGATGGGATGCTTGGTGACTGCGGATCGGAGGTTGCGCGTCTGTCGAAGGAGTTGGAGTCGTCGCAGGAAGCGTCGAAGCGTACCGAGGCCGTATTGCAGACAATCGAAAACGCCCATGCTGCCCAGACGTCTCAGCTCGAAGTTCGAATCGGCGACCTCGAACGCGACCTCAGGAAGACCGCGAGTTTGGTTCTCAAAGTGAAGAAAGAGAAGAGACACAAATCCTCGGAAATCCGTCGTCTCCAACAACAGATCCAGAATTACGAAGAGAAGAGTGCTCGCAAGTCGACAGAGACCTGAAGAGGCTGCTTCATGGTAATCATAGGGCTCAGGTGGTAATCACCTTTCTTCTCTCCTCTAGTGCTTGGCTCAACCTGAAAACCTTGACCACTTTTATTAAAAAATGAAAATTGAAATTGCAAAGCTATGTATAAGGATAACCATGGGACTTCCTCCCAAGCAAGCTTGTTTTGAGTCACTTAGCTTGACTACCTTGTCTCTTGAACTAGTGAGAAGGAGGATCCTTCCCACCTTCAAGTGTGATGGTGAGGACCTGAGAGAGAAGCTCTTGAAGCTTGATTGGGTCATCTTGGAGCTGAGGAGTGAAGATGGCTCTAGCACCTGAGAATGGTGTGGAGCTGCCCTTATGCTTGATCTTGTACTCAATGACACCACCCTTGAGCTTCTTAGGATGGAGAGTAAGGGTGTGTGGGAGAAAATCAAGAGGTGGGGGATGAGGCTCTTTCACCATCTTCTTCTTGCCGTGAGTGGCCTTTGAGGCTCCACTCATCCCCTTTGTTTTAGCACTTTCCAAGTGCTCATCACACAACTCTTTTGAAGACTCTCCATCAAGACCTTCTTTCTTACCAACAATCTCTTCATCTTGGGGCTTCTCAACAGCTTGTGCATCACAAGTGATTGTCCCATAATAGTCTGATTCCATTGGAGGTTGGAGAGGATAGGAGACAGTTTTGTTGACATGCATGAGGGTGACCTTCTTGTTGGGAAACTCAATCCAAGCTCCAACTGTTGTGAGGAAAGGAGTGCCAAGGATCAAAGGGACTCTCTCTTCAGATGCCATCTCCAAAACAGTGAGGTCAATAGGTATGGTGCAGGATCCAATCTTCAAGGGGAAGTCCTTGATTATGCCAAGTGGGGTTGTAGAAGAAGAATCCCCAAAGGTGAGAGGAGGAGTTTCTGGTTCCATGCTTTCAATCCCAAGACTCTTCACCATATCCAAGGAGATGACATTCACACTAGCACCACTATCAACAAGAGCATCATCCATAGTTAGTGTACCAAGAGAGCAAGACAAGGTGCACTTCCCTTGAGACTCAAGCTTAGGGAGGGACTTTTGCAGGGGTTGGTGGATCAATCTTCAGAATGGAGATATCCAAAAGCTCAGCCACTTCAGCCTGAAGGTCTAGAATGTCCTTGATGAGCATCATCTGGACATGAGCTTCACGCATACCTGATATCTCTGGAAGCTTGACTCCAACATCACTAAGATCTTTCCTGAACTTTGACATCACCTTCTTTTGAGCTTTGGTGAGAACTCTTTGGTGAAAGGGGATCTTATCATATGGTGATAGCTCAAACTCAGTGTCTTCCTGCTTCACTTCATTCAGCTTGTTGTCTGCTCTCTTCAACGTTGGTGTTTCAGCTCTAGGCTCAGCTTGCTGCAGACTATTTACCACAGCCTTCTTGGCAGCATCCCTCAGAATATGTGCTTCAGATGTAGCCACAACAAATATCTCAACATCCCCAAACTCAGTGCCAAACATTTCAATCTCAGCCTTCTCTTTCTCATGAGTGCACATCTAAATCTTTGAAGAAGTAGTAGAGAGGATGACATTGCAAGATTCCTTGGGATTTTTCTCTGGTTTTCCTGGTAGAGATCCCGTTGGGCTCTTGGAGGATGAAGACATAGAAGCAACCAGGCTCTCCAAAGATTTGAGATGAGAGGCAAGTTGCATGTACTTGTTGTTGAGGTCAGAATAGGTTCCATCAATCTTTGCATGGATGTTCTTGAACTCATCACCAATGTTCTTAGCATTTCTTTCTTGAGCTTCTAGGAGTTGCTTGAACATGGACTCCATTTTTGAACTTGGAGCATGAGCTTGAGAAGAGCTTCCTTGGGGCTGAGTAGACTGGTTGGCTTGGTAACCTCCTTGTTGATTGTTGTAGAAAGGTCCTTGCTGGTAGTTGTTTTGGTATTGGAAGTTGGGCTCTTTCCTGTACCATGTGCCATTAGCATTGATGAAGCATAGCTCCTCTTGACCTTCTACACCATTAACCTGATTAGTCCCAGCAGGCTGCTTTTGTTGCTGGTTCCCAATGGAGTTAATCTGCTCCTGCTTAGCCTTCTCTCCAACTTCTCTTGGAGAGATTTCAGCGCCTTCTTGTGTGCTGATCATCTTCATCACTGCCTCTGTTGGCCCTATCATGCTCCTCACTGTAGACTGAGTCACTCTTGGCCATGTTCTCCACCAGCTCCTCAGGATCCTGCTCAGTTCTGCGCAAGAAGAACCCATTGCTGGCTGTGTCCAATCTGCTCATGAACTCTGGAAGAGCACCTCTGTAGAAGTTACTAAGCAAACTCTCCTTGGTGAAGCCATGATGTAGGCATTGAGACCAATAGCCCTTGAACCTCTCCCATGCTTCACTAAAGCTCTCAAGGTTCTTCTGCTGAAAGCTAGAGATCACATTTCTGATCTTGGCTGTTCTTGAGGTAGAGAAGAATTTCTCTAGGAATGCCCTCTTGCACTCGTTCCATGTTGTGATAGAGTCACTTGGAAGAGCCTTCTCCCATAGATGCGCCTTGTCTCCCAAAGAGAAGGGAAACAACCTCAGCTTGAAAGCATCTTCAGAGACTCCATTAGTCTTGGACAAGCTGCAGTAGCTATCAAATGTGTCCAAGTGATCAAGGGGATCCTCCACAGCAAGGCCATGAAACTTGTTGTTCTTAATCAAATTTAGCAGCCCTGATTTGATCTCAAAGTTGTTGTTCTCCACAGCTGGTGCTCTTATCCCCAACCTATGACCATGAATGTGAGGTTGATCATAGGCTCCAATGGCTCTAGCTTGGCGCTGTGGTTGTTGTGGCTGGCGCTGTGGTCTTATGTTGTCAGCTCTTGGACCATTGCCCCCTAGTGCATCACCATCTTGAGGCTGATTCTCCATATCAAAACCCAATCTCTGCAAGTGAGCCTGTTGCTCTTCTTCTCTTCTCTTTCTTGCAATCTCCCTCTCAAGTGTAGCAATTTCTTCAACAGTGGGTGTCAAGTTTGATGCACCTCTGCTTCTAGTTATCATACACCTGAAATGCAAAGGAAAAAAGCAAGGAGAAGCAATAACACAATAAAAGAAAAAAATGACTTAGTCTCAAGCAAATGACTAAATCCCAATGTCAAAATCAACTTAGAACTTGGCAACGGCGCCAATTTGATGAAGGACTTTTCAAGGGTCCAATCAAATGTTGTAGAATACAAGATGTCAATCCAATTCTAAGTGATTCTAATGCAAAGGGAATGCAAGCCTATGCTTAATATAAGTGCAACCATGATAAGAAGAAGATTATGAACTAAGACAATATTAAAAATGCAATAAAAGAGTGAACTTTCTTTCTCAATGAGGCAAGGGGGTTCTTGGGACAAGGGAATTGACTTTGGGTGATCAAGCCTCAATCTAAGATGGCAAACTTTCAATCAATCTAACAACCTTAGGCCTAGACACAATCCTAAAAAAACTCTATCTCTAGATGAATGCTCATTTGCAAAGATAACTCAAGCATCTAATCTCTTAGGTTGAATATTATCTAAGCGATCATTAAGAACAAGTCTAATAGCCATCTTAACACCTTTAACAACAAATCTCTTTGGAAAGAATGTTAAAAGCTTAGGAGAGTTGGTTCGGGCATTTCATCGAACACCTTTCGGGCATGAAATGCCTAAAGCTCAACTTTAGAGTGGCCAGCTCCAAAATAGCATTAAGAACCCTCAACAAGCAAGGAAACAAGTAGATCTAACACTAAACACCCTAGATCTTCACTAATCACCTTTAATCACCCTAGCCCATGAATCCAAAGTGTGTCTACTCACTAATCTCCATGAAAAACCTTAAATCTATGTGAGATTCAAGGCTAATCATGTTTGTGAGAATGAGAAAGAAGATATAAGATGAAGAGCTTCCTTAGATTGATAAAAAGATTCAAGCTTTTACAATATGAGGCAAAGTCTTAAGAGAAAATGAGATACTCCCACTTTGGAAGATATAAGAGTATTTATACAAGGCTTAGAAGCCCTAAAATCATCATAAAAAAATACTAAATGGTCCCTAGGGTCAATTACACTTCAACCAAAAAGAAAAGAGCTTGAAATTCGGTCAGGGGTTGAGGAAATGACCAAACCCGGTCCATCCAACCCGGACCAGTCTTGTTCTGGCCGTCCAGTCGTCCCTACCGGGTAGCTCATCCCGTACCAGCCTACCCGGTCCTGCCTTGTCCATCTCAAGCTTCTCCAGACCGGGTAGCTCATCCCGGACCAGCCTACCCGGTCCTGCCTCCCCAGCCTGGTCATCCAGCGTTCCGTCCGGGTGCTCGAACCCGGACTGATCTACCCGGCCAGCTTGATATGCTTCAAGTGAACTGATCATAACTCCTCCAATACAGCTCCTATTAACTTGAGGCCACTTCCATTGGAAAGATAACTAAATTTCCTATGTCTCCACAAAATATTAGCAACAGAAGACATCTCTAAGGCCTCTGTCCATGCTCATCTTTGTCTTGACCAGATCATGGATTGACTTCTCTTTTCATGGCCAAACTTGATTCTTCACCTCTTTTTGGGCCATGAGGCTTCCAAACACCTCAAATCACACCAAAGCATACTCCAACACCTGATAAGGACAAATGAATGCAAAATGGACCTAAAGATGCCTAATGCCTAACTTATATGATCAAAATGCATGAGATATGGATGCTAAAAACATGTAAATATGCAAGATATCACCCATCAAACTAGACCTTTACTTGTCCTCAAGTAATCTCTTCAAAACACAAGGAGGAGAGACATAGAGATGGAAACTAATCCAAAAGAAACACTCATAGCACTCAACTTGACATCCTAAAGAAACATAGCAAATAGCATGAGCAAAACTTTCTTATTATGCTCTAGCTTCACAAGGCCTATCAATTACTCTTATGCCTCTACACAAGATGCAATGCTTATCAACCAACAAGTTCTTTTAACCAGCCCTCACATTGATTCACACACACACACACAAGGTGAAGTCTCACAAATAGGCACATGATCTCAATCATTTGGCTAGGTGATCAAATGTTCTAATATGGATGAAAACGAGGGTTCAATGCATCTTTTTAAGGTGGCTATCACTCAAGAATCAAGGAGCTTGATCATTATGCAACATTTATCTAAGACTAGGAGCAATTCATGCATACATGGATCCATCCTCATCATTCTACCCAATCCTAAGTGATTACAAGTTCTACAACCCTTTTATTCATCCCATAACCCATAATGAAAAACATACTCACATCACTCACCCAATGAACAATTTTCTTTCTTCAAGATTCAACCACTAAGGACCTCTATTCACTTTTCTAAGCTCTAACTCTTTAAGTTTTTCCTTCCCCACTATCTTATTGAATCTTTCTTTTCCTTTTTTCTTTTTCTTTTCTTTTTCTTTTTTTTTATATATACATGAAGGGGGAAGGTCAAAAACATCAATCAATAGCTTCTTATTTTTTTATTTTAGGTCCCTAGGGTTCTTCTTTCTTATGATGCTCACTTTTTCATCATTCTCAACATTGTTACACTCCAAACCCAAGATACAAATCATTAAGTAACAAACACCCCCACTCACCATCCTAGGAGCTAGCTCAAATGATGACCCTATGCTAGCAAGAGATGAGAACAAATCCATGTCGCCCCCAATACTCTCAAGATTTTGCACATGACAAACTATCAGAAAAGGCCTCACTCATGCAAATCAATGTAGGCTTCAAAGAATGGATAGGGTTCAAGGGTATGGAAGTGCCATTTGGGTTAACAAAGAGTGGTACAATGGGAAAAGATAACCCAAATGTGTATGAGATCCATGATCAAGTATGCAAATGCCCATATGCAAGAGAAATTAAGTTCATTCAAGTCTAAGTTCAGGATGGAGCTGGTCTTAAGAACAATGCCAATATCAAGCAAGCAAGCAAGTTTCAAGAAGAGTTTTCAAGGCTCCAAGCATGCAAGCCTTTCAAAAGATGCTTAAGCTACTTGATATGTTTAACTAGGGTGTCAAATTCAGTGCAAACAAGTGTTCTTTACAAGGCAATGCTCCATATGCAAATGAATGCAACCTATATGCTCTAGACTCAATCTTAAGGATGCAAGTGATGCAATCTACATGATTCAAAAATTTAAATTTTTTTGGGATTTTCTATGCAAATATGAATGTACAATGCAATGCATGAGACTCAAAATCACAATGCAAACATGATCAAATACTTAGTACCTCCCCCACACTTAAATCACACAGTCTCTGTGTGAGTAAGAGAGAAGGAGATACCCCAACAAGACAAAAGCAAATGTATATACAAGAAGGGTTGGAGTGATACCTAAGAGGGAGGTTTGGGCGTGGTGTTTGGTGCCGGGGCTAGGAGCTGGCATGGTTCATAGCAACTAGAGGAGGCTGCTACATGGCAATCATAGGGCTCAGGTGGTAATCACCTTTCTTCTCTCCTCTAGTGCTTGGCTCAACCTGAAAACGTTGACCACTTTTATTTAAAAAAAAAACTTAAAAGGAAAATTGAAATTGCAAAGCTATGTACAAGGATAACCATGGGACTTCCTCCCAAGCAAGCTTGTTTTGTGTCACTTAGCTTGACTACCTTGTCTCTTGAACTAGTGAGAAGGAGGATCCTTCCCACCTTCAACTGTGATGGTGAGGACCTGAGAGAGAAGCTCTTGAAGCTTGATTGGGTCATCTTGGAGCTGAGGAGTGATGATGGCTCTAGCACCTGAGAATGGTGTGGACCTGCCCTTATGCTTGATCTTGTACTCAATGACACCAGCCTTGAGCTTCTTAGGAGTAAGAGTAAGGGTGTGTGGGAGAAAATCAAGAGGTGGGGGATGAGGCTCTTTCACCATCTTCTTCTTGCCATGAGTGGCCTTTGAGGCTCCACTCATCCCCTTTGTTTTAGCACTTTCCGAAGTGCTCATCACACAACTCTTTTGAATACTCTCCATCAAGACCTTCTTTCTTACCAACAACCTCTTCATCTTTGGGCTTCTCAACAGCTCGTGCATAACAAGTGATTGTCCCACAATAGTCTGATTCCATTGGAGGTTGGAGAGGATAGGAGACAGCTTTGTTGACATGCATGAGGGTGACCCTCTTGTTGGGAAAGTCAATGCAAGCTCCATCTGTTGTGAGGAAAAGAGTGCCAAGGATCAAAGGGACTCTCTCTTCAGATGCCATCTTCAAAACAGTGAGGTCAATAGGTATGGTGCAGGATCCAATCTTCAAGGGGAAGTCCTTGATTATACCAAGTGGGGTTGTAGAAGAAGAATCCCCAAAGTTGAGAGGAGGAGTTTCTGGTTCCATGCTTTCAATCCCAAGACTCTTCACCATATCCAAGGAGATGACATTCACACTAGCACCACTATCAACAAGAGCATCATCCATAGTTAGTGTACCAAGAGAGCAAGACAAGGTGAACTTCCCTTGAGACTCAAGCTTAGGGAGGGACTTTGGAGGGGATGGTGGATCAATCTTCAGAATGGAGATGTCCAGAAGCTCAGCCACTTCAGCCTGGTGGTCTAGAATGTCCTTGATGAGCATCATCTGGACATGAGCTTCACGCATACCTGATATCTCTGGAAGCTTGACTCCAACATCACTAAGATCTTTCCTGAACTTTGAGATCACCTTCTTTTGAGCTTTGGTGAGAACTCTTTGGGGAAAGGGGAGCTTATCATATGGTGATAGCTCAAACTCAGTGTCTTCCTGCTTCACTTCTTTCAGCTTGTTGTCTGCTCTCTTCACCGTTGGTGTTTCAGCTCTAGGCTCAGTTTGCTGCAAACTCTTTACCTCAGCCTTCTTGGCAGCATACCTCAGAATATTTGCTTCAGCTGTGGCCACAACAAATCTCTCAACATCCCCAAACTCAGTGCCAAACATTTCAATCTCAGCCTTCTCTTTCTCATGAGTGCACATCTCAATCTTTGAAGAAGTAGTAGAGAGGATGACATTACAAGATTCCTTGGGATTTTTCTCTGGTTTTCCTGGTAGAGATCCCATTGGGCTCTTGGAGGATGAAGACATAGAAGCAACCAGGCTCTCCAAAGCTTTGAGATGAGAGGCAAGTTGCATGTACTTGTTGTTGAGGTCAGAATAGGTTCCATCAATCTTTGCATGGATGTTCTTGAACTCATCACCAATGATCTTTGCATTTCTTTCTTGAGCTTCTAGGAGTTGCTTGAACATGGACTCCACTTTTGAACTTGGAGCCTGAGCTTGAGAAGAGCTTCCTTGGGGCTGAGTAGACTGGTTGGCTTGGTAACCTCCTTGTTGATTGTTGTAGTAAGGTCCTTGCTGGTAGTTGTTTTGGTATTGGAAGTTGGGCTCTTTCCTGTACCATGTGCCATTAGCATTGATGAAGCATAGCTCCTCTTGACCTTCTACACCATTAACCTGATTAGTCCCAGCAGGCTGCTTTTGTTGCTGGTTCCCAATGGATTTAATCTGCTCCTGCTTAGCCTTCTCTGCAATAATCTTGTCCAACTTCTCTTTGAGAGATTTCAGCGCCTTCCTTGTGTGCTGATCATCTTCATCACTGCCTCTGTTGGCCCTATCATGCTCCTCACTGTAGACTGAGTCACTCTTGGCCATGTTCTCCACCAGCTCCTCAGCATCCTGCTCAGTTCTGCCCAAGAAGAACCCATTGCTGGCTGTGTCCAATCTGCTCCTGAACTCTGGAAGAGCACCTCTGTAGAAGGTACTAAGAAAACTCTCCTTGGTGAAGCCATGATGTGGGCATTGAGACCAATAGCCCTTGAACCTCTCCCATGCTTCACTAAATCTCTCAAGGTTCTTCTGCTGAAAGCTAGAGATCACATTTCTGAACTTGGCTGTTCTTGAGGTAGAGAAGAATTTCTCTAGGAATGCCCTCTTGCACTCGTTCCAAGTTGTGATAGAGTCACTTGGAAGAGCCTTCTCCCATAGATGTGCCTTGTCTCCCAAAGAGAAGGGAAACAACCGCAGCTTGAAAACATCTTCAGAGACTCCATTAGTCTTGGACAAGCTACAGTAGCTATCAAATGTGTCCAAGTGATCATGGGGATCCTCCACAGCAAGGCCATGAAACTTGTTGTTCTCAATCAAATTCAGCAGCCCTGATTTGATCTCAAAGTTGTTGTTCTCCACAGCTGGTACTCTTATCCCCAACCTATGACCATGAATGTGAGGTTGATCATAGGCTCCAATGGCTCTAGCTTGGCACTGTGACTGTTGTGGCTGGTGCTGTGGTCTTATGTTGTCAGCTCTTGGACCATTGCCCCCTAGGGCATCACCATCTTGAGGCTGATTCTCCATATCAAACCCCAATCTCTGCAAGTGAGCCTGTTGCTCTTCTTCTCTTCTCTTTCTTGCAATCTCCCTCTCAAGTGTAGCAATTTCTTCAACAGTGGGTGTCAAGTTTGATGCACCTCTGATTCTAGTTATCATACACCTGAAATGCAAAGGAAAAGAGCAAGGAGAATCAATAACACAATACAAAAAAAATGACTTAGTCTCAAGCAAATGACTTAATCCCAATGTCATAATCAACGTAGAACTTGGCAACGGCGCCAATTTTATGAAGGACTTTTCAAGGGTCCAATCAAATGTTGTAGAATACAAGATGTCAATCCAATTCTAAGTGATTCTAATGCAAAAGGAATGCAAGCCTATGCTTAATCTAAGTGCAACCATGATAAGAAGAAGATTATGAACTAAGACAATATTAAAAATGCAATAAAAGAGTGAACTTTTTTTCTCAATGAGTCAAGGGGGTTCTTGGGACAAGGGAATTGACTTTGGGTGATCAAGCCCCAATCTAAGATGGCAAACTTTCAATCAATCTAACAACCTTAGGCCTAGACACAATCCTAAACAAACTCTATCTCTTGATGATTCCTCATTTGAAAAGATAACTCAAGCATCTAATCTCTTAGGTTGAATATTATCTAAGCGATCATTAAGAACAAGTCTAATAGCCATCTTAACACCTTTAACAACAAATCTCTTTGGTAGAGAATGTTAAAAGCTTAGGAGAGTTGGTTCAGGCATTTCATCGAACACCTTTCGGACATGAAATGCCTAAAGCTCAAATTTAGAGTGGCCAGCTCCAAAATAACATTAAGAACCTTCAACAAGCAAGGAAACAAGTAGATCTAACACTAAACACCCTAGATCTTCACTAATCACCTTTAATCACCCTAGCCCTTGAATCCAAAGTGTGTCTACTCACTAATCTCCATGAAAAACCTTAAATCTATGTGAGATTCAAGGCTAATCATGTTTGTTAGAAGGAAAAACAAGATATAAGATGAAGATCTTCCTTAGATTGAAAAAAAGATTCAAGCTTTTACAATATGAGGCAAAGTCTTGAGAGAAAATGAGATACTCCCACTTTGGGAGATATAAGAGTATTTATACAAAGCTTAGAAGCCCTAAAATTATCATTGAAAAATACTATAATGTCCCTAGGATCAATTAGGCTTCAACAAATAGGAAAAGAGCTTGAAATTCGGTCAGGGGTTGAGGAAATGACCCAATCCGGTCCATCCAAGCCGGACCAGTCATGTTCTGGCCGTCCAGCCGTCCCAACCGGGTAGCTCATCCCGGACCAGCCTACCCGTCCTGCCTTGTCCATCTCAAGCTTCTCCCGACCGGGTAGCTCATCGCGGACCAGCCTACCCGGTCCTGCCTCCCCAGCCTGGGCGTCCAGCGTACCGTCCGGGTTCTAGAACCCGGACTGATCTACCCGGCCAGCTTGATATGCTTCAAGTGAACTGATCATAACTCCTCCAATACAGCTCCTATTGACTTGAGACCACTTCCATTGGAAATCTAACTCAATTTTCTGTGTCTCCACAAAATATTAGCAACAGAAGACATCTCTAAGGCTTCTGTCCATGCTCATCTTTGTCTTGAGCAGATCATGGATTGACTTCTCTTTTCATGGCCAAACTTGATTCTTCACCTCTTTTTGGGCCATGAGGCTTCCAAACACCTCAAATCACACCAAAGCATACTACAGCACCTGATAAGGACATATGAATGCAAAATGGACCTAAAGATGCCTAATGCCTAACTTATATGATCATAATGCATGAGATATATGCTAAAAACATGTAAATATGCAAGATATCACCCATCAATCTTGGCATGGACATTCTTGAACTCATCTCCCATGTCTTTAGCAAATCTCCCTTGATTTTCTCAGATTTTTTTGAACATAGACTCCATGGTTGAACTTGGATTTTGAGCTTGAGAAGATCTGCCTTGTGTTTGAGTAGACTGGTTGGCTTGGTAACCTCCTTGCTGATTGTTGTAGTAAGGTCTTTGCTTGTAGTTGTCTTGGTACTGGAAGTTGGGCTCTTTCCTGTACCATGTGCCATTAGCATTTATGAAGCACAGCTCCTCTTGACCTTCAACACCATCAACCTGATTAGTCCCAGCAGGCTGCTTTTGTGTCTGTTTCCCAATGGAGTTAATCTGCTCCTGCTTAGCCTTATCTGCAATAATCTTGTCCAACTTCTCTTGGAGAGATTTCAGCGCCTTCCTTGTGTTCTGATCATCTTCATCACTGCCTCTATTGGCCCTATCATGCTCCTCACTGTAGACTGAGTCACTCTTGGCCATGTTCTCCACCAGCTCCTCAGCATCCTGCTCAGTTCTGCCCAAGAAGAACCCATTGCTGGCTGTGTCCAATCTGCTCTCGAACTCTGGAAGAGCACCTCTGTAGAAGGTACTAAGCAAACTCTCCTTGGTGAAGCCATGATGTGGGCATTGAGACCAATAGCCCTTGACCCTCTCCCATGCTTCACTAAAGCTCTCAAGGTTCTTCTGCTGAAAGCTAGATATCACATTTCTGATCTTGGCTGTTCTTGAGGTAGAGAAGAATTTCTCTAGGAATGCCCTCTTGCACTCGTTCCAAGTTGTGATAGAGTCACTTGGAATAGCCTTCTCCCATAGATGTGCGTTGTCTCCCAAATAGAAGGGAAACAACCTCAGCTTGAAAGCATCTTCAGAGACTCCATTAGTCTTGGACAAGCTACAGTAGCTATCAAATGTGTCCAAGTGATCAAGGGGATCCTCCACAGCAAAGCCATGAAACTTGTTGTTCTCAATCAAATTCAGCAGTCCTGATTTGATCTCAAAGTTGTTGTTCTCCACAGCTGGTGCTCTTATCCCCAACCTATGACCATGAATGTGAGGTTGATCATAGGCTCCAATGGCTCTAACTTGGTACTGTGACTGTTGTGGCTGGCACTGTGGTCTTATGTTGTCAGCTCTTGGACCATTGCCCCATAGGGCATCACCATCTTGAGGCTGATTCTCCATATCAAACCCCAATCTCTGCAAGTGAGCCTGTTGCTCTTCTTCTCTTCTCTTTCTTGCAATCTCCCTCTCAAGTGTAGCAATCTCTTCAACAGTTGGGATCAACAATTGACTTAGTCTCAAGCAATTGACTAAATCCCAATGTCAAAATACACTTAGAATTTGGCAACGGCGCCAATTTGATGTAAGGACTTTTCAAGGGTCCTATCAAATGTTGTAATATAAATGATGTCAATCCAGTTCTAAGTGATTATCAAGCAAAAGGAATGCAAGTCTATGCTTAATCTAAGTGCAACCATTGAGTGAAGGTGAATATGATTAAGACAATACTAAAAATGCAATATAAAAGTGAACTTTCTTTTTTTTTTTATGAGGCAAAGGGGTTCTTGGGACAAGGGAATTGACTTTGGGTGATCAAGCTTCAATATATAGGTGGCAGCAAACAATCAATCTAGCAACCTTAAGCCTAGACACAATCCTAAACAAACTCTATGGTCAAGAAGAATGTTCATTTGCTAACACATCTCAAGCATCAAATGGTCATTGGTTGAATAATATGCAAGCAATCATTAAGAGCAAGTCTACTAGCCATCTTAACATCTTTACAACAAATGGTCTTTGGTAAAGAATGCTAAAATCTTAGGAGAGTTGGTTCAGACATTTCATAGAACACCTTGTGGGTGGGAAATGTCTAGAACACAGCCTTTGAGAGGCCAACTCAAAAGATGCATTAAAAACACTCTACTAGCAAGGAATAAGATAGATCTACACTAGAACACCCTAGATCTAGCCTAATCACCCTTAGTCTCCCTAACCCATGAACCCTAGATAGATCTACTCACTAATAGCCATGGAAAACCTCAAGACCAATGATGATTCAAGGCTAAACATGATTAGTGAGAAGGATAATCTAATAAACACCAAAGAAATGAGATGAAAAGGATCAAAGATCCAAGCTTTCTTCAAGATCCAAAAGTGTTTTTGAGAGAAAAGAAGTTAAGTGCCAACTTTGGGATAAAAGGATATTTATACAAGGCTTAGAAAACCTAAAAACATCATTAAAAATTACTAAAAAGTCCTTGGACTCAAATGGGCTTCGACCAATAGGAGAAAGGAAGAAAAAAACGCTCAGGGTGGCCCTGGCCTTGCCAGGCCGCACGTCCCGACCCGAGCAGAACCATCCGGATGCTGGCATGTCCTGCGCGGGTGTACTGACCCGAGTACCTTAGCCCGCGCACCGTCCTGCCTACTCCTGGTGTGTCCCGCGCGGGTAAGTGAGGCCGAGCACCCTAGACCGCGCGTCCGCTCCATCTTCTGGTGTGTCCCGCGAGGGTAAGTGATGCTGAGCACCCTAGGCCGCGCGTCCGGTCCATCTTCTGGTGTGTCCCACGCGGGTGCTCTCTCCCGAGCAGTCCAGGCCGCGCATCAGACAACTCTCCAGGCCGCGCACAAGACAGCTCTCCAGCCCACGCACCAGCACACGCCCAACTCTCCAGGCCATGCGGGGAACACTCCCCGAGCAGATCAGTCCGCGCACCAGCATGCTTCAGTCCGTCCATGGATCCGTTCCGGCCGTCCGAGTCTCGTGTCCCGGCTGTCCGAGGTAAGGTCTTTATGTCCTGATCATTGCCAATCTTGATTCTTCACCTCTTTTTGGACTGCAAAGCCCCCAAACACCCCAAATAACTCCATAGCACACTCCAACACCTAATAAGGACATATGAATGCAGTATGAACCTAAAGATGCCTAATGCCTAACTTATATGATCAAAATGCACACGATATGGATGCTAAAAACATGTAAATATCAAGACATCACTGGTAATCCTGAACAGGCAGCTGAGGTGATCGAGATTGACCCACCAGTTAGGCCAGTCCAGTGTATGGATTACCTGAAGGTGCTAGAGCAAATCTCCAAGTTGGGGACCAAACACTTTGCTGGAAGTGCTGATCCTATGGAAGCAGATGAGTGGAGGACCAGGCTGGTTTGAAACTTCAAGTCTACTCGTTGTCCTAAGGACTACCAGAAGGATATTGCTGTGCACTTCTTGGAGGGAGATGCACACAACTGGTTGTTGGCTCTTGATAAGCGTACCAATGGAACTATTGAGCTCTTTGCTGATTTTGAGGTTGAGTTCAAACACAAGTACTTTCCAGCTGAGGCATGGGATCCCCTGGAGGCTA
This sequence comes from Brassica juncea, assembly GCA_018703725.1. Classification (NCBI taxonomy): domain Eukaryota; kingdom Viridiplantae; phylum Streptophyta; class Magnoliopsida; order Brassicales; family Brassicaceae; genus Brassica; species Brassica juncea. Next base: position 9,831,892 of record CM031937.1, read on the forward strand.
AGTTCTTGGACTTGGTCCAGGGACGCAGGATGGTCCCTGAGTATGAAGAAGAATTCAACCCTCTCAGGCGTTATGTGGGTAAGGAACTGGAAGATGAGGCAGTACAGGTCTGTCGGTTCATCAGAGGCCTTAGGGTCGAGCTCCGGACCTACTGCTCAGTCTGCAAGTTCCACACTGTATCTGAGTTGGTTGAGATTATGGCTTTGCTGGAGACTAACCTCACAGAGGACGGTAAGCAGAAGCTGAAGAGTGTGGTAGTGTCCACAGCTCAGATTGGTGATAAGAAGAGAAAGAGGGACTCGGCCGAGGAGGGTAAAACCTCAAGTGGTATGTCAGAGTGCCCTAAGTGTGGTCGATACCATGGTGGAGAGTGCTGGAAGGCCATGGGAGCCTGTACTCGTTGTGGTAAGATGGATCACTCAGCTAAGGACTGTCCAAGTCCGGCAAGTGAATCCAGGACTTGTCACCATTGCGGGCAGAAGGGCCATTACCGTAGGGACTGCCCTAAGTTGCTGAGCGGTCAGAGTAAGGGCCGTGCAGATGCAAGCAAGCCGGTCCAGAGCCGGGGCCAGACCTCAGCACCCCGTGCATACGTGTCCAAGGATGTGGATGGGGCTCAGCCTTACAAAGGCGATCACTGGTAAAAATTCTATACTTATACTATTTCAATTCCTGTAGAATTGCATGGTATGGAACCTAGGATGGATAGATACTTTGGTTGGGTCTTGTGTAGGGACCCTAAGTATAGGTGGTGTGGCAACACACGTACTTTTCGATACTGGAGCTACACACAGTTTTGTTAGTCCAGATATGATCGAAAAGTGTATGTTCCAGTATGGAATCTGGAATGGTCCTGAACAAGTGAGTGCGGTCGGAGGGCAGATTATGAACTCACTTGGTCTGGTTAAGGACATCCCAGTGATGATCTTGGACAGGCCGATGCCTGTAGATCTGATTGCTGTCCCCCTAAAAGCATCATGAAGTGATCTTAGGCATGGATTGGCTTGGGAAGTATCGGGCAACTCTTGATTGTCACCGAGGAAGGGTGCAATTTGAGAATGAGTTTGGACCTCCGATCAAGTACCAAGGGATTAAGCCAAACTCTTTTTGTTTGGTGGTTTCAGAAATCCAAGTGGAAAGGATGCTTGGAAATGGTTATGAGGCCTTTTTGGCTACCATTTACACCGGTGAGGTTGTAGGGGGTGGTGGCCTGGAGGGAATACCGTTGGTCCGGGAGTTCGATGATGTGTTTGGGGCACTACAGGGAATTCCCCCTGATAGGCCTGACCCATTCATCATAGAACTGGAGGCTGGAACGGCCCCGTTATCCAAAAGTCCACATAGAATGGCTAGTGTATCACCTTGGGGAGCACCAGTCCTATTTGTGAAAAAGAAGGATGGTAGCTTCAGGTTGTGCATTGATTATCGGGGGTTGAATAGGGTGACTGTGAAGAACAAGTACCCATTACCCCGGATTGATGAGTTGTTGGATCAACTCCGTGGAGCAAAGTGGTTCTCTAAGATTGATTTGGCCTCTGGATATCATCAGATTCCAATTGCGCCAGGTGATGTGAGAAAGACTGCATTCCGAACCCGGTACGGCCACATGAGTTTGTGGTCATGCCATTCGGACTGACCAATGCACCTGCTGCATTTATGAAGATGATGAATGGTATCTTTCGGGAGTACTTGGATGAGTTTCTGATCATCTTCATTGATGATATACTCGTGTACTCCAAGACCAAGGAAGACCATGAGAAGCATCTTCGGGCAGTGCTGGGTCGCTTGAGGGAGCAGAAGCTCTTTGCTAAGTTGAGCAAGTGTAGCTTCTAGCATAAGAGCATTGGTTTCCTTGGACACACGGTGTCTGATCAAGGATTATCTGTTGATCAAGAAAAGATCAAGTGTATACGGGAATGACCTCAGCCAAAGAATGCTACGGAGGTACAAAGCTTCTTGGGATTGGCTGGCTATTACCGGAAATTTCTCAAGGGGTTCTCGAGCATAGCTCAGCCCATGACTAAGTTGACAGGCAAGGACGTGAGGTTCACATGGTCTGAGGAGTGTGAGAGGAGTTTCTCAGCACTCAAGGACATGTTGACCAGTGCACCAGTCTTGGTATTGCCTGAGGCGGATCAACCTTATGTGGTGTATACTGATGCATCAAACACTGGACTTGGATCTGTTCCGACACAGCATGGAAAGGTAATAGCCTATGCTCCTTGACAATTGAGGAAGCATGAGGGGAACTATCCAACCCATGATCTGGAAATGGCAGCTGTGGTGTTTGCCTTGAAGATATGGAGATCATATCTGTATGGAGCCAAGGTCCAGATACTCACAGAACATAAAATTCTGAAGTATATCTTCACTCAGCCTGAGTTAAACCTAAGGCAGAGGAGATGGATGGAGTTTGTAGCTGATTATGATCTGGATATAGCTTATCATCCAGGAAAGGCTAACCTAGTGGCTGATGCCTTGAGCCGTAGAAGGGCAGAGGTGTCGGCCGGGAGGGAGGCTGATGAACTGGAAGAGATGGTTCGGTCACTGCACCTCAATACATTGGTTGGACAGGATGAACCATTGGGGTTGGAGGCAGTGGATCAGGCCGAACTACTCACCAGGATTCGTCAAGCTCAGGGCTTGGACAAGAACCTTAAAATGGTTGCTTCGAACGACAAGACGACAAGACTGAGTACCAAACGGCGAGTAATGGTACCATCTTGGTCAGTGGAAGGATAAGTGTTCCTAACAATCAGGAACTGAAGGAAGAGATAATGAGGCAAGCTCATAAGTCTAAGTTCTCAGTCCACCCAGGATTGAACAAGATGTATAGATTGAAGAGGTATTACCATTGGATGAGGATGAAATCTGATGTTGCTGACTGGGTGGCTAAGTGTCCTACTTGCCAGCTTGTGAAAGCAGAGCATCAGGTTCCCAGTGGTCTACTTCAGAACTTACCTATACCAGAGTGGAAGTGGGATAACATTACAATGGACTTTGTGACTAGGTTTCCCACGACCAGGAACAAGAAGGATGCAGTATGGGTTGTGGTCGATCGTTTGACCAAGTCGGCACACTTTCTAGCCATTCAGAAAGGGGATGGTGTAGATCAGATTGTACGATTATACATGGATGAGATAGTGCGTTTGCATGGTGTTCCAGAAAGCATTGTCTCGGATAGAGATCCAAGGTTTACATCTAACTTCTGGCAGGCTTTCCAAAAATCCTTCGGAACCAGAGTAAACATGAGTACATCCTATCATCCTCAGACTGATGGACAGTCCGAGAGGACGATCCAAACCTTGGAGGATATGCTAAGGGCTTGTGTTTTAGACTGGGGAGAGTCTTGGGAGAAACACTTACCTTTGCTGGAATTTTCTTACAACAACAGCTTCCATTCAAGCACTGGCATGTCGCCATATGAGGCTTTGTATGGTAGGCCTTGTATGACACCTCTATGCTGGACCCAAGTGGGGGAGCGTAGTATGTTGGGTCCTGAGATTGTGGAAGAAACCACTGAGAAGATCAGAATGGTCAAGGAAAAGATGAAAGAGGCGCACGATCGCCAGAAGAGTTATGCTGACAAGCGTCGGAAGCATCATGAGTTTGAGGTCGATGACCTAGTCTCTCTCAAGATGATTACTTTCAGGGGTAGGACCAGGGTTTCTGGACGAAAGAAACTGGATCCTAGGTACTTGGGTCCGTTCAGGATCATAGTAAGAGTGGTTGCAGTGGCATACACGTTGGACTTGCCATCAGCAATGGATGCATATCACAATGTATTCCATGTATCCCAACTCCGGAAGTGCCTGTCAGAACAAGACATTGTTTTGCCTAAGATTCCTGCTGACATAGGTAAGAACCTAACCTTAGAGACAAGGCTGGTTCGTATCGTGGATAGATCAGAAAAGGCAATGAGAAAGAAGACGGTTCCCATGATCAAAGTGGTGTGGGATTACAATGGTAAAGACCTCATCACTAGGGAAACAGAAGCAAAGATGAAGGCTATGTATCCGGATTGGTACATACAATTCCTTCCTGATGAAACACTTAACATGGATTCGAGGACGAATCACATGTTAGTGGGGGAGACTTGTCATGTCCCCGATCCTAGATAGGATCGTCCGGACGGGCCATGGTGCGAGGAGACGCACCAATCAGGTCATAAGACCTTGAGACAAGCGTATCATGGCCCAAGATGATGGTTAAGGACCTCAGTTAGCTGAGACTTAACAATGATATGAAGGAAACAAGGGTATAAAAGCTAGAAGAGTGTTTGGGGAGCTGGACGAGGTCTGGATTGAGCTCAGTCAGCTAGGTGAAGCTGGAAATCAGTTCACCTTGATTTAATCATCTCATAGGAGCTGGAAGAATAGTTCATTCATCTGGGAGCAGTTGGTGATCAGTTTATCTCAGCTGGACGGAGTGTTCCGGTCCGAACCAGTGTGGTCGGGTCCGAGCGGTTATGGACCGAGCCGACGGTCCGAGTGTGGAACGGTTCGACCAAGAGTGTTAAGGCTCGAGTCAGGTGTTGGGAAAAGGTCCAGGAGTGTGAGCTAAGGCTCAGTAGACGATTTTGTGGAAAGGAAGAAAGGGACAAACCGCCAAAGGCAGTTATGGGCGGTTATGGGACGGGCAGTTATGGGAAAAGGCTTCCTTTCTTTATTTTTGGGAAACTGCTCGTCTAGGCAGTTGGAGGGGGAGGTTATACTCAATTTCTTCTTCATTTTACTCCTGTCTGTCGAAATATCATCCAGAGAAAAACACAGAAACTCAGAGAAGAACTTTCAGAAAGAAAAAGAATGAGAAACCGATCTGTGGTGTTCCCTTGATTTATTCTGGTGAGAGTTGTCTGTGGGATTGAGAAGATGGATACTAGACAGAGAGACAAAGAGAAGGAGAAGGACAAGGAGAAAGCCCCTGGAGACCGAAACCCTAAGGTGAGAGGTGTGGCCAAGAACCAGTGGACATAACCGACGGTTGGTCCGTCTGTGGTTATGGTTCTGTCTGGTTCGGATGGTTACTGTGGGAACCGAAATTCACACCGTCGAGTTTTGTTACACGTTGCAGCCAAGCTAGCCTAGCCTTCCCTAAAGGTCCCGGTTATCTGCTGGGCCACGCACAGCACAATCAATATGAAAGAATAAAGGATAACAAATCGGAAAATAGCAAAAGGAGAACAAAAATATATTATTTCCGAATTCGCGTTTGAGCGTGAACAATAGGTAGGATCCTAGGCCACGAGAGCTGTCGGTACGTTGGCTAGTCTGGCCACCTAAGTTCTAACCTAGTTGAGTCGCAGCTCGATAGTAAAAACGGAAAAATGCACAAATTGCTCTAAGTGCCAAGTTTGCTCTGAAAAAGCTCCTCCTTACTCCTCGCCTTAAGCTCTCCTTATATACTCCCTCTAGGTCGGTTTGCCTCTCTTTTCGGGCCGAATTTGTCGCAAGACGGGATTTTCCACTTTTTGTCATTCTTCATGATTATCCTCGGAAACTTGACATTTATCCTTTCCTGCAAATAAAAATACACCGTCATACCAGCCTTGGGCTCAATCTTATTCTAAAATTGTAAGTGGGCCGTTCATCCGTAATCTAGGCCCCTTTTGGGCCGTTTCGTGACTTGGGCGTTTTTTACGATTTTTCCTAAGAAACAACCGTTTGGTTTTCTGAAAGGATCCCAATTCCTCGTATAGTCAAGGCAACTGGTGTTCAAGCTAACCATAGCCGTTTTATACATCAGGCAGGAATCCGTTTCGACGACCAAGTCTTTTATAACTTTTCCGAAGTTTTTCCTCGATAATCCTAAGTGAGATGAAAGATGGGTATTGTGTCCATGGACCTGAGGACCGTGTTACGGGAACTTTAGACGAAGATGCATGGTTGCGGGATAGGACCAGGTTCGGAATGGCCTGTGAAGGGTCGGTCCTCGCCCGTGAGCGAGCGGACCCGTGTTGCGGTCGCGCTCGCCCGTGGGCGAGCGGATCCGTGTTGCGGTCACGCTCGCCCGTGGGCGAGCGGACCCGTGTTGCGGTCGCGCTCGCCCATGGGCGAGCGGACACGTGTTGCGGTCGCGCTTGCCCGTCGGTGAGCGGACCATCGTCATGGTCGCTCTCGCCCATGGGCGAGCGGACCAGTGTTGCGGTCGCGCTCACCCATGGGAGAGCGGACCATCGTCATGGTCGCGCTCGCCAGTGGGCGAGCAGACCACGGTGTTCGTCCGACCCGTTCCGGCTATCCGTTTTCTCGGTTTTTGAAGGTTGACCGAGATTTGGTTTTTCCGGGGATTTTTAGACATCAATTCCGTCGTGACCAATTTTGACCCCAACAGTTAGCCCCCCAACTAGCTAGGATCCGTGGACTTTGAGTGCAAGATCCTAGTTTGCGGTATGGTTCGTTCGGGAGGTGTTTAGACGTAATCGTTTTCTGAAGGTCCAGAGTGAATAGTAACTCCCTTTTTGCCTATATAGGTGGAGTAATTTTTTCAAATTCTTCACCTACCTCTCATTAGAAATGCTCTACAAGATATAAATTTCTTTCTTCCTCTCTTTCTCTACTTAAAAAACGTCTTCAAGAAAAAGATCTTCAAAGAAACATACTTCCACACACTCATCCTCGGATGATTCTTGTTGGGGTCAAAATCGGTCACGACGGAATCAACGACTGAAAGTCTCTGGAAAGTATTTCTCGAAACAAAAAGTTTCGTATGATTTAAAAAGAAGTCGTACGAGATTTTCTCAATTAGAATATCCACTCTCTGTTGGGGTCGAAAACAGTTATCTCGAAGTCAACGGCTAAGATTATTTTTTACTTATGGGTTCTTCGTGAAACACTTCTTGAAAGTAAGATCAGAAGACGACGGGCGTGCGCGTACGAGAGTCCCCAGGAAGATCGGTACAAAAAAAGGCGGATCAACCCAATCAAGGTCTGCTCGCCCAAAGGCGTCAAGATTCCATCACCACAAAAACCCTAAACACAAAAGAATCTGCCTCGGAACTTCATAGAGGTCGTTCACTCAAACCGTGAGGAACCAGAAAACGATCAAGATATCAAATCGAAGCCCTAGCCGAGATCTTCAGAACAGGCGCGACCTGGCCCCGGGCGCCGGCGCCGGCTCGCCCGTGCTGGTCCCGGGCGCCGGGCGCCGGCTCGCCCACGCTGGTCCCGGCCGCCGGGCGCCGGCTCCCCCGTGCTAGTCTCGGGCGCCGGGCGCCGGCTCGCCCGTGCTGGTCCCGGGCGCCGGGCGCTGGCTCACCCATGCTGGTCCCGGGCGCCGGGCGCCGGCTCGCCCGTGCTGGTCCCGGGCGCCAGGCGCCGGCTCGCCCGTGCTGGTCCCAGGCGCCGGGCGCCGGCTTCCCCGTGCTGGTCTCGGGCGCCGGGCGCCGGCTCGCCCGTGCTAGTCCCGGGCGCCGGGCGCCAGCTCGCCCGTGCTGGCCCCGGGCGCCGGCGCGTGCTCACCCGTGTTGGTCCCAGGCGCCGGCGCGAGCTCGTCCATGTCCTGGCCCCGGGCGCCGATGCGTCCAGCCTGTTCCCTGGCCGTCCGATTTAGATCGCACCTCGTGGCATCCGTGAAGTCGTAACACCTTAGCTATGGACCTAATGATCCTCGGTTCAACTCGATTGGAGTTATCCACGAAGTCTTACGACTAGAGCTAGGAAGGTTGGTTCTTCCACAAAGTGTATCGTGTAATACAAGGACTATCAACTCGAACATTGATTCTTTAGGCTATACGATTTATTTTGCGGAAAAGATAATCTTTCTGAGAAATCGTACGAACGTTCGAGGGCTTGCAGCGTGTCCATGGGCTCACTTACGATTTTGGGGATCCAAGCCCAATAGGAGCTATGACGATTTATCCTAACTTATTGAAGTAGGATAAATGCTGAGTTTCCGCAGATAAATGTCAATGTTTGAGGATAACTACGAAGATCGACGGAAAATGGAATATTTCCAAAAGAGATAAACTTGGGCCCAAAGGCGAAAGGTTAAACGGGCCACCGACCTAAAACGACTATATAAGGAGGGCTGGAGCAGAAGAGAAAGGAATCCAAAAATCCTAGATTGGAGACCTAGAGAGCTCCTATTAGCTAATAGAACTTAGAATTTAGGCGGTTAGACTAGCAAGGCAGGCCCTAGAACGTCTGGCCGCCTCCTTCTCGCAAATCTCCGCTCCTCTCGGAAGGATCAGACAATTCTTTTACTCTAGAGCTCGGCACTTAGAAACCCTAGGCATCATTCTCGACATGCTTGTTTCTATAACCCACGCTCATACTAGACGAACCCGCCCAGACGGTTCGATCTCTTTTTCAATTCTTTCTAACCGAACTACGTCTGACTTGATCCTCGAAAGGGGTACGTAGGCAGCCTTTCTTAAGGTCCAGTCCCAAATCTTAACAAAACCTTTTCCTCATTTATTTGGTCACTTGTCGTTGGCTGTCGCAGAGAATCCGGGCCTCAAGGAAAGTAGGGTTTTCCTTACTTTCCTCAATCATTATTCATTTAAATGGACGGTGTGAATTTCGGTTCCCACAGTTTGGCGCTAGAAGGAGGGGGGGACGGATTACTCTTACTCTCAAGGCCACAAAACGCTTGACCAAAGCGATTTTTGGAAATATGAAAGACAAAACTCGCAGCTCACATCAACGTTGGTAAACAACTTTAGCGTAAATGCTCCTACGGCCAACGCATATGCAAACGCCGTAGCGCTCGAGAAAATAGAAAAACCTAGTCGTGGCATTTCACCACAGGAAGAGCACGCAAACGAGCTCGCAATTTCTCTATAAAAACAGAAAGGGCAACAATAAAATATATCAAAGCCCAAGAAATTCGTCTAACTACCGAGTTTTAGAAATCTCGACGAGTAGGGGTTCGACCGAAAATGTTTTTTGAGAATTTCTCGGAAAAAGAAAACTCGTTCTCCCCGAAACCATGGAGAAACCCTAAATTACTCATAGACGAGAAAACGAATAAGCGAAACGGGTTACCCGACGGACACGGCCCCGGGTGCCTGCAGCAGCTGCCAGGACACAGCCCCGGGCCCGGGCGGCTGCACCCACGCCACGACTCTGGGCGCTGGCGACTAGACCCGCGCCAAGGCCCCGGGCGCCGGCGGCTGCGCCTAGGTCGCGGCCCTGGGCACCGGCGGCTGCGCCCACGCCACGACTCTGGGCGCTGGCGACTGAACCCGCGCCACGGCCCCGGGTGCCGGCGGCTGCACCTACGTCGCGGCCCCGGGCGCCGTCGGCTGGACCCGCGCGACTGTCCCGGGCGCCGGCGGCTGCGCCCACGTCGCGGCCCCGAGCGCCGGCGACTGGCCCCGCGCCACGGCCCCAGGCGCCGGTGGCTGCGCCCACGTCGCGGCCCCGGGCGCCGGCTGCTGGACCCACGCTACGGCCCCGGGCGCCGGCGGCTGCGCCCATGTCGCGGCCCCGGGTGCCGGCGACTGGACCCGCGCCACGGCCCCAGGCGCCAGCGGCTGCGCCCACGTCGCGGCCCCGGGCGCCGGCGGCTGGACCCGCGGCCACGGCCCCGGGCGCCGAAGGCTGCGCCTACGTCGCGGCCCTGGGCGCCGGCGGCTGGACCTGCGCCACGGCCCCGAGCGCCGGCGGCTGCGTCAATGTCGCGGCCCCTGGCGCCGGCGGCTGGACCCACGCCACGGCCCTGGGTGCCGGCGGTTGCGGCCATTTCGCAGTCCCGTGCGCCGGGCTGCGGGTCGTTCGGCGAGTGCATCTAATTCCTCGTAAAACCATCCCAACACTAGTCCGATCACGTACTTTGCATCCTCGCTCGAAGCCACGTAGTACAAATCATTAAAACCGTGAATCCAAAACCCCTGTTTCGTTTCGATCGGAACGATCGGGAAAGTTACAAAAAAACTTGGAAGGTTCGGTTAACGAATGGGTTACAATTCATCGTATAAAACGATCACGGTTATTCTGATACACCAATCATCTCAACTATACGAGGAATTGGGATTCATTCGGAAGACCGATACCATGACGGAGTACTTTCTCGTAAAATCGTAGCTTGACGAACTAAGGACCCAACTCGAGTGACGTCCTTCTCATAGAGTCTAAAAACGCCACCTTATCCCTCTTCGAGTTATCTCCTGCTCCCCCTCTCTTTGTTTCAATGATTCTGTAATGTTCCATCGAGCACATGGTCAATTTAACCAGCAGTACGAAGAAACAAGAACAGGAACTTGGGCGTTGATCTTCCGATATTCTCGTCAGAATTTTGTTGAAAATTAATTCTCGTTCAGTATCAGACTTTTCGAAATCCTTTGACAATGAATCGAAAGTGGCCATTCCTAAACGCCTAATAAACTTTCGATAAATTATTAACTCATATTCGCAAGAATCCTTCGATGAAATACACACCCGGTCTTGTAAAAACTAACGCTACGAAAATTGAAACTTGGATTAGAAGACATGAAACAAAGAGGAATGGACAAGAGGCGATCTCGAATAATCGATGAGAGTAAGGTACGTCCGACTTATAATATTTTGCCAAGGTTTTAATTTTTTGTAGGACAGGAACGAAAACGTCTTGAAAACTGCCGTAGAATTTAGGGAACTTAGAACCTAGGTGGATAGTCTAGCAAGCTAAGTCTTAGGCAAATTTTCCAGTCTTGTTCCATTGTTCCTTGATTGTCCAGGCAGAAAATGCAAACCGATCTAGTCTCTCGAAAAACCGAGAAACGATCGCCACGCATTCTAAAGCATACTCATCCCGCTTCCTAAAAGAAAGAAAAAACGTACACAAGCCTTCGAAAGAACGGCTAACCCGTTTTCTTTCGTGAAAAGAAAAGGGAATTAGGTACGTATACTATACTCGTATATTTCCATCCTTGAAAAAATTTTGCTTCAGCATCAAGACAACGCTTTTGACAAAGCAAACTCTCGCAGCAATAAGATTCGTCTAAAAAACGCTAGCGGCATATCCCAACCGTTACAAACATAATCTTAAAAACTCTACGTCGTCTCTCGTCGCAAACTCGCGACTAGAAACGTATACCCACGTCAGCCTAATAGCACGACGGTGAACTACGAAAATAGCGAAATAACCTTCGGTAAAACTCCATGAGTAATTCAAAGCAACTTTCGTCCAAAGGTCAAAATCATAGCGGAAACATCTCTCGTGTAATCCGCGGAAACATCGCTACTTTGACAATCTGCGATTTTCTATTTCCATGAAACCGGTCATCCATTACTTTCGTATAACAAGAACATTTTAAACAAAACAGCCTATGGAAAAACATGATCGATCTCATGCAAAACGACTTCGCAGTACGCAAAAATGAATGAGGAAAACATAATCCGTGGTTGCAAATATCGCAAGTAATTTGTGAGAAACACTCTCCAGTTACCTTTACGAAAACCCCCTCTTACATCACTCTTACGAAAAATCCTCACGAAAACCCCCTCTTACATCACTCTTACGAAAAATCCTCTGTATGGTCGAGTCAATTCATACAAAGCAACTTTCGTAAAATAAACATAATGGATCCAACGGGTAACTGTCATATACAGTTTTTGCTCCACAAGGTTCCTGACTCCTGCTTTCACTCCCCGCGGTTACGTCCGAGCAGGAAATAATCACGCAGGCGAACCCGCACGTGTCCTGCGTCGATCCCTTAAACTTTGCCCCCCCCCCCCCCCGGATAAAATGAAACGATTTTCATGCAACCAAAAAAAAAAATAATAATAATTTACGAACCATTCATCGTATAACTGAGACCTAAAGTGGAAGATCGTTTCTAAAAGCCATCAGCCATAACTCAGAAAACTCCGCTATGCTTGGCATGTCTATCTCGGCAAACGCTTTTTGGCCCTCGGCCAACTACGCCTTCCCGTAAAGCCCGGATCTGAATTCGGCATCCCCATTAAGGACAATCGTAAACCAACATGACCTTAATAAGGGTCATGGACTGATCGTTTACCAACAACTTCCTTTGCTATACGGCTGAATCTGGCCTCCATGCCAATCCAAAACTACTGAGCGACCACTGCTCCAATCGCTTAACGGCTAAAACAACAATCCACGATTTGTTCATAGAACGCAAGTGACTATCACGCAAGCAATTTGTCGTATAACCCAGAATCGGAATATCATACGATCAATTCTTCATACCAAAACTCAGTCCTAACAACCATATGGTTAACGGAATATTTAAACTTATCATCAATCGATTAAGTTCTATATGCCCCGTAAAACACGGCATGAAAAGAAACATTCGTAACAAGGCTCCAAGAGTTATACGAGTCATCCTTAAAATATACAAACAAATCCCGGAAGGCCAACACTTCACGAAGCACAGTGAATGTAGACGTTTCTCCCTAGGTCAAATTTACGCGACCTCTTGGTCCTGTGTCCAAACTGAAACAACAGTTTCTGGCTGCGAACATTCACAAAACATCTCCAAGCCCGCAAACATTTCAACCCGTAGGCAGCCTTTCTTAGGGTCCAGTCCCAAATCTTAACAAAACCTTTTCCGCATTTATTTGGTCACTTGTCGTTGGCTGTCGCAGAGAATCCGGACCTCAAGGAAAGTAGGGTTTTCCGTACTTTCCGCCATCATTATTCATTAAAATCGACGATGTGAATTTCGGTTCCCACAATTCTTCCGCCCATGAGGGGATTGTTCCGAAAGAAGAATTCGAGGCCGAGGAAGACGCGAAAGATGCGTACTACAAAGCTCTTTATGGTTCGGTCACTCCTCTGCCTGTCATCCCCCCTAAGAGGCCTGTGAATTCGACGATTGACCTTACTGTCCCGAGCAAGGTCTCTCCCCAATTCCTTACGATTCTTCGGGATTTCTGCAAGATTACGAGTGGGGTCGTGTTCCGAATTCCGAGGGATAACAAGAGCGCAGAGAATCCTCCAGAAGGTTTCTTCACCTGCTACGGGGATTTTCTGACATATGGCCGCATGTGGTTTCCAATTCCCGACGCTATCGTCCGTGCGCTCCATCGCTTTGGGCTTTCGATTAGCCAACTAAGCATCCCGGCTTTGCAGCACTGGCTCGGTGTGCTGATCCTGAGTTACGAGCTGGGGATGGATCTTAGTCTTGGCGATATTGAAGGGTTGTGGGCGACGAGGGAGACGCGGATCGGGGGCATACTTCTCACCCCAAGGGATGGTTCGAGCGCTTTTTCTTCGTCCGGATAGACGGCGAATCCGTTGAGGAGGATTGTCTCCACCTATTCCGTCGAGAGTGGAACCTAAACCACGGTAATATGATCGGTTTTCTGTTTTGCTTTGACACTTCGGAGGTACCTGATTTTTTTTTATTGCAGTGAACAGGATTCTTCCGCCAACTCTCCTAGACCTGTATGCCAAGCGAGATATTCTTCGCAACGTTCCGTTCTTTTGGAACTCCTTCACGTTCGAAAGGATTCAGATGCGGTAGAGCTCCAATGATCGCGAGCTGTCTTTCAACCTCTGGACGTCCCGTATGCCGAGGAGCCAAGCCCCGATGATATTCCTGCTCGAAGGGAGAGGGTTAGGCCTCGGGAAGATAAAGGGATTGCCTTCGAGAATGCTTTGGGAGATTCTCTGCTGCCAGGGTGGAAGCCGGGTTTCACTCCGGGAGATGGGAGTGGAACCAGCGAAGTTCCTCTTCCTAGCGACTTTTTTGCCAACCTCCCTCCCGGTTTCACTACTCAAACGCCATTGGAGGAGGAATCGAGGAGAGAAGTAGTCGCAGAAGGTTCCCAGTTTATCAACGAGGTTCGATCCCCGATTCTTTGGACTAATCTCGAATCTTGGTTTCTTTATTTGATCCTTGGCTTATGTAATGGATGCGAGTGTTTAATGCAGTGCTCGACGGAAGCTTCAGGGAGTCGCGTATTTTACACTTTCAAGCTGAAGAGGCCGAGAGAGAACTTTTTTGCTTTCGTAAAGAAGTTGAGGAACAAAACCGGAGGCAGGCCGGACTTCATTCTCAAGGCCTCGTCCAAGCGGAGAGGAGAGGGAGAAGAATGATTGTCGCTGAGTTGGAGAGGAGGGCCACTCTTTTTGCCACTGAGTTCTAGAGCTTTCAAGATGCTCAGGAGTTTGTGGGTGATTTCTGCGAGTGCTGTGCTTTGGTTGCTACCCTCTACAAGTCGCAGGATGAGGACTTTTCCTTTCCTGCCGAGGTTTCCTAGATGTCGGGTCTTATGGACGGGTGTGCTCATGCCGAATCGCTGATTCCTCTGATCGAAGGAAGGATCCGACAGCTTTGGGATCCCGTCGAGGTCTCAGAGGATACGGCGGAAGTGGGAGCAGATGACGAGGGAGCCGGAGCCGTTGAAGGAGAAAAGGACCAGCCCTCGAGCTTGTTCGGAGTCTCCATGTCCGGGTTCTTCGACTTTGAGGTTTGAGGATTGTCGGGATTCTTTCCCTTGGTTTTTTTATCCTAAGATTTTATGTTGTGTACTAGTCCGAGTGTGGCCGTTTCTATCTGTGTACGCTATGACCTTGTAAGGTGTTGGGGTCAAAATCGGTCACGACGGAATCAATGCCTCAAAGTCCCCGGAAAGTATTTCTCGGAACAAAAAGTCTCTTATAATTCGAAAAGAGGTTATATGGCAAGTTCTAAAGTTAGAATATCCAATAAGCAACTCTCGGGAAACAAACGAGACAACAAAAGGAGGTCGGAGCTTGGTCTTACCGGGTCAACTCACCATAGGGCGAGCTCGGTCTTCCAAGTTAGCCCTAGGAAAAGCTAATTTTGTTATCCTTTGAGTCTAGATTCAAATGGCCTTCGTTTCGTCTCAATCGGAGTTTCCGTTGAGATTTTACGAAAGAAACAAGGCGCCATCCCGAACCCACTCGCCCATGGGCCAGTGGAACCAAGACCAAGGTCCACTCGCCCATGGGCGAGCGTGGCTGTTGGGGTCGAAAATGGTTATCTCGAAATAGACGGCTAAACATTAAGTGAAAGAAAGATCGGAAGTGAACAAACGAGTGAATCCCGCACAAAAGCCACTCGCCCAGCGAGCTCAACCACGACGTGGGTATACTCGCCCGGCGAGCTTAACCATCATGCGGGTCAGCTCGCCGGCGAGCTCAACCACGACGTGGGTGTACTCGCCCGGCGAGCTCAACGACGGCGTGGCTGTACTTGCCCGGCGAGCTCAACAATCACGCGGGTCAGCTCGCCGGCGAGCTCAACCACGGCGTGGGTGTACTCGCCCGGCGAGCTCAACCACAACGTGGGTCAGCTCGCCGGCGAGCTCGGTCATCACGCGAGTCGGCTCGCCCGGCGAGCTCGACCTAATCCCGGCCTGTCCGACTTACTTCGACTCTCGTATCTTCTGTATAGTTGTGATATCCGACCTTCGGGACCACATACTTCTCGTTTCGTTTCGATTAAAGTTATTCTCGAAGTTATGACTAAAACCGAGAAATCGTATAAACGCCAAAAGGCCTAAGAACGGTCCGCAAGGATCTAAACTGGTCTAGAGGCCCATCTACGATCTCAGAAGGGATTCAAGCCCATAAAAGTTATGACGGTTTGTCCTAACTCGCGGAAATACGATAAATGCTAAGTTTCCTGGGCCCGAAGGCAAAGGAATAGATGGGCCACCGACCTATAGCGACTATATAAGGAGAGCAGGAGCAGAAGAAAAAGGGGGATCCGAGATTTGAGACCTAGAGAACTCCCGTTAGCATAGAGAACTTAGAATTTAGGCGGTTAGACTAGCAAGGCAGGACCTAGAACGTTTGGCTGCCTCTTGTTCTATTTTTATCTTGTTCGCAGATCTCTGTTCCTCTCGGAAGGACCGGACAATTCTTTTACTCTAGAGGTCGGCACTTAGAAACCATGGGCATTATTCTCGACATGCCTGTTTCTATGACCCACGCTCGTACTAGACAAACTCGCCCAGGCGGTTCGATCTCTTCTTCAATTGTTTCTAACTGAACTACGTTCGACTTGATCCTCGAAAGGGGTACGTAGGCAGCCTTCCATAAGGTCCAGTCCCAAATCTTTAAACCTTTTCGTATCTTTTTCGTCTCTTGCTGTCGAGCTGCGACTCGATTGGGTTTGAGGTTTTTGGGAGGCTAGAACTAGGAAAATCACCGACAGTTCTCGTGGCCAAAGCTTTTATAATCTTTTGTAATCATCGCAACGCTCTTACGCGAATTCGAAATAAAGATCTACTTTTTCCTAAACTCGTTTTGTTATCTTTCTCTATTTTCCGCATTTATTTGGTCACTTGTCGTTGGCTGTCGCAGAGAATTCGGACCTCAAGGAATGTAGGGTTTTCCTTGCTTTCCTCCATATTTTATTCATTAAAATCGACGGTGTGAATTTCGGTTCCCACATAAGGTCATATGACTTATGTATTTCGGGACTGGCCATTGGTGGCTTCGAATCCCAGCCATTTTTTGCGGCCTGTTTTATATAATGAATGACTTTTAGCATTCTACGAATTTTTAGTTTATACTTTCGTCAAGTGCCGAGGATAAGGTACGAGTAGTCACTTCGTATCTTATCTTTAATTTTTTCGTCACGTTCGTTTGCTCTTTTTAGGACGAGGGTATTCGAAAACGTTTTAGGAGTTTTGCGAAGTTTCGCGAGCGTAGTAGATATGGACGATGGGACATGTTTTAAGGTCTCGAATCATGTCTTGAGATGTTAACGGACCAGTAGGACTGGGTTTAGGGCAAGACCTAGGTTTACTTTCGGCTCTAAGGCTATGCGACGATAAATCGGCGTTCGTTTTGCCTGTTGGCGATTTCTACTTGGTTCTTTTCGATTTAAAGTCCGCGACAGGCGCCGGCTTATATGACTTGTGTGGAAAGAACCGAGCACTCTCCAGAGACCGTCTGGAGTGCTGACCAAAATTATGGATTTCTTGTATAGCGCGCTATGATATCCTTGATGGATGTTAGAGAACCTTTCACTTTTACGGAAGGTTTGACTACGAGTTCTTTTTTTTTTAAGGAACGTTTTGGGTGTGTCTGTCGGGGCCAATCGACGGGCACTTTGTATTTTTAGAGTCGCGGGCGGACTGCGGGTTTGGATAATGTTCTTCGAGAAATATTTGCGACGTCTCGCTTTTCCCGAGAGATATATCTTTTGTTGTGAGATGGCTACGATCTTCATTTTTATTAGAAGATGTATTTGTTGACCATGGGTATACATGGACTATTAGAAGATACAGAAGTTAGTTCCCGTCCAAGGACTGCTTGGAGGGTACGCGTTTTTTTGAGTCCCTTATTTTGGGCGTTTCTTAGGCCGATCTCGGATTGTTGCAAGTGAATCGAGAGACCGAAAGAAAATAAATTTTATTGAAAAAGTTTCGAAAATGCCGAGTGTGTGTGCGAATATTTCGATGACCTGCGGATCGCAGTGCGGTTTGTCGATGCCGATGGTTTCGTCTTCTTCGAAGGTGATAGTATCGTTAGGTATGTCATCGGTCGGGGACCGAGTTTCCCAGTTAGAGCTTGTCTCAGCCTTCCATCCGTAAGCCTTGATCGAAACGACCGAATCGTGATAGAATTGCGATCCTCCGATGATCATGTTGACCCTTCGACGGTTGCTGTTGTTTCCTTGGTCGTCTTATCTTCTTCCGCGTTTCTCGCCCGACTGATTTTTGCGTGCGTCCCTTTCGTAAGACTCTTTATCAGTTTTGGGAGGCCGATCGTAATCCAAGATAAGATCTTTTATGCCAGTAACCTTTGAGAGTTCACCAGCGAGGAGTTTTGCGGCGAGCCTCTCGCCGAGAACTTTGCAGTTCGTAGTAGAATGTCCTCGGGTTTGGTGGAACTCGCAGTAGGAGTTATCCTTGAACTGGTTCCTGGCCGGGGCAGTGACTTTGTTCTCTTCGTAAAATCTCAACGGAAACTCCGATTGAGATGAAACGAAAGCCATTTTGACCTAGACACAAAGGAGAACAAAGTGGGCTCCTACTAAGGCGGACTGGGAAGACTGATCTTACCCTATGGCAAGTCGTCCTAGTAAGATTAAGCTCCGACCTCCTTTCGTTTTCCTGTTTATTCCTCGAGAGTTGTTTGTAAGAAGTACGGCAGTGGGAATCGGTGAACCGATTTGCCGTGCTTCTGTTCCGCGAGTAATATAGGGTTTCCCCAAGGTTTTGAGGAGAATAAGTTTTATTTTTCCGAGAGGTTCTCGAAAGAAACGTTTTTCGTAGAAACCTTGCTCGTTGCGATTTCTCTAACTTGGTAACAAGACGAATTTTTGGGGTTTGATAGATTTTATCGTTGCCCTTTCTGTTTAGATAGAGAAATTGCGAGCTCGTTTTCGTGCTCTTACTGTGGCGGAAAGCCGCGGCTAGGTTTTTGATTTGCTCGAGCACCGTGGCGTTTGCGTAAGCGTTGGCCGTAGGAACAGTCGCTGCTGGAGTTGTTTCACCATCGTTGACGCAAACTGCAACTTTTTCTTTCATATTTCCGGACATCGGTTCGATCAAGCGCTTTGCGGCCGTATTAGTAAGAGTAATCCGTCCCACCCTCCTTCTAGCGCCAAACTGTGGGAACCGAAATTCACACCGTCGATTTTAATGAATAAAAACGGAGGAAAGCCAAGTTAACGTGACTTTCCCTGAAGGTCCGGATTCTCTGCGACAGCCAACGACAAGTGACCGAGTACATGCGGAAAAGGTTTTGTTAAGATTTGGGACAGGACCTTAAGAAAGGCTGCCTACGTACCCCTTTCGAGGATCAAGTCGGACGTAGTTCAGTTAGAAAGAATTGAACAAGAGATCGAACCGTCTGGGCGGGTTCGTCTAGTATGAGCGTTTGTCATAGAAACAGGCATGTCGAAGATAACGCCTAGGGTTTCTATCTGCGAAGCTCTTAAGTAAAAGAATTGTCCGATCCTTCCGAGAGGAGCGGAGATTTGCGAGCAGGAGGCGGCCAGACGTTCTAGGGCCTGGTTCGTCTAGTATGAGCGTTGGTCATAGAAACGGGTATGTCGAAGGTAATGCCTAGGGTTTCTATGTGCGGAGCTCTGAGTAGAAGAATTGTTAGATCCTTCCGAGAGGAACAAGGATCTGCGGAGAAGATAAAACTAGAACAAGAGGCGGCCAGACGTTCTAAGTCCTGCCTCGCTGGCCAAACCACCTAAGTTCTAAGTTCTCTAAGCTAGCGGGAGTTCTCTAAGTCTAGATTCTAGGATTTTCGGATCCCCCTCTCCTCTGCTCTTGCTCTCCTTATATACTCACTCCTAGGTCGGTTTGCCTTAGGATGATTGACCTCGCCTTTGGGCCCAAGCTTATCTCTTCAGGAAGTATTCCATTTTCGTCGATCTTCGTAATTATCCTCGAGTTTTCGGTGACCTGATGTTTATCCGATGTTCGGGAAATCGGATAAACCGTCATAGCCTGATTGGGCCTGAATTCTTACAATCGTAAGTAAGTCCGTGGACTTGTCTTAAGTCGTTGAACGTTTTATACGATTTCTCGGAAAGACTATCTTTCTCGTAAAATAAACCGTATAGCCTAAAGGATCGATGTTCAAGTTAATGGACCTTGTTTTATACGATATCTTCTACGAGAAATCCAATCCTTCTAGTTTTTGTCGTAAAACATCGAGGACGATTCCAATCGAGTCGAAGGATGTTTATTCCGTAGCCGTGATCGTCCCAAACTCACGATGATTGATCCAAACAAGCCAAGATGGGATCAGACCGAACACGATGGGACCGAGACCAGGACGAGGGCCATCGACCGGCGCCAGGCCGGGGTGCTGCCGGCGCCAGGCCGGCCCGCGTAATGGGTGCCGCCGGCGCCAGGCCGGCCCGCGTAACGGGTGCCGCCGGCGCAGGCCGGCCCGCGTGACGGGTGCCGCCGGCGCCAGGCCGGCCCGCGTGACGGGTGCCGCCGGCGCCAGGCCGGCCCGCGTGACGGGTGCCGCCGGCGCCAGGTCGGGTGCCGTTGGCGCCAGGCCGGGGTGCCGCCGGCGCCAGGCCGGCCCGCGTGACGGGTGCCGCCGGCGCCAGGCCGGGGTGCCGCCGGCGCCAGGCCGGGGTGCCGCCGGCGCCAGGCGTCCGGTGCCAGCACGGGCGTTTTGAAGATCTCGGCGAGGGCTTCGATTTGATATCTTGATCGTTTTCTGGTTCCTCAGGGTTTGACAGCTCCTGTATTCGAGGCTCTTACCTGTTGTTCACGCTCAAACGCGGATTCGGAAATAAGATCTTTTGCTCCATTCTTTGTTCTTACGATTTTATTTCGTTTTCATATTTTCTTTGTCGTACTGATTGTGTCGTGTGCGGCCCAGCAGATATCCGGGACCTTCAGGGAAGGCTTGGTTCACTTGGCTTTCCTCCAAATCAACTTAATTTGACGGTGCGAATTTCGATTCCCACAGGGTGCAGCGCTTGTCGCGTGGTGGATCTGCGACTTTACAGCTTTGACTTCGGCCGCGGTTTTTGCGATGTACTCACGGAGATCGTGGATTTCGTCAGGGTTTTCGGCATCTTCCCGAGCTTCTCGGCGTTGGCCGCAATATCCTGGTCTGTTTTTCAGCCAACTCCTCCTGTTCTACCCAATAGAGGTTTTCTTCTTCCTCCATCATGGGTTTTTCCAATGACGCGTCACGCCGAGTGGACTGGCTTCACGTTCTTCTTGGGTGGACATCAGCGCCTTCGTCCGAGTGGTCGGACTGGTCGCTTATGTCTAGATTGATCCGCTCGTTATCGTCCTCTTCGTTGCTTCCGGCGGGAGGTGCTAAGTTAGCTCGATAGTAAAAATGGAAAAATGCCTAATTCGTTCTAAGTGCTAAGTTTGCTCAGAGAATGCTCCCTCTTGCTCCTCGCCTCAATCTCTTCTTATATACTTCCTCTAGGTCGGTTTGCCTCTCTTTTCGGGCCGGATTCGTCGCAAGTCAGGATTTTCCATTTTTCGTCATCCTTCATGATTATCTTTGGAAACTTGATATTTATCTTCGGAAACTTGACATTTATCTTCGGAAACTTGACATTTATCCTTTCCTACAAATAAAAATAGACCGTCATACCAGCCTTGGACTCAATCTTATTCTAAAATCGTAAGTGGGCCGTTCATCCGTAATCTAGGCCCTTCTGGGCCGTTTCAGGACTTGGTGTTTTTTACGATTTTTCCTAAGAAAAAACCGTTGGTTTTTCAGAAAGGATTCCAATTCCTCGTATAGTCAAGGCCACTGGTGTCCAAGCCGACCATAGCCGTTTTATACATCAGGCAGGAATCCGTTTCGACAACCAAGTCTTTTATAATTTTTCCGAAGTTTTTCTTCGATAATCGTAAGCAAGATGAAAGATGGGTATTGTGTCCATGGACCTGAGGACCGTATTACGGGATCTTTTGACGAAGATGCATGGTTGAGAGATAGTACCAGGTTCGGAATGGTCCGTGAAGGGTCGGTCCTCGCCCGTGGGCGAGAGGACTCGTGTTGTGGTCGCGCTCGCCTGTGGGCGAGCAGACCACTGTCATGGTCGCGCTCGCCCGTGGGCGAGCGGAGCGGTGTCATGGTCAGGCACGCCCGTGGGCAAGCGGACCCATGTCACGGCAGCGCTCGCCCGTGGGCGAGCAGACCCGTGTTGTGGTCACGTTCGCCCGCGGGCGAGCGGACCTGTTTCACGGTCACGCTCGCCCAGGGGCGACTGGACCATCGTCATGGTCGCTCTCTCCGGGGGCGAGCGGACCATTGTCATGGTCGCGCTCGCCCGAGGGCGAGTAGAACATCATCATGGTCGCGCTCGCCCGAGGGCGAGCGGACCCGTGTTGTGGTCACGCTCGCCCGCGGGCGAGCGGACCATTGTCATGGTCGCGCTCGCCTGTGGGCGAGCAGACCACTATCATGGTCGTGTTCGCCCTTGGGCGAGCAGACCGGTGTTACGGTCACGCTCGCCTATAGGCGAGCGGACCCGTGTCGCGGTCACTCTCGCCCATGGGGGAGCAGACTCGTGTTGCGGTCGCGCTTGCCCGTGGGCGAGCGGACCCATGTCACGACCGCGCTTGCCCATGGGCGAGCGGACCATCGTCATGGGCGAGCAGACCCGTGTTGTGGTCACGCTCGCCAGCGGGGAGTGGACCATTGTCATGGTCGCGCTCGCCCGTGGGCGAGCAGACCTATTTCACGATCGCGCTCGCCCAAGGGCAAGCGGACCATCGTCATGGTCGCGCTCACCCTTGGGCGAGCGGACCCGTGTTGTGGTCACGCTCACCCGCGGGGGAGCGGACCATTGTCATGGTCGCACTCGCACGTGGGCGAGCGGACCTGTTTCACGGTCGCGGTTGCACGTGGGCTAGCGGACCTGTTTCACGGTCGCGCTCGCCCATGGGCGAGCGGACCACTATCATGGTCGCGCTCGCCCGTGGGTGAGCGGACCACTATCATGGTCGCGCTCGCCCGTGGGTGAGCGGACCGGTGTCACGTTCACGCTCGCCCATGGGCGAGCGGACCCGTGTCTTGGTCATGCTCTCCCGTGGGCGAGCGCGACCGTGAAACAGGTCGCGCTCGCCCGTGGGTGAGCGGACCCATGTCACGGCCATGCTCGCCTGGGCGAGCGGACCATCTTCATGGTCGCGCTCCCCCTTGGGCTGATGAAGGGAGTTTTCAAGGGTCCTAATCAAATGTTGTAATATAAAAGATGTCAAACAAGTTCTAAGTGATGATAAAGCAAAGGGAATGCAAGCCTATGCTTAAAATAATTGCAACCATTAAAAGAGATGATTATTAAATTAAGACAATATCTAAATGCAATAAAAGATAAAACTTTCTTTCTTTATGAGATGGAAGAACTCATGGGCTAAGGGAATTGACCTTGGGGGATCAAGCATTAATCTAAGGGTGGCAGAAAACAATCAATCTATCAACCTTAGGCCTAGGCACAATTCTAAACAAGCTCTATCTTTTGATGAATGCTCATTCACAAAGATAACTCAAGCATCTAATCTCTTAAGTTGAATATTATCTAAGCAATCATTAAGAACAAGCCTAATAGCCATCTTAACACCTTTACCAACAAATCTCTTTGGTAAAGAATGTTAAAATCTTAGGAGAGTTGGTTCAGGCATTGCATAGAACACCTTTCGGGCATGAAATGTCTAAAGCTCAACTTTAGAGTGGCCAACTCTAAATTAGCATTAAAAGCACTCCACTAGCAAGGAACTAGATAGATCTACACTAAAACACCCTAGATCTAGCCTAATCACCCCTTAGACTCCCTAACCCATGAACCCAGAGAGGACTACTCACTAATCACCATGACCACTCTTAAATCCATGAGGAATTCAAGCTTAATCATGAAGAGAAAGAAAGAAGATGAAATCAAACAATCAAGAACACAAAGATGAGATGAGATTATGATTCAAAGATAAAGCTTTACTCAAAAGGTTTGTGTTCTTAAAGAGAAAAATAACATAATCCCACTTAAGGGTTAACAAGAGTATTTATACTAGGCTTAGAAAACCTAGGAACATCATTAAAAATTACCAAAAAGTCCTTGGAGTCAATTAGGCTTCAGCCAATAGGAAACCAGCTTGATTTTCAGTCAGGGGTTGAGCAAATGACCAACCCCGGTCCAACCATCCCTGTCTAGCCTTGTTCTGGTCGTCCTTCGTCCCGACCGGGTTGAGCATCCCGGACTGTCCTACCCGGTCGTCCAGACGCGTCCTGCTTGGCTTCTTCCCGGTCGGGTGCGTGAAACCAGTCCGTCCTTCCCGGTCCAGACGCGTCCTGCTTGGCTTCTTCCCGACCGGGTGCGTGCAACCGGTCCGTCCTCCCCGGTCCATCTTCTCCATCTCATGGATTCACTTCTCCTTTCATGGCCAGACTTGAATCTTAACTTCTTTTTGGGTCATAAGGCTTTCAAACACCCCAAATCACACCAGAGCATACTCCAACACCTGATTAGGACAAATGAATGCAAAACGGATCCTAAAAATGCCTAAACCTTAGCCTACAAGACAAAGAATGCAATATAAAGATGGCTAAATCAATGAAAATATGCAAGACATCAACTCCCCCACACTAGTCCTTTACTTGTCCACAAGTCAATTAGCAAGGACTAAGGAGGAGAGGTTTGAAGGAGGGGACTCATAACCAAAAGAAAGCTCTTCTTAGTTCTCAACTTGATAACCTTGTATAATCATACCAACTAGCTAGAGCAAACACTTTATCCAACTCTAACTTCTCAAGGCCTATCTTAAATATTTTGATCCTTACACTCATTCATCATGAATCCACAAACCACAAATCCATTTACTCTCTAACAATCATTAAGCAAACTCAAAAGATCTCTTGCAAATGGTCAATGGTCCAAATCATTTAGTTTGGTGAAAAAGGGTTTGATACAAAGTGAAACAAGGGGTTCAAGGGATTTTTCAAAGGGTGGTTCACTCTCAAAACAAGTAGCCTTGACATTGCACATAATTTATCTAAGAAACGAATCAACTCATGCATACAATGCTCAATCTCCATTGTTCTACCCTTCTCCCAAACATAAACATGGAATAATTTTATCTACAATGCCAAACCCAACTCACATCACTCACCCAAATGCTTCCCAAGAACTCAAGGCACTTTTTCTCATATAGAACTCTTTCTTTTTGATGTCTTAACAAGAGATTTTTACACTTTTAAAACTCTCTCTGGGTCTCTTTTAACTTTGCTAGCCCCCTTTCTTATTCTTTTCTCTTTCTTTTTTTTTTTCTTTTTTTTTCTTCTTTTTCTTCTTTTTTTTTTTTATTATTGGGGCCAAGACTTATTCACAAATAAGAGCTAGAGAGTCTCTTTTCTATTCCCCAAAAAGACTAAAATCATTGAGTTCTAAGAGTTCATTCTTTTCCTTCATAACCTTTTCACAATCCCAAATAAAAAATTTCAACACTCACCACCCAATCCTATGAGCTAGACAATAGAGTGCCTAATCTAGCAAGAATGGAGACTAAGCATTGTCGTTCCCAATACTCTCAAGATTATGCACATGTAAGACTTTCAGAAAAAGGCCTCACTCATCAAAATAATATAGGCTTGAAAGGAAGGAAGGGTTTATGGGAGTGGAGTACAACTTGAGTTTGTCAAAAGGATAGGCAAAGAATGGGAGAGACAACTCAAGTGTTCTATCCATGACTCAGTACACAAGGGACCATGGGCTTGAGACTTAGAGTCTAAATAAGACAGGAGTAAACTTCAAAGAGAGAGCATCAATCAATCAAATGAGCTTTAGGAAGAGTTTCAAGGCTCGAAGTTTACAAGCTATCCTAAGGTTGCTCAAGCTACTTACTATGATTATAAAGGTTATCACTTTAAGAATTTAGCATGAGCATCTTTACAAAGGTAACTATCATCCTTGTCCCCTTATGCATGATGCAACCTATATGATGATTTTTTTTATGCAAGTGAATGATCTAGACTCAATCCTAATGCAACTACATGATTCTTTTCGTGCTTTTAACATTTTCCAAATTTTTATGGTTTTTTCTATGCAATAACTATCTACAAATGCATGCTTATGACATAAAACACAAGATGATCAGCAACTTGACACCTCCCCCACACTTAAGTCACACAGTCTCTGTGTTTGTTAATTGTAGAGAAGGGACAAAAAGAGGAAAAAATCTAAATGCAAAGATAAATGATATATACAATGATAAGGTTTTGGAGTACCTCTATGGAGCGTGTGATGAGGCTGATGCCTCACCCTCAGAATCATCTTCCACATCAGTGGTGTCTAGAGAAGGGGACTTGTTCCCGGACTCGGATGGGACGATGTATGGGTTTCTCAAGCGGCGGAGAGCTTGCTTCTTGGTCTGTGGCGCAGAAGGATCATGAAGTGGCTGAGTAGGAGGTGCATTGAAAGCATCAAGATCAAAATCCTCAGCCTTACAACCAGCTACAGCTCCCCTAGCCAGAACATCAACCACTTTCCTCATAAACTGAGCTAAAGCTTCAGATTGTCTCTTCACAGTACTTCTCAGCCCTTTGCACTTGTTGGTGAGCTTGAAGATAGTCCTATCTTGAGCTCTGTTCCACCTCTGAAGAGTGCTAATCTGGTCATGAGCCTGGCGAATGGGCCCAAGAGGCAAAGCACTGGTGCATTGCTCAAACTTGTAACGAGGAGGACCAAAGAGATGTGTAGTTGCTATGCTGGTGTGTTCTTGATCATAAGCAGACACTTTTCTTGATGCCTTCTCACCCTTGGGAAGAGCCATAGGGCCTAGGGCTCCATGACTCCTAAGGAGGTGCTGCTCACTGATGTCAAAGCTGATGTCTCCTGAAGTCTCCAATGAGGTGAGTTCATAGTTAGGAAGTAACAGCTCAGCCTATTTGCCACCTCTCGAATAGGAATAGACACAACTCCCATTAAACCTTCCATTTAGGAAATGAGCTTTCTTAAGGTAAGATCCATCCAAGAAAGTAGGACATACTTCATCATCACCCAAATCGATTCCCTGGTAAGACAATAATGGAGTTATCCATCCACCAATACCAATCTGAGGACCTGAATCACGGTTTGTCCAAGCCCAACTCTTGTAGTGCACGAAGC
Organism: Brassica juncea; assembly: GCA_018703725.1. Taxonomy (NCBI): domain Eukaryota; kingdom Viridiplantae; phylum Streptophyta; class Magnoliopsida; order Brassicales; family Brassicaceae; genus Brassica; species Brassica juncea. Next base: position 9,858,377 of record CM031937.1, read on the forward strand.
GCTACCATACCAAAATCTGAGTAGAAATCATCAGGGACAACAGGGAGCTGAGGAAAGGAAGCAAAGTGTCGTGCGGTTTGGTGAAGGAACCTCAGCTCTTCTCCAGCAACATTCCCTATCTCTTTCTTTTGGAAAAGGGTCTGGTTGAGCAGCCTATGGAGATAACGCATAGTGGGGTGTCTAATAGAGCCGTTCTTCTCTTTCTTGGTGCCTCCTCTCTCTTGTCTTGTTAACAAGGTCCACATTGATTCTGCAATGGTCTTCTCCTTATGGGCCGTTTTGAGTTTGGGAAGTGAAGGGTTTTTCTGATCTACAAGACCAAGAACTTCACCAATCTCTGTGAAAGACATGGAGTACACCTCGCCCTCAATCTTGAATTTGATCTCCCCCCATCCTTGCTGTGCATGCTTGGAAGTGTGAAAGGTTGCTTCCAGTGAAGCCAAGAATTGGCAAGAGACTTCTTTGTAAGTAGGGTAAGCCACTGTGTAGAGACTTCCCACCTTCATGTTTCCGCTATGATTTCGATGTTTGGACGAAAGCTGCTTCGAACTACTTATGGAGTTTTACCGAAGGTTATTTCGTTATTTTCGTAGTTCACCGTCGTGCTATTAGTCTGACGTTGGTACATGTTTCTAGTCGCGAGTTTGCGACGAGAGGTGACATAGAGTTTTCAGGACTATGTTTGTAACGGTTGGGCTATGCCGCTAGCGTTTTTAAGATGAATCTTATTGCTGCGAGAATTTGCTTTGTCAAAAGCGTTGTCTTGATGCTGAAGCAAAAAGTTTTCGAAGATGGGATTATATGGATATAGTATACGTACCTACTTCCCTTTTCTTTTTACGAAAGAAAACGGGTTAGCCGTTCTTCCGAAGGCTTGTGTACGTTTTTTCTTTCTTTTAGGAAGCGGGATGAGTATGCTTTTAGAACGCGTGGCGATCGTTTCTCGGTTTTTCGAGAGACTAGATTGGTTTGCATGTTCTGCCTGGACAATCAAGGAACGATGGAACAAGACTGGAAATTTTGCCTAAGACTTAGCTTGCTAGACTATCCACCTAGGTCCTAAGTTCCCTAAATTCTACAGCAGTTTTTCAAGACGTTTTTCTTCCTGTCCTACAAAGAATTAAAACCTTTACAAAAATTTTCGAGAAAATTGTCTTTTGAAGGTTTCGGCATTTCCGAAGGAATTCCATTTCCTCGTATAGTCGAGACGATTGGTGTTTAGAATAACCATGATCGTAGCAAACATACGAAGATTGATCCGAACAAGCCAAGATGGGATCGGACCGGGCACGATAGGACCGAGACCAGGACGAGGGCCGTGGACCGGCGCCAGGCCGGAGTGCCAGCGGCGCCAGGCCGGGCCCGCGTGAAGGGTGCCGCCGGCGCCAGGCCGGGGTGCCGCCGGCGCCAGGCCGGCCTGCGTGACGGGGTGCCGCCGGCGCCAGGCCGACCCGCGTCCCGCGTGCCGCGGCGCCAGGCTACCCTGCATCCCGCGTGCCGCCGGCGCCAGGCCGGCCCGCGTGACGGGTGCCGCCGGCGCCAGGCCGGGGTGCCGCCGGCGCCAGGCCGGGGTGCCGCCTGCGCCAGGCTAGCCCTCGTCCCGCCTGCCGTCCGGCGCCAGGCCGGGTGTGCCGCTGGCGCCAGGCCGGGTGCCGCTGGCGCCAGGCCGGGGTGCCGCTGGCGCCAGGCTTGACCCGCGTCCCGCGTGCCCGCCGGTGCCAGGCCGGGGTGCCGCCGGCGCCAGGCCGGCCCGCGTGACGGGTGCCGCCGGTGCCAGGCCGTTGTGCCGCCGGCGCCAGGCCATCCTGCCGTCTGTGGGTTTTTCGTTGTTCGATCTTTCCCCCGTTAGTCGTTTGCGGGAAATCTTTGAGTTTGGGAAGATCTTTAGCCGTAGATTTCGAGATAATCGTTTCTAATCCAACGACACTCCTCGAGTATCTGGATTGAGATGGACTTGGATTTGTAGACTTTCCGTCTTCGAGGGTTTGAGTAATGAGGCTTCGAACTTAGATTCTAGAATATGAGCTTTGTTAAACAATCGAGAAGGCTTTGCGGAAGAATCGTCGTGTTTCTCGAACAATCCGAACATGGGTTTAAGGGACCAAGATGTTGCCGTTGCCCGAGATCACGAAACGACTGCACGGATGGGCGCTAGGACCCTTGCCGCCGGCGCCAGACGGGAAACGATGGGCCTGCCGCCGGCGCCAGGCGCGGCGTGGTCGGTCTGCCGCCCGTGCCATGTCCCGCGTCCGCCGATGCTGCTGTTGCTTGCCTTCGTCGATCCCCGGGGCTCACGGACTCAAAGACCGAGTTATGAAAAACTCAGGCAAAGATGCATGGTACTGAGACAGGACCGGTCTCGTTAAATGACGGGACAGAGAGATCCTTCTCATGGTCGAGGTGGTCGAGACAACAACATTGTTTTCTTCGTAAAATCTCAACGGAAGCTCTGATTGAGACGAAACGAAAACCATCTTGACCTAGACTCAAAGGAGAGCAAAGTGAGGTTTCCACAGGCGAGGTGGCCATGGGCGAGGTGGCCATGGGCGAGGTGACCTTGGCGATGGTTGTTCTCGTCCACGGGCGAGGTGGCCGGGAGAGTGATTTTGTTCCCTTCTTAAAATTTCAACGGAAACTCCGATTGAGACGAAACAAAAGCCACTTTGATCTAAACTCAAAGGATAACGAAGGTGAGTTCACCCTGTGGCGAGGTAGCCATGTCGGAGGGTGAGGTGACCTCGGTAATGTTTGTCCTTGCCCATGGCGAGGTGGCCGGGACAGTGACTTTGTTCTCTTCGTAAAATCTCAACGGAAACTCCGATTGAGATGAAACGAAAGCCTTTTTGACCTAGACACAAAGGAGAACAAAGTGGGCTCTTACTAAGGCGGACTGGGAAGACTGATCTTACCCTATGGCAAGTCGTCCTAGTAAGATTAAGCTCCGACCTCCTTTCGTTTTCCCGTTTGTTCCTCGAGAGTTGCTTGTAAGAAGTATGGCAGTGGGAATCGGTGAACCGATTTGCCGTGCTTCTGTTCCGCGAGTAATAAAGGTTTTCCCCAAGGTTTCGAGGAGAATAAGTTTTATTTTTCCGAGAGGTTCTCGAAAGAAACATTTTTCGTAGAAACCTTGCTCGTTGCGATTTCTCTAACTTGGTAACAAGATGAATTTTTGGGGTTTGATAGATTTTATCGTTGCCCTTTCTGTTTAGATAGAGAAATTGCGAGCTCGTTTTCGTGCTCTTCCTGTGGCGGAAAGCCGCGGATAGGTTTTTGATTTGCTCGAGCACCGTGGCGTTTGCGTAAGCGTTGGCCGTAGGAACAGTCGCTGCTGGAGTTGTTTTACCATCGTTGACGCAAACTGCAACTTTTTCCTTCATATTTCCGGACATCCGTTCGATCAAGCGCTTTGCGGCCATATGAGTAAGAGTAATCCGTCCCCCCTCCTTCTAGCGCCAAACTGTGGGAACCGAAATTCACACCGTCAATTTCTGATAAGTAAGATTGCGGAGGAAAGCCAAGTTAACCCGACTTTCCCTGAAGGTCCGGATTCTCTGCGACAGCCAACGACAAGTGACCGAATAAATGCGGAAAAGGTTTTGTTAAGATTTGCGACTGGACCTTAAGAAAGGCTGCCTACGTACCCCTTTCGAGGATCAAGTCGGACGTAGTTCAGTTAGAAAGAATTGAACAAGAGATCGAACAGTCTATGCCTGGTTCGTCTAGTATGAGCGTTGGTCATAGAAACGGGCATGTCGAAGATAATGCCTAGGGTTTCTATGTGCTGAGCTCTGAGAAATTGTCCGATCCTTCCGAGAGGAGCGGAGATTTGCGGAGAAGATAAAACTAGAACAAGGGGCGGCCAGACGTTCTAAGTTCTGCCTCGTTGGCCTAACTGATGTCTTGCATATTTACATGTTTTTAGCCATCATATCTTATGCATTTTTGCTCATTTAGATTAGGCATTAGGCATCTTTAGGCTCATTATGCATTCATAAGTCCCTATTAGGTGTTGGAGCACACTTTGGAGATATTGAAGATGTTTGGGAGTTTTGTGATGAAAAAGAAGGGTTTAAAGATGAACATGGACAGAGGCCTTAGGAATACCTTCTGATGCTAATATTTGGTGGAGACATGTCATTCTGAGTTAGCTTTCCAATGGAAGTGGTTTCAAGACATTTGGAGCCATATTGGAGGAGTTATGATCAATTGAGTGGAAGCATGTCAAGCAACCCGGGTGAGCACACCCGAGTCCAACCATCAAACCTCGCCTGGACAAGCTCAGGACGCGGCCAGGACGACCCGGGGACAAGCACCCGCACGGGAACAAGGGACTGGCATGCGGCCTGGCACACGCGGGCTGCACTGCCCGCACGTGAAGGATGCACAAACGCACGCGGCCTGGCACACGCGGGTTGCACAGCCCGCACGGGACTGACGGACTGGACGCCCAAGGACGCACCCGACCTTGCCTCACCCGCGCACCAGAAGACACCCGACCAGTATCACCCGGCCAGCACCACCCGCACGTCCTGCCACCAGCTGGACGCCCACCACGCGGCCGAACACACCCGGCCTAAAGAGGCCGCACGGCCTGGACGCCGGACGAGCAGGACATACCCGGCTGGTCACACCCGGCCATGGACCTGTCCAGCCTGCCAGGGTGGCTCAGCTTCTTCCTTTCTTCCTAGCTTCTCATTGGTTGAAAATCAAGTTGGCCAAGGACCTTTTAGTAATTTTTATGTTATGTTTCTAAGGGTTTCCAAGCCCCATATAAATACTCTTGTATCCCCTTTGAGGGACTTATCTCATTATCTATCAAAGAACACATTAAACCTCTTGAGTAAAGTTTCATCTTGATTCTTAATCTCATCTCATCTTGTGTTTTTGATTGTTTGATTTCATATCCTTTCTTTCTCTATATGTTTAAGCTTAAATCTATCATGGGTTTAAGAGTAAGCATGTGGATTAGTGAGTAGATCCTTCTAAGATCCATGGGTTAGGGTGATAGAGAGTGATTAAGTTAGATCAAAGGTGCCTATTGTTAGATCTATCATTTCCTTGCATAGATTTGGTGTTTTTAAAGCTATATTTGAGTTGGCCTCTCAAGCATAGAGCTATAGGCATTTCATGCCCGGAAGGTGTTCTATGAAATGCCTGAACCAACTCATCTATGCTTTTAGCTTGCTTTGCCTAAGGGATTAGTTGTCAAAGGAGCTAGGATTGCTATTAGACTCATTCTCCATGTTTGCTTTGATCATTGCAGCCAAAGGGATTTGGTGTACTTGGGTGATCATTGCAAAAGAGCATTCATCTAGGGATAGAGCTTGCTTAGTTTTGTTGTCTAGGCATAAGGATTAGATTGATTGAAAAGTTAGCATCTTGGATTGAAGCTTAATCATTTGATATCAAGTCCCTATACCCATGGGTCTCACTCTCCTCATAAGAAAGAAAGTTCAATCTTTTATTGCATTTTTAATATTGTCTTAGTTTCTAAATCATCCTCTCATCTTGATAGACTTAGATTAAGCATGAACTTGCATTCCCTTTGCATTAGAATCTCTTAGAATTGGATTGACATCTTGTATTCTACAACATTTGATTAGGACTTTGAAAAGGCCTGTCATCAAATTGGCGCCGTTGCCAACTTCTAAGTTGATTTTGACATTGGGATTTAGTTATTTGCTTGAGACTAAGTCATTTTTATTTTTATTGTATCTTGTGATATTGGTTCTTGCCTCTTCTATCTTTGACTTTCAGGTGTATGATAACAAGAAGCAGAGGGGCATCCAACTTGGTTCCTACTGTTGAAGAGATTGCTGCACTTGAGAGGGAGATAGCTAGACAAAGAAGAGAAGTAGAGCAACAGGCTCATCTTCAAAGGTTGGGGTTTGAGATGGATAATCTGCCTCAAGATGGTAATGTCCAAGGGGACAATGGTCCAAGAGCTGACAATCCTAGACCACCCCGCCAGCCACATCACCAACCACGCCAAGCAAGAGCCATTGGAGCCTATGATCAACCTCACATTCATGGTCATAGGTTGGGAATCAGAGCACCAGCTGTGGAGAACAACAACTTTGAGATCAAAGCAGGCCTACTGCATTTGATTGAGAACAACAAGTTCCATGGCCTTGCTGTGGAGGATCCCCTTGATCACTTGGACACATTTGATAGCTACTGTAGCTTGTCCAAGATTAATGGAGTCTCTGAAGATGCTTTCAAGCTGAGGTTGTTTCCATTCTCTTTGGGAGACAAGGCACATCTATGGGAGAAGGCTGTTCCAAGTGACTCTATCACTACTTGGAATGAGTGCAAGAGAGCATTCCTAGAGAAATTCTTCTCTACCTCAAGAACAGCCAAGATCAGAAATGAGATCTCTAGCTTTCAGCAGAAGAACCTTGAGAGCTTTAGTGAAGCATGGGAGAGGTTCAAGGGTTATTGGTCTCAATGCCCACATCATGGCTTCACCAAGGAAAGTTTGCTTAGTACCTTCTACAGAGGTGCTCTACCAGAGTTCAGGAGCAGATTGGACACAGCCAGCAATGGGTTCTTCTTGGGCAGAACTGAGCAGGATGCTGAGGAGCTAGTGGAGAACATGGCCAGGAGTGACTCAGTCTACAGTGAGGAGCATGATAGGGCCAACAGAGGCACTGATGAAGATGATCAGCACACAAGAAAGACCCTGAAGTCTCTCCAAGAAAAGTTGGACAAGCTTCTTGTAGAGAAGGCTAAGCAAGAGCAGCTTAACTCCATTGGGAACCAGCAACAGAAACAGCCTGCTAGAACTACTGAAGTTCATGGTGTAGAAGGACAAGAGGAGCTGTGTTTCATCAATTCTAATGGCACATGGTATAGGAAGGAGCCTAACTTCCAATACCAAAACAACTACCAGCAAAGACCTTACTACAACAATCACCAAGGAGGTTTCCAAGCAAACCAGCCTACTCAGCCCCAAGGAAACTCTTCTCCAGCTCAGGCTCCAAGTTCAAATTTGGAGTCCATGTTCAAGCAACTCTTAGAAGCTCAAGAAAGAAATGCTAAGACCATTGGTGATGAGTTCAAGAACATCCATGCTAAGATTGATGGAACATATTCTGACCTCAACAACAAGTACATGCAACTTGCCTCTCACCTCAAAGCCTTGGAGAGCCAAGTTACATCCATGTCTTCATCTTCCAAGAATCCAATCGGATCTCTACCAGGGAAACCAGAGAAGAACCCTAAGGACACTTGCAATGTTATCATCTCCACTTCTTCAGGGATTGCATTGAGTGATCATAAGAATGATGTTGATGAGATTGAGAGGCTCGTGCTTGGAAATCAGATTGAAAATGATAAGAGACTGGTTGTGGCCACAGCTGAAGCTAGAGTTGTGAAGAGAGCTGATAAGAAGGTTCAAGGCAGGATTGATGAGCCTAAGGTTGAGACACAAGTTCAGAAGAGTGCTAACCCCAAGCTGAACGAAGTGAAGGAAGAAGACAATGAGGTTGAGCTATCACCATATGACAAGCTCCCTTACCCTCACAGGTTTCCCACCAAAGCTCAAAAGAAAGTGATCTCAAAGTTCCGGAAGGATCTTAGTGATATTGGAGTCAAGCTTCCAGAGATCAGCAATATGCATGCTGCTCATGTCCAAATGATGCTCATACAAGACATTCTCACCCACCAAGCTAAAGTGGCTGAGCTTTTGGACATCTCACTTCTGAAGATTGATCCACCAATCCCTCCCAAGTCCCTCCCTAAGCTTGAGTCTCAAGGGAAGTTCACATTGTCTTGCTCTCTTGGTCAACTAACTATGGATGATGCTCTTGTTGATAGTGGAGCTAGTGTGAATGTCATCTCCTTGGATATGGTGCAGAATATTGGGATTGAAAGTATGGAAACAGATACTCCTCCTCTCATCTTTGGGGATTCCTCTTCTACAACCCCACTTGGCATAATCAAGGACTTCCCCTTGAAAATTGGATCATGCACCATACCTATTGACCTCACTGTTTTGAAGATGACATCTGAAGAAAGAGTCCCTTTGATCCTTGGCACTCCTGTCCTCACAACAGTTGGAGCTTGCATTGACTTTCCCAACAAGAAGGTCACTCTCATGCATGTCAACAAAGCTGTCTCCTATCCTCTCCAGCCCCCACTCGAATCAGACTATTGTGGGACAATAACTCGTGCTGCACAAGCTGTTGAGAAGCCCCAAGATGAAGAGGTTGTTGGAAAGAAAGAAGGTCTTGATGGAGAGTGTTCTAAGAAGTTGTGTGTTGAGCACTTGGAAAGTGCTAAAAGAGAGGGGATGGGTGGAGCCTCAAAGGCCACTCGTGGCAAGAAAAAGATAGTGAAAGAGCCTCATCCTCCACCTCTTGATTTGCTCTCACACACTCTCACTCTCCATCCAAAGAAGCTCAAGGATGGAGCCATTGAGTACAAGATCAAGCATAAGGGTAGGTCCACACCATTCTCAAGTGCTAGAGCCATCATTACTCCTCAGCTCCAAGATGACCCTATCAAGCTTCAAGAGCTTCTCTCTCAAGTCCTCACCATCACACTTGAAGTTGGGAAGGATCCTCCTTCTCACTAGTTCAAGAGACAAGGTAGTCAAGCTAAGTGACTCAAAACAAGCTCACTTGGGAGGAAGTCCCATGGTTATCCTTGTACATAGTTTTGAAATTTCAATTCTCTTTTAAGTTTTTAATAAAAGTGGTCAAGGTTTTCAGGTTGAGCCAAGCACTAGAGGAGAGAAGAATGGTGGTGAACCACTTGAGCCCCATGATCCATGTAGCAGCCTCCTCTAGTTGCTATGAACCAAGCCAGCTTCTAGTCATGCCACAAGCACCATGCCCAACTCTCCTTGTGTGGTATTACTCCAACCCTTTTGTATATACATTTGATTTTGCCTTGTTGAGGTACCTCTTACCCTCTTACTCACACAGAGACTGTGTGATTTAAGTGTGGGGGAGGTACCGGATATTTGATCATGTTTGCTTTGTGATTTTGAGTCTCATGCATTGCATTGTACATTCATAAGTGCATAGAAAATCCAAAAAATTTTAAATTTTTGAACCATGTAGATTGCATCACTTGCATCCTTAGGATTGAGTCTAGAGCATATAGGTTGCATTCATTTGCATATGGAGCATTGCCTTGTAAAGAACACTCGTTTGCACTGAATTTGACACCCTAGTTAAACATATCAAGTAGCTTAAGCATCTTTTGAAAAGCTTGCATGCTTTGAGCCTTGAAAACTCTTCTTGAAACTTGCTTGCTTGCTTGATATTGGCATTGTTCTTAAGACCAGCTCCATCCTGAACTTAGACTTGAATGAACTTAATCTCTCTTGCATATGGGCATTTGCATACTTGATCATGGATCTCATACACATTTGGGTTATCTTTTTCCATTGTACCACCCTTTGTTAACCCAAATGGCACTCCCTTACCCTTGAACCCTATCCATTCTTTGAAGCCTACATTGATTTGCTTGAGTGAGGCCTCTTTTGATAGCTTGTCATGTGCAAAATCTTGAGAGTATTGGGAGCGACATGGATTTGTTCTCATCTCTTGCTAGCATAGGGTCATCATTTGAGCTAGCTTCTAGGATGGTGAGTGAAGTGCTTGTTGCCTAATTTTTTACATTTTGGGTTTGGGGATGTGACAAAGTTGAGATTGATGAACAAAAAGTTTTGATAAAGAAAAGCCCTAGGGACCTAGAAATAATAAAAAAAAAAAAAAAAAAAAAAAAATGAAAAGCTCTTAGTTGAAGTCTTTGACCTTCCCCCTCATTCATATATAAAAAAAAAAAAAAAAAAAAAAAAAAATAAAAAGAAAAGAAAAGAAAAGAAAAAGAAAAAAAAAAAGAGATTCAATAAGATAGTGGGGAAGGAAAGATTTAAGAGTTAGAGCTTAGATTGTGAATAGAGGTCCTTAGAGGTAGCACCATGAGAAAGAAAATGTTCATTGGGTGAGTGATGTGAGTATGTCTTCATTTTGGGTTATGGGATGAATTAAGAGGGGTGTAGAATTTGTAATCACTTAGGATTTGGGTAGAATGATGAGGATGGATCCATGTATGCATGAATTGCTCCTAGTCTTAGATAAATTTTGCATAATGATCAAGCTCCTTGATTTTTGAGTGATTGCCACCTTGAAATGATGCATTGAACCCTCCTTTTCATCCATATTAGACCATTTGATCACCTAGCCAAATGATTGAGATCATGTGCCCATTTGTGAGACTTCACCTTGTGTGTGTGTGTGTGAATCAATGTGAGGGCTGGATAAGAGAACATGTTGGTTGATAGGCATTGCATCTTGTGTAGAGGCATAAGAGTCATTGATAGGCCTTGTGAAGCTAGAGCATAATAAGAAAGTTTTGCTCATGCTATTTGCTATGTTTCTTTAGGATGTCAGGTTGAGTGCTATGAGTGTTTCCTGTGGCTTTGTTCCCATCCTTGCATCCACCCCCCTTGTGTTTGAAAAGTTTACTTGAGGACAAGCAAAGGTCTAGTGTGGGGGAGTTGATGTCTTGCATATTTACATGTTTTTAGCCATCATATCTTATGCATTTTTGCTCATTTAGATTAGGCATTAGGCATCTTTAGGCTCATTATGCATTCATAAGTCCCTATTAGGTGTTGGAGCACACTTTGGAGATATTGAAGATGTTTGGGAGTTTTGTGATGAAAAAGAAGGGTTTAAAGATGAACATGGACAGAGGCCTTAGGAATACCTTCTGATGCTAATATTTGGTGGAGACATGGCATTCTGAGTTAGCTTTCCAATGGAAGTGGTTTCAAGACATTTGGAGCCATATTGGAGGAGTTATGATCAATTGAGTGGAAGCATGTCAAGCAACCCGGGTGAGCACACCCGAGTCCAACCATCAAACCTCGCCTGGACAAGCTCAGGACGCGGCCAGGACGACCCGGGGACAAGCACCCGCACGGGAACAAGGGACTGGCATGCGGCCTGGCACACGCGGGCTGCACTGCCCGCACGTGAAGGATGCACAAACGCACGCGGCCTGGCACACGCGGGTTGCACAGCCCGCACGGGACTGACGGACTGGACGCCCAAGGACGCACCCGACCTTGCCTCACCCGCGCACCAGAAGACACCCGACCAGTATCACCCGGCCAGCACCACCCGCACGTCCTGCCACCAGCTGGACGCCCACCACGCGGCCGAACACACCCGGCCTAAAGAGGCCGCACGGCCTGGACGCCGGACGAGCAGGACATACCCGGCTGGTCACACCCGGCCATGGACCTGTCCAGCCTGCCAGGGTGGCTCAGCTTCTTCCTTTCTTCCTAGCTTCTCATTGGTTGAAAATCAAGTTGGCCAAGGACCTTTTAGTAATTTTTATGTTATGTTTCTAAGGGTTTCCAAGCCCCATATAAATACTCTTGTATCCCCTTTGAGGGACTTATCTCATTATCTATCAAAGAACACATTAAACCTCTTGAGTAAAGTTTCATCTTGATTCTTAATCTCATCTCATCTTGTGTTTTTGATTGTTTGATTTCATATCCTTTCTTTCTCTATATGTTTAAGCTTAAATCTATCATGGGTTTAAGAGTAAGCATGTGGATTAGTGAGTAGATCCTTCTAAGATCCATGGGTTAGGGTGATAGAGAGTGATTAAGTTAGATCCAAGGTGCCTATTGTTAGATCTATCATTTCCTTGCATAGATTTGGTGTTTTTAAAGCTATATTTGAGTTGGCCTCTCAAGCATAGAGCTATAGGCATTTCATGCCCGGAAGGTGTTCTATGAAATGCCTGAACCAACTCATCTATGCTTTTAGCTTGCTTTGCCTAAGGGATTAGTTGTCAAAGGAGCTAGGATTGCTATTAGACTCATTCTCCATGTTTGCTTTGATCATTGCAGCCAAAGGGATTTGGTGTACTTGGGTGATCATTGCAAAAGAGCATTCATCTAGGGATAGAGCTTGCTTAGTTTTGTTGTCTAGGCATAAGGATTAGATTGATTGAAAAGTTAGCATCTTGGATTGAAGCTTAATCATTTGATATCAAGTCCCTATACCCATGGGTCTCACTCTCCTCATAAGAAAGAAAGTTCAATCTTTTATTGCATTTTTAATATTGTCTTAGTTTCTAAATCATCCTCTCATCTTGATAGACTTAGATTAAGCATGAACTTGCATTCCCTTTGCATTAGAATCTCTTAGAATTGGATTGACATCTTGTATTCTACAACATTTGATTAGGACTTTGAAAAGGCCTGTCATCACTAACCGCCTAAGTTCTAAGTTCCCTAAGCTAGCAGGAGTTCTCTAAGTCTAGATTCTAGGATTTTTTGGATCTTTCTCTCCTCTGCTCTTGCTCTCCTTATATACTCACTCCTAGGTCGGTTTGCCTTAAGATGATGGACCTCGCCTTTGGGCCCAAGCTTATCTCTTCAGGAAGTATTCCATTTTCGTCGATCTTCGTAATTATCCTCGAGTTTTCGGTGACTTGATGTTTATCCGATGTTCGGGAAATCGGATAAACCGTCATAGCCTGATTGGGCCTGCATTCTTAAAATCGTAAGTAAGTCCGTGGACTTGTCTTAAGTGGTTGAACGTTTTATACGATTTCTCGGAAAGACTATTTTTCTCGTAAAATAAACCGTATAGCCTAAAGGATCGATGTTCAAGTTAATCGACCTTGTTTTATACGATATCTTCTACGAGAAATCCAAGCCTTCTAGTTTTTGTCGTAAAACATCGAGGACGATTCCAATCGAGTCGAAGGATGTTTATTCCGTAGCCGTGATCGTCCCAAGCTCACGATGATTGATCCAAACAAGCCATGATGGGATCAGACCGAACACGATGGGACCGAGACCAGGACGAGGGCCGTCGACCGGCGCCAGGCCGGGGTGCCGCCGGCGCCAGGCCGGCCCGCGCGACGGGTGCCGCCGCGCCAGGCCGGGGTGCCGCCGGCGCCAGGCCGGCCCGCGCGACGGGTGCCGCCGGCGCCAGGTCGGGTGCCGCCGGCGCCAGGCCAGCCCGTGCGATGGGTACCGCCGGCGCCAGGCCAGCCCGTGCGATGGGTGCCGCCGGCGCCAGGTCGGGTGCCGCCGGCGCCAGGCCGGCCCGCGTCACGGGTGCCGCCGGCCCGCGTGACGGGTGCCGCCGGCGCCAGGCCGGGATGCGGCGGCGCCAGGCCGGCCCGCATGGCGCGTGCCGCCAGCGCCAGGCTGAAGATCTCGGCGAGGGCTTCGATTTGATATTTTGATCGTTTTCTGGTTCCTCACGGTTTGAGAGAACGACCTCTTCGAAGTTTCGAGGCAGATTCTTTTGTGTTTAGGTTTTTGTGGTGATCGAATCTTGATGTCCTTGGGCGAGCGGACCGATCTTTCCGGGGACTGTCGTACGCGCACGCCCGTAGTCTTCTGATCTCACTTTCAAGAAGTGTTTCACAAAGAACCCATAAGTAAAAAATAATCCTAGCCGTTGATTTTGAGATAACCGTTTTCGACCTCACCAGAGAGTGGATATTCTAATTTGAGAAAATCTCGTATAACTTCTTTTCAAATTATCCGAGACTTTTTGTTTCAAGAAATACTTTCTAGAGACTTTCAGTCATTGATTCCGTCGTGACCGATTTTGACACCAACAAATTTTTTTTTTTTTTTATGAACAATGAGAATCTCCAAGTAGCAAAACCCTTAATCAATCACTATCAAGCTCGAAATCAGCCTCAATTGAAGTTCTCCAGCAACTTAGCATTCAATCTACCCCAAAAGCAACCTAAAACAAGCACTTTGTGAAAAAAACCCCAAATCTCATGAATCCTAATTTCTCAAAGTTCAACTTAATCTCAATTCCACCTTGAAATCAAGTACCCAGCATGATATATAAGCTTTTCCTAGTCTATTTTACAAGAATATAGCAAGAAAAGGCTCAAATTTCAAGTTCAAATTTTTAAGGTTCATGAGAGTTACGAATTTGAACTTAAAGAACTCATACCTTGCTATGGATGAAGGGAAATGAAGAAAAGATTCAAGGAAGTAGACTAAAGGGTGAAAGACTTTGATTTAGGAAAAAAGGATGGGGTGATTTGGTTGAGATTTGAGAAACTTATGGTGTTTTTGGTTCTTGGAGGCTAGAGAGGATTTTGATGTGAGGAAGAAGATGAAATGAGAAGAGAGAGAGTGAATTAGGGCTTTAGGGGTGGTCTGAGTTGGGTCTGGGTCAGGATGGATTGGTTTGGGTCGGGTTTAGTGGAAGAAACACTTACCTGGGTCGCGGCCGGGTCGAGGCGCAGGTCATGGAGCTCCGTTGGGCCGATGCGCGGATCTTGGCTGGGAAGGGTTCCCGACCGGGTAGCTCACCCCGGAAAGCTCGTCCTGGTCATTCCATCACGCGTTCCCGACCGGGTAGCTCACCCTGGACAGCTCGTCTCGGTCCGTTCCATCATGCGTTCCCGACCGGGTAGCTCGTCCCGGTCTGTTCCATCATGTGTTCCCGACCGGGTAGCTCACCCCGTCCGGACGTACGGTCCATTCTTCTCGATCAATCCTGACCAGGTATGCTATCCCGGTCTGTTTCTGCCGGCTTGTTCTGATCAGCCTTCCGACCGGGTAGCTCACCCCGGTCCATCTTACCCGGTCACTCGACCTCTCACTCTTTTCCAAGTTTTTCCAACTCAAATCCCATGCCATCACCTTCCTATGGCCTCAACATCTTCCAAGGGACTTTAAAAAGAAATCCTAAAGCAATATTAACAAGGATAACCATGGGACTTCCTCCCAAGTGAGCTTGTTTAAAGTCACTAGCTTGACTTTGCCTCCTTTGAGGTTAGGCAAAGGGAGGATCAGAGAGTGGGGTTGATGTCCCAATCTCCTTTGGTGTGGTGGCCATGTACTGCTTGACCCTCTGTCCATTCACTGTTAAATGATTACCCTGCTTATCCCAAAGCACAATGGCTCCATAAGGCTTCACTTCCTTGATCACAAATGGACCAGACCACTTTGACTTGAGCTTCCCTGGAAATAACTTCAGTCTAGAGTTATAGAGAAGAACTTGATCTCCAGCCTTGAACTCTCTCTTGAGGATGTGCTTGTCATGAAAGGCCTTGGTCATTTCCTTGTAAATCCTTGAGTTCTCAAAGGCATCCATTCTTATCTCATCCAGTTCATTGAGTTGAAGAAGTCTCTTCTCCTTTGCACTCTTGATGTCAAAGTTTAGAAGCTTCACAGCCCACAATGCCTTGTATTCAAGCTCAACTGGTAAATGACAAGACTTCCCATAGACAAGGTTGAAAGGGGTAGTGCCTAAAGGAGTCTTGTTGGCTGTTCTATATGCCTAAAGAGCATCATCAAGCTTGTCTGGCCAATCCTTCCTCTTAGTTCCCACAATCTTCTCCAAGATGCCCTTGATTTGCTTGTTGGAAACTTCCACTTGGCCACTTGTTTGATGGTGATAAGGTGTTGCAACCTTGTGTTTCACTCCCTTCTTCTTGAGAAGACCCTCAAACAACTTGTTGACGAAATGTGAACCTCCATCACTTATGACCACTCCTGGTACTCCAAATCTTGGGAAGATATTGCTCTTGAACATCTTGATCACCACTCTTGAATCATTTGTGGGACTTGCTATGGCTTCTACCCACTTTTACACATAGTCTACAGCCACCAAGATGTACTTGTTGCCATAAGAAGAAGGGAAGGGTCCCATGAAGTCTATCCCCCAAACATCAAACACTTCCACTTCAAGGATTGGGTTTTGAGGCATCTCATTCCTCTTAGTAATGTTCCCTCTCCTTTGGCAAGAGTCACATCTTGAGATGAAGTCCTGTGTGTCCTTGAACATGTGTGGCCACCAAAATCCAGTTTGTAACACCTTTGAGACATTCTTGAAGGTAACAAAATGGCCTCCATAGGAAGATCTATGGCAATGTGTAAGGATTCCTTCAATTTCTTCATCAGCCACCACTTTTCTATAGATCTGATCCTTGCAAAGAGTGTAGAGGTATGGTTCATCCCAATAGTATCTCTTCAAATCTCTGTAGAACTTCTTCTTTTCATACCCCGCAAGACCCAATGGCTCCTTCCTAGTGGCTAAGTAGTTAACTAAATCAGCATACCAAGGCCCCTTCTCTTCAGCTGCCTTAACCTCTTCAATCTTCTGTCCAGTCTCAATAACTGCCTCTACTGACATGATAGCCATGACCTGCTCCTGTCTAAGTCCCTCATCAATAGGGATTCCACCTTCAATTCTCAGCCTGGACAAGTGATCAGCCACTCCATTCTCAATCCCTGGCTTGTCTCTAATCTCTAAGTCAAACTCCTGAAGCAAAAGAATCCACCTCTGTAGTCTTGGCTTGGCATCCTTCTTTGCTAGAATATGTCTCAAAGCTGCATGGTCAGTGTACACAATGACCTTGGAACCCACCAGGTAACTTCTGAACTTCTCAAAGGCGAAGACAATGGCCAGCATCTCTTTCTCAGTTGTGGCATACTTTATCTGTGCATCATTCAAGGTTTAGCTCGCATAATAAATCACATGAGTCTTGCCATCCTTCTTCTGCCCCAAGACAGCCCCAACAGCAAAATCACTAGCATCGCACATCATCTCAAAGGGGAGATCCCAATCAGGTGGCTGGACAATGGGAGCACTAACAAGTTCACCCTTTATCTTCTTGAAGGCTTCAAGACATTCTTCATCAAAGCTGAAAGTGGCCTCCTTGCACAGCAACTTGGTCATTGGTCTAGCAATCTTTGAGAAGTCTTTGATGAATCTTCTATAGAACCCAGCATGGCCAAGAAAGCTCCTGATGTCTTTCACTGTCTTTGGTGGAGGCAGACTAACCATCACTTCAATCTTAGCCTTGTCCACTTCAATACCCTTTTAGGAAATTTTATGCCCAAGCACAATCCCCTCTTTGACCATGAAGTGACACTTTTCCCAATTCAGCACAAGGTTGGTGTCTTCACATCTCTGTAGGACTCTGCACAAGTTGGACAAACAAGCAGAAAACGAAGATCCGTAGACAGAGAAATCATCCATGAATTCCTCCACTATATCCTCAATGAGATCCGAGAAGATAGATATCATGCACCTTTGAAAGGTTGCTGGAGCATTACATAACCCCAATGGCATCCTTCGATAAGAAAAGGTGCCATAGGGGCATGTGAATGTTGTCTTCTCTTGATCATTGGGATGTATGGGGATCTGGAAGAACCCTGAATACCCATCAAGAAAACAATAGAAAGGATGTATTGCAAGTCTCTCAAGCATCTGATCAATAAATGACAATGGAAAATGATCCTTTCTAGATGCAGAGTTGAGTTTTCTATAATCAATACACATCCTATGGCCAGTTATGGTTCTAGTTGGTATCAATTCATCCTTGTCATTTTTAACCACAGTGATACAACCTTTCTTTGGGACAACATGCACAGGAGATACCCATTTAGAATCTGAAATAGGGTAGATAACACCAGCATTTATGAGTTTAATAATCTCCTTCTTTACAACATCCTTCAGGTGAGGATTTAACCTTCTTTGATGCTCTATAGAAGTCATTGATTCATCCTCAAGATGTATCCTATCCATGCACAAAGAAGGTGATATCCCCTTAATATCATCAAGTGAGTACCCAATTGTTTTTCTAAACTTTTTAAGTGCATTTAAAAGTTGCGAAAGCTCAAGTTCAGTAAGTTCACTACTCACAATGACAAGATATGACTCATTAGCGCCTAGAAATGCGTACCTTACACCATGGGGAAGAGGTTTGAGCTCCACTTTTGGTGCCTTGAGCTCACTCCAATCATCCTCTTGGGTGTCCCCTTGTTGAGTGGCTAAAGCAGCTTGGTGAACCTCTTGTGTAAGCTCCTCATACTGGGCTTCACCATCAATCTTCTTATGAGAATCCAGAATTCTCACATAAGCATCACTCTCTTTGTTCTAAACCACTTGGACTTCTTTATCCATTGTCAAAGCATGTTGCAAGGGGTCCTTAATTGCCAACTCTTCAAGTGCCAACTCTTCAAGAAGCTCATCAGCCAGAGCTTCCATCTCTTCAATGTAAAACACTTGGCCTTGCACAGTTGACTTCTTCATCACTTCTTTTATGTCAAAGTGGAGAGTGTGCTCCTTCCCCAAATGAAGATCAATCTTGCCTTCCTTCACATTGATAATGGCTCCTGCTGTGGCTAAGAATGGTCTTCCAAGGATCAAGGGGTCTCTAGCTTCTTCATCCATCTCTAGCACCACAAAATCTGTAGGAATCTCACAATTTCCCACCATCACAGAGAGGTCTTCAAGGATGCCTATAGGGAACTTAACTGAGCGATCAGCAAGCACCAAAGAGAGTATACACTTCTTGTATTGGCTGAATCCAAGCTTCTTGGCAACAGATAGAGGCATGAGACTGACATTGGCTTCCAAATCACATAGACACCTCTCAAACATCAAAGGACCAATGGCACAAGGTAGAGTAAAGCAGCCTGGATCCTCTAGCTTCTTAGGGATTTTCAATCTCTGGATGATGGCACTGCACTCATGAGTAAGAACCATCATTCCCTCCATTTCCTTCTTCTTAGCAGCCACAATATCCTTCAAGAACTTGCTGTACTGAGGGACAAGCATGAAGGCATCAATGATAGGCATTGTGACTTGAACTTCACTAATTTGCTTCTCAAAGAGTGCTTTGTACTTCTCCAAAAGTTGCTTCTTGAATCTTCCAGGAAATGGCAGCTTAGGTTCATAGGGAGGAGGAACAGAGGAAGACTCTTTTGTTGGAGTGGCAACTTCACCATGTTTCAGTGTTCTCTTCTCTTCTCCAACCTTTCCTTTACCCTTAGCTTCAACAATCTTTTCTAGAATCTCTTCATCAACCTTATCATCTACAATCACAACTTCATCATCAATGTTGATGGCCACCCCCCCCCCCCCACCTAGTTGCTCACCATCCCTGGGGAGGGCTCTTGGAGGTAACTCTCTACCACTTATCAAGGTGATTGCTTTTATTGGCTCCTTGGGGTTTTGCTCGGCCTTTCCTGATAGTGTTCCTTGTTGGCGACTTGGCTGAGAGTTCATAGAAGCAATATAGCTGCTATCAATCTTGCTCGGCCTTTCCTGATTGCTCTTATTGTTTGATCCAAAAATGGTGTTTATGCTGGTAGTGTTTGTTGAATCAATACAATAATAGAATCTAAAAATAAGATTTAGATTCTTGAGGCTTAGGAGAAATTTTTAAAGAATCAAATGGGAAAAAGAATATAAAAGAGATTTATTGATTTAAGGTTCATTACAAAGATGATTACAAGAGTAAAGTGAACCTTAGAATACAAAATCTCTATGAAAATATGTTGTGAATGTCTAAGAAGAAGATAAGATCAAGCCCCTTTCTCATAAGGAGTTAGTTCCTTATTTATAGAAGAGAGATG
This sequence comes from Brassica juncea, assembly GCA_018703725.1. Classification (NCBI taxonomy): domain Eukaryota; kingdom Viridiplantae; phylum Streptophyta; class Magnoliopsida; order Brassicales; family Brassicaceae; genus Brassica; species Brassica juncea. The sequence continues at coordinate 9,877,773 of CM031937.1, forward strand.
ACTAGGGTTTCATGAGAAAGTGGGCCTAATTAAGTATCTAATGGGCTTTGAGGGAGGATGCAAATCCACCCCCAACAGTAAGCCCCCAAGTTCGTAGAGAGAGATGAAGTCGATCTCTATGAATTTTACGAATAGGGTTTATTAGATAATTAATTAGACACATTCATGCCTATGATGATTTAGGCGAGTTTACTTTGAACTTGTGCCTAATAAAAGGCGAATTTGTTTTAAACTCGTGCTTAGCGAAAGACGAGCTTACTAAACTCATGCTGAGACAGAGGCGAGTTTACTGAGAGCTCGTGCCTAGTAGAAGGAGAGTTTCTGTAAACTCATGCCTAGCCAAAGTCGAGTTTTTGTAAACTCGTGTCTAACGATAAGCGAGTCGATTGCAAATTCGTGCCTAATAATAAGCAAGTTCAATTTAAACTCGTGCCTAAGATACAAGTTTACCGAACTATTTCCGATTCGAAGTCTCGTGTGTTGAGATCGTGTGTGTCGAGCAAGTTGTTGGCTTGTGCTGCTTCCGGCAAGCTCACAGCTGAGGGCCGTCTTTCGAAGCATGAGGACGTGATGGTGGCAGCTGCTTGTTTTTGGCTCAACGGTCGCTGGTTCAAAAAGGCATGGTCATGATTAGATCAATATAAACCAAAAGATATAACCAACTTTGGCATAATCAATAACCAAGCGATCAAACTTATAAGAGGATAAGCAGCTTAGAATTGTTTAGTGATTGAAACCAAATTTATAATATATGCGGTGACGCATATGTGTTATTTAAAAGTCACGAAAACATGTGATAATGTAATTAAAGGACTTATCTTTGTGGTGGAGACGAAACAAACGTCCAACAGAAAGCTTGTGCCTTTAATGGCTAGCGACAGAGCTTGCCATCGTGGTCTTGTTGCAAGGAAGAGATCACACTGACTACTGCGGACTGGTGCTGATGTTCACAGATATTTAAGCCGCTACCATGTTCCAGAACTTGTGGAGCTGTTGTCGACAAATCATGCCATGCCTCGCCTAAACCGACCAAAGCAACTTTTGATGTTGATTCTGGTGAAGCAACGTCACTTGATGCTGAGAGTGAGAGCTACAGCAGCGACTCTGAACCGCAGGTTGTGGAAGGGAACGATCTTAAGTTCAGAGATGAGATGAGATGACATCGGGGACAACAAGTTCAAATTCACCACCAAACCCGATCAAACACATGATTGCTTCATTAAATCAGATCCTCCTCTCTAACGACAACTCTCAAGAATGTTTCGAGCCCAGAATCTAATTCTCCAAACGGAAAGCTCTCACGCTCGATGCTTTCCGAGCTCTTCTGGGACATAAAGCTCGTACCTTTGAAGCTCTAGTCTGGAGATGAACTCGTCTCTTCTTTGAAGCTCTGTGTCGGCACTTTTGCGCTGAAGCGGGCGAGATGCCGTCAACTTCAACGGCGGATCGAGACAGAAGGTTCACCGGCGGATAGAGATGGAAGCTTCACCGGCGCCGTCTATGAGGATCGAGACGACAAGCATCGAATCACCTGGAAACAGACCCTACGCGACTCTCAGCCCAACGGTGACGGAGTCAGAGCCCATCTCGAGAGGTTGAAGCTTGCACGAGCTGAGGAAGAAACCGGACCTCCATCGCACCAATCAAAAGCGAGAAAGTCTCTGGCTTTACCGGAAGCGGAGCAAGCTAGGGCTGATCTCAACGAGAGTGACGGAGACTCTTTTCTTCTGGCGAGGAAACTTGACTGTACGGACGCCGATAATGCGATGAAACCTAGTGCCTCCGCCGCTTAGGTTCTTCGCCGTTGGGTTTGATGACTTGGACGGATCGCGCTGTTCGTGTACGGCTCCGTCGCCGTGGAGATCTCGCCGGAGGGAATCACGAGGATGAGATGATTACCAGATCTGTTGGGTCTCACTTGGGCTTTCAAAACAACATCTTTTTCTTTGAGCCCAAACCATCAATTTGTTGTAGTCCAAAATGGAGCATATACCCACGAGTACATGAAATCGTGTTGGAGCTGATTTTGCTTGTATGGACCGGATCTTTGGTTTCTTTGGTCGGTCTTTGGACATCAAAAGAAAAGCTTGAGGTGAAGAAAAGCTTAAGGATTTTCCCAAATTTGATTTGATTTCAAGATAGTTTTCCTTGGCCCCCTCCTTCTAGCGCCAACTGTTTGATCCAAAAATGGTGTTTATGCTGGTAGTGTTTGTTGAATCAATACAATAATAGAATCTAAAAATAAGATTTAGATTCTTGAGGCTTAGGAGAAATTTTTAAAGAATCAAATGGGAAAAAGAATATAAAAGAGATTTATTGATTTAAGGTTCATTACAAAGATGATTACAAGAGTAAAGTGAACCTTAGAATACAAAATCTCTATGAAAATATGTTGTGAATGTCTAAGAAGAAGATAAGATCAAGCCCCTTTCTCATAAGGCGTTAGTTCCTTATTTATAGAAGAGAGATGACTAGGGTTTCATGAGAAAGTGGGCCTAATTAAGTATCTAATGGGCTTTGAGGGAGGATGCAAATCCACCCCCAACACTTATCTTGTTGTTTAGCTCAGTATAGCTGCTATCAATCTTGGAGTGAACAGTCTTGAACTCATGGCCAATGTCCTTTGCTGTTCTAGCTTGACCTTCCAATAGTTGTTTGAACATAGCTTCCATATTTGAATCTGGAGCTTTAGCTTGGGAAGAGCTACCTTGAGCTTGAGTAGACTGATTGCCTTGATTGCTAAAACCAGGAGGAGGATTTTTCCTAGGCAGGTAGTTCCCTTGCTGAGTGTTTTGTTTTGGGTTGATAGCCTCCTTGCTGGTTGTTAGGATAAGATCTCTGCTGGTAGTTGTTGTATTGAAAGTTAGGTTCCTTCCTGTACCAAGTACCATTGTTGTTGATGAAGCAAAGCTCTTCCAGCCCTTCCAAACCATCAACCTCATTAACCTTAGGAGGAGCTTCTTGACTAGGACCACCCACAAAGTTCATCTGATCCTGTTTGGCTTGGTTAGCAATAAGCAAATCTATCCTCTCCTGCAAGGATTTGATTTCCTTCTTTGTCTGGTTGTCATCAGCTCTGGTGGTTTTATCAGCTCTGTCGTGATCTCCACTGTAAACTGTGTCACTCTTCACCATGTTGTCAACCAGCTCCTCAACATCTTCTTCAGACCTGCCCAGGAAGAATCCATTGCTTGTTGTATCCAATCTGGCTCTGTACTTAGGAAGGGCACCTATGTAGAATGTGCTCAGCAAGCTCTCCTTTGAGAAGCCATGGTGGGGATATTGAGCCTGATAGCCTTTGAACCTCTCCCATGTTTCATTAAAGCTTTACAAATTCTTCTGCTGGAAGCTAGAGATCTCATTTCTCAACTTGGCTGTCCTTGATGTAGAGAAGAACTTCTCCAAGAAGGCTTTCTTGCAATCATCCCAAGTGGTGATGGAGTCACTAGGTAGAGACTTCTCCCATTGGCGTGCCTTGTCTCCTAGAGAGAAAGGAAACAGCTTGAGCTTGAAGGCATCTTCTGACACACCATTGGTCTTGGACAAGCCACAATAGCTATCAAACTTGTCCAAGTGATCAAATGGGTCTTCTACAGCCAGGCCAAGGTACTTGTTTTTCTCAATCACATTCAACAACCCTGACTTGATCTCAAAGTTGTTAGCTTCCACAGCTGGTACGCGGATGCCCGTCCTATGACCATGAATGTGAGGACAGTCATAGGTGCCAATAGCTCTAGCTGGCCGCTGTGGGTGTTGTTGTTGGCGCTGTGGTCCAAGGTTATCAGCTCCTTGACCATTGCCATCTTAAGCAACTCTGTCTTGAGGTTGATGCTGGTGTTCATCCATCTCAAACCCCAACCTCTGAATATGAACCTGTAGCTCTTCTTCTCTTCTCCTTCTTGCTATTTCCCTCTCAAGTGTAGCTATCTCTTCAACAATGGGAACCAGGTTTGTTGCACCCCAGCTTCTTGTGTTCATACTCCTGAAATTCAAAGGAAGAGGCAAAAGGAGAATCAATATCACAAGAAAAGAAAAATGATTTAGTCTCAAGCAAGTGACTAAATCCCAATGTCACAATCAACTTATAATTTGACAACGGCGCCAATTTGATGAAAGGACTTTTCAAGGGTCCTAATCAAATGTTGTAATATAAAAGATGTCAAACCAGTTCTAAGTGATCATAAAACAAAGGGAATGCAAGCCTATGCTTAATCTAAATGCAACCATTAAAAGAGATGATTATTAAACTAAGACAATATCTAAATGCAATAAAAGATAAAACTTTCTTTCTTTATGAGATGGAAGAACTCATGGGCTAAGGGAATTGACCTTGGGGGATGAAGAATCAATCTAAGGGTGGCAGCAAACAATCAATCTATCAACCTTAGGCCTAGGCACAATTCTAAACAAGCTCTATCTCTAGATGAATGCTCATTCACAAAGATAACTCAAGCATCTAATCTCTTAGGTTGAATATTATCTAAGCAAGCATTAAGAACAAGCCTAATAGCCATCTTAACACATTTAACAACAAATCTCTTTGGTAAAGAATGTTAAAAGCTTAGGAGAGTTGGTTTAGGCATTTCATAGAACACCTTTCGGGCATGAAATGCCTAAAGCTCAACTTTAGAGTGGCCAACTCTAAATTAGCATTAAAAGCACTCTACTAGCAAGGAACAAGATAGATCTACACTAAAACACCCTAGATCTAGCCTAATCACCCCTTAGTCTCCCTAACCCATAAATCCAAAGAAGACTACTCACTAATCACCATGACCACTCTTAAATCCATGAGGAATTCAAGCTTAATCATGAAGAGAAAGAAAGGAGATGAAATCAAACAATCAAGAACACAAAGATGAGATGAGATTATGATTCAAAGATAAAGCTTTACTCAAAAGTTTGTGTTCTTAAAGAGAAAAATAACATAATCCAACTTAAGGCTTAACAAGTGGTTCGACCTGGATCAGCTTCAAACTCAAATTCTGGAAGCCAATCCATGTACCAGAAAGGCAATGGGTCACAGCACAACCTAATGGGCTTATTGGAGAGTTTACTTGCCTGATTCATGAAGTATTGGACCGAGAGAACGCTATGGGCCTTGATGAGGCCTTTACAGAGGAAGGAATGAATCAATTGACATTTCTATGTTCTTCTTTGTGTTGAGTTTTCTCTCAACTGTTGGTGTGTAATATCCAACAAAACAAGGTTCAATCTCTTTGGTGTGTCATATCCGGAGAAGGAGAACTAGGAGTATCAGGAGTCGAGCCATCCCTCTTGTGTCCCACTTCAATCCACAAGCCTTGAAACAGATTGAGTCTTTATTCTCTGTTTGCAAGGATTATCAAAGAATTTACCCACCTACAAGAGATCCAGGGAGTTACAGCCTATACAGGGCCGTACCAAGTGGTATCAGAGCCTCTTGAAGGTTAGGGTAAGAGATATTAAGCTAGTTTCATCAACTGCACACGATTTTCTCTCATTGGTAGCTGACCTACCATCAAAGTCGTTTGGAAGAGGAGAAGAGTGGCAGAGAACTGAAACTATAACAAGGCTGAGACCTAAGGGACTTGTTTGATTTGTTTTCTATGATGTATCCTGAGGTTTTTGTTGGAGGATATGTTCCAGAAGCTTTTAAGTCGTGGATTGAAAGCCTAGATAGTTACATTGCGCAGAATCAAGTATCCTCATGGGAAAGCCTATCCTTTGCTATTAATTTATTGAGAGGTGAGGCTAAAGCATGGTGGAAGGTAGAGAAAGAAGCCCGCTGGGATGATGAAGAACCAATCTGCACTTGGAATGAGCTTAAAATAATCATGAGTTCTAAGTATGTGCCTGGTTTCCAATGGGAGGAGGAAGCTTGTATTTGCATAAAAGCATCAACAACAATCTGATCCAAATAGCAGCAGCAAGGAAGCTTAACTTGGAAGGGTTATTGCGTCAACAGAGAGAACCAATGCTAGTTTCTGGTTTATCTAAGCTGAGCTCACGTGCCCAGGAGTCTAAGATCAAGACTTTTTTTTTGGTATCAGTGGAGAGAAGCTCCATCAGGAGAAGTGAGATCTGAGCTAAACAAGGAGAAGAAATTGCTTGCTCTAAGTGTTGCTTGTAATGAGCAAAGTCCTGTGAAGCACCTAGGGCGTGTGAAGGCCTTACAAAGCTTTGTGTTTGAACCTGGAGGGGATATAGACGTGCACAAGAGCATTAATAACACCCTGATCCAAGAAGAAACAAAGCAGCTGAGATTGTACAGTCCATTCATCCTTAAAGAACAGGATTTGAGGACAAATCCTTTTAAAGAAGGAGGAAATGGTGCGACCTGGATCAGCTTCAAACTCAATTTCTGGAAGCCAATCCATGTACCAGAAAGGCAATGGGACACAGCACAACCTAATGGGCTTATTGGAGAGTTTATTTGCCTGATTCATGAAGTATTAGACCGAAAAAAGGCTATGGGCCTTGATGAGGCCTTTATAGAGGAAGGAATGAATCAATTGACATTTTTATGTTCTTCTTTGTGTTGAGTTTTCTCTCAACTGTTGGTGTGTAATATCCAACAAAACAAGGTTCAATCTCTTTGGTGTGTCATATCCGGAGAAGGAGAACTAGGAGTATCAGGAGTCGAGCCATCCCTCTTGTGTCCCACTTCAATCCACAAGCCTTGAAACATATTGATTCTTTATTCTCTGTTTGCAAGAATTTCAAAGAATTTACCCACCTACAAGAGATCCAGGGAGTTACAGCCTATACAGGGCCGTACCAACAAGAGTATTTATACTAGGCTTAGAAAACCTAGGAACATCATTAAAAATTACTTAAAAGTCCTTGGAGTCAATTAGGCTTCAGCCAATGGGAAACCAGCTTGATTTTCGGTCAGGGGTTGAGCAAATGACCCAACCCGGTCCAACCATCCCGGTCCAGCCTTGTTCTGGTCGTCCCTCGTCCCGACCGGGTTCTGCATCCCGGACTGTCCTACCCAGTCGTCAAGACGCGTCCTGCTTGGCTTCTTTCCGACCGGGTGCGTGCAACCGGTCCGTCCTTCCCGGTCCAGACGCGTCCTTCTTGGCTTCTTCCCGAGCGGGTGCGTGCAACCGGTCCGTCCTCCCCGGTCCATCTTTTCCATCTCATGGGTTCACTTCTCCTTTCATGGTCAAACTTGAATCTTAACTTCTTTTTGGGTCATAAGGCTTCCAAACACCCCAAATCACACCAGAGCTTACTCCAACACCTGATTAGGACAAATCAATGCAAAATGGATCCTAAAAATGCCTAAACCTTAGCCTACAAGACAAAGAATGCAATATAAAGATGGCTAAATCAATGAAAATATGCAAGACATCATGGGCGAGCGGACCGGAGTCATGGTCACGCATGCCCATGGGCGAGCGGACCCATGTCGTGGTCACACTCGCCCATGGGCGAGCGGAGCATTGTTGTGGCCGCGCTCGCCCGTGGGCGAGCGGACCATTGTCGTGGTCGCGCTCGCCCATGGGCGAGCGGACTGCGGTGTTCGTCCGACCCGTTCCCGCTATCCATTTTTCTTGTTTTTTCGAAGGTTGACCGAGATTTGTTTTTTCTGGGGACCTTTAGGTATCGATTCCGTCGTAACCGATTTTGACCCCAACATGGGTCTTCACTACACATCAAGCCTCAACAACCTTCAGACCCTATATGGGCAGTCATCTCCAACACCCATAGGATCGGACGGGAGGAGTCAGAAGAAGAGCTCGTGGAAATACTGCAGGCGTACCAGGCAACCATTAAGAGGTAACCGGAGAACCACCTTTCTCTTGAGGTTTTAGAATCTAAGTGGTAGTGGAATCCTAGATAAGCCTGATAGCTGGGTGGATAGAACGCATTTTAGTACTCATCGAATTCCATTGGAGTTGTTATGCCAAAGGATCTCTGCCCAATCGCCGGGAACTCTGCTGCTCTGCCTCCTGCAAAGGAGCAAGAGAAAAATGCAAACTCTACATTAGGACGTGCTGGGCTTTGTGATATACCATGGATTTTACCCGTTTTTACCCATGGTATATCGGTGTTTTTACTGGTTCACGTACGTTCTGGAGAAATATGGTGATTTTGGTGTCTTTTGGAGCCTTTTGAGTGCAGAGCTGCGCAGACGTGTCAGATGTTTAGCTATGGATGGAGACCTTCCCACAGTTATATTGAGCCCATCTTTTGGCACAAGATAGAGCTTTGAGTTAGCTTTCGAATGCCACCGGTATCAGGTCAATCAGCATCATGTAGCAGACGTTATGCCCGTTTTACTGAAGAGTGGTCAGTCTGCCTCTCAAGAGAAGGCTGTCGAGAAGAGGAATGCATATCGATCGATGCAACAAAGTGCATATCGATCGATATGAATCTCAGAATGTGGGCCGAGCATATTTTATGACCGATTAAATCCCAGGAGCCACCACAAAGTTACCAAAATACCCTTGGATGACCAGAAACCCTCTTTATGTGTCTTCAAAGCCATTGTTGACGGCTACGCTTTCCACAGACTTTTGCTAAGGTTTCTTTCATTCATTGTCTCTTTGGGAGAGAAGGGAGGAACTCCTATCAGAGTCCTCCTGGAACTCCATTGGTTTTTTATTATCTATTCTATTTCAGTTTTATATCTATTCATCTATGATTTCTGTGACAAACTTCATGTATGAATAGATCCATCTGTTGGATTTAGGGTTCAGATAGGTTAAAGGGATAAGCCCCAACCTATATCTGCTATAGTTGTGATATTTATTGTTAGGATTGTTCTTAATGCTTGTTTCTAGAGTCATGAACTAGAACATGAACTTGGATTGCATTATTCTTTTAATACAATTCCTGATAACATCCTAAACATGCTATGACCCTCTTGAGATATGCGAAAGCTGATCTAAGATCATGGTGAGCATTGTATCAACTGGCGCATAAAGCTTGCTTAGAGCCGTATCGATCGATACTCCTATAGAGTAATCGATCGACGTAGCTAGAGGTGTATCGGTCGATATTCCTATCGAACCATCGATCGATACTGTCGGCAGAGTAGCCGACCGCAACACCATTTAGCATCTAAGTAATAGATGGTCTAAATATTGCGAGAGCTGATGGATTCATTTAATAGTGTTGAGCTCTGACATATCATGCAAGCAACTTGTTAGCATTTGTAGTATTTATAATCATGATTACCTGAATAGAAACCCTAGATCTAGCAACCATCCTTCCATCAAACAACTCCTTTCCTTGTTGAATAATTGTTTTGTTCAACTTGTTTACTGCTTTATTTATTATTTGCCATATTTATTTACTACTTTAAACCTATTAGCCTAGCTTAATCATATAAATATTAGATCTGATTGGTTCCCTAGCTCCTTGTGGATTCGATCCTAAGTACTACAACTGAACCTCTTATTTGAGAGAGTAAAGTCACTTCTTAGGGTAATTTGAGTGATATCAAATTTGGCGCCGTTACCGGGGAGCTTTGATCGCCATTAGATCTTGTTTAGTTAGATTTAGTCTAGGTTTTGTTACTGTTCGAAAATTCTCATAAATTTTTTCTTCTTTTTCAGGTACATACATCTTAGTACCAGGAAGCAATGAAGAGAGGATTTCTAGGTCCTTCAATGAAGGAGACTGCTGGTTTTTGCACGATCCGTAAGTCTACGAGGGAAGTATCGATCGACACCCTCCAAGCAGCATCGATCGAAAGCGTGAGCCAAGCATCGAACGACATTATTCATCATGTGTCGGAAAACACTATTCATCTGGGTACTGTTCATCGCAATACTATTCATCCAGGTACTGTTCATCCTGACACTATTCATCATGATACTATTCATTCTGTGTCGGAAAATACTGTTCATCCTGGATCGATCGACACTATTCACCCGACGTCGATCTACACTATTCATCTGACGTGTGGGAACCGAAATTCACACCGTCGATTTTAATGAATAAAAACGGAGGAAAGCCAAGTTAACCCGACTTTCCCTGAAGGTCCGGATTCTCTGCGACAGCCAACGACAAGTGACCGAATAAATGCGGAAAAGGTTTTGTTAAGATTTGGAACTGGACCTTAAGAAAGGCTGCCTACGTACCCCTTTCAAGGATCAAGTCGGACGTAGTTCAGTTTAGAAAGAGTTGAACAAGAGATCGAACCGTCTGGGCGGGTTCAATCTAGTATGAGCGTTTGTCATAGAAACAGGCATGTCGAAGATAACGCCTAGGGTTTCTATGTGCGGAGCTCTGAAGTAAAAGAATTGTCCGATCCTTCCGAGAGGAGCGGAGATTTGCGAGCAGGAGGCGGCCAGACGTTCTAGGGCCTGGTTCGTCTAGTATGAGCGTTGGTCATAGAAACGGGCATGTCGAAGATCATGCCTAGGGTTTCTATGTGCGGAGCTCTGAGTAAAAGTATAGTTAGATCCTTCCGAGAGGAACATGGGTCTTGCGGAGAAGATAAAACTAGAACAAGAGGCGGCCAGACGTTCTAAGTCCTGCCTCGCTGGCCTAACCGCCTAAGTTCTAAGTTCTCTAAGCTAGCAGGAGTTCTCTAAGTCTAGATTCTAGGATTTTCGGATCCTCCTCTCCTCTGCTCTTGCTCTTCTTATATACTCACTCCTAGGTCGGTTTGCCTTAAGATGATGGACCTCGCCTTTGGGCCCAAGCTTATCTCTTCAGGAAGTATTCCATTTTCGTCGATCTTCGTAATTATCCTCGAGTTTTTGGTGACTTGAAGTTTATCCGATGTTCGGGAAATCGGATAAACCGTCATAGCCTGATTGGGCCTGAATTCTTAAAATCGTAAGTAAGTCCGTGGACTTGTCTTAAGTCGTTGAACGTTTTATACGATTTCTCGGAAAGACCATTTTTCTCGTAAAATAAACCGTATAGCCTAAAGGATCGATGTTCAAGTTAATCGACCTTGTTTTATACGATATCTTCTACGAGAAATCCAATCCTTCTAGTTTTTGTCGTAAAACATCGAGGACGATTCCAATCGAGTCGAAGGGTGTTTATACCGTAGCCGTGATCGTCCCAAGCTCACGATGATTGATCCAAACAAGCCAAGATGGGGTCAGACTGAACACGATGGGACCGAGACCAGGACGAGGGCCGTCGACCGGCGCCAGGCCGGCCCGCGTGACGGGTGCCGTCGGCGCCAGGCCGGGGTGCCGCCGGCGCCAGGCCGGCCCGTGTGATGGGTGCCGCCGGCGCCAGGCCGGCCCGCGTGATGGGTGCCGCTGGCGCCAGGCCGGCCCGCGTGACGGGTGCCGCCGGCGCCAGGCCAGCCCGCGTGGCGCGTGCCGCCGGCGCCAGGCCGGTGTGCCGCCGGCGCCAGGCTGAAGATCTCGGCGAGGGCTTCGATTTGATATCTTGATCGTTTTCTGGTTCCTCACGGTTTGAGAGAACGACCTCTTCGAAGTTTTGAGGCAGATTCTTTTGTGTTTAGGGTTTTTGTGGTGATCGAATCTTGATGTCCTTGGGCGAGCGGACCGATCTTTCCGGGGACTCTCGTCCGCGCACGCCCGTAGTCTTCCGATCTCACAGAGAGTGGATATTCTAATTTGAGAAAATCTCGTATAACTTCTTTTCAAATTATCCGAGACTTTTTGTTTCAAGAAATACTTTCTAGAGACTTTCAGTCATTGATTCCGTCGTGACCGATTTTGACACCAACAGTTAGCCCCCCAGCTCGTTAGAACCTTCGTGATGTTCTTGCGAGCGATAAGACATGTCAGGTAAGATAGGCGGAATTAATGGTTGAAAGACTCCGTTGAAAGTGGTATACGATTGGGGCTGCGCCTTTCGAAGGCTGCCTACGTACCCTTGTTGTAGGGATCAAGCCTTTCGTAGTTCGTTTTGGAGTTTAAGACCCTTGTGATCTGTTTTCCGGCGAGATTTATATGGTCTGGTTATGTGTTATGAGAGACTTTCGAGCATGATGCCGTTGATGTATTTGTTTTTCGATTATTTATGAACTTCAGTTTTTTCGAAGTATGAGAAAGAGGGTGTGAGTTGTCGTCTTATTCCTAGTTTCCTGATGATCACCGTACCTATTGTTTGCATAAAGCGAGATTTTCCGCGGTTTACTGAATTACGCGAAAAGTTCGTGAAACGAATAGGCTTAAGTGAAGAGACAAATTTTTGGATCTCGTATACCATACTATGTCTATGAGATGTCAAGATCCAGCGTGGCTGGGTTTAGGGCAAGACCTAGGTTTACTCTCGGACTGAGGCTTTGCAATGACAAATCGGCTTTCGTTTTGCCTGTTTGCAATTTTAACCTGACTCGTACCGTTTAATATCCGCGAATTGTTGTCGGCTTATATGATTTGTTTGGGCGTGAGTCGAGCTACTTCCTTTACGAAGAGCTAAACAAAAATTTGGATTTCTTGTATAGCGCGCTATGTTTATCCTTGTCGGATGCAAGAGAGCCTACCCCTTGAAGGGCGGCTATTTGTCTGTTTAGGACGTTAGAGTTCGTTTGTTGTGATCAGCAACAACGAAATGATGCCAGTTTAGAGGCATGTTACCGTTTAGAGGTGTGTTTGTATGTTTTGAGTTCTAGAGACGAGGATTTCGTCTGGAACGTTTTGAGGAAAAGAATGTCCTTCGAGCGTTAGCGACGTCTCGCAGTGCTGAAGGTCGAGTTTCCCTTGTGCCGCATTTCGTGGTTGAAATGTTCGCGGGCTTGGAGATGTTTTGCGAATGTTCGAAGCCAGAAACTGTTGTTTCGGTTTGGACGCAGGACCAAGGGGTCGCGTAAGTTTGACCCAGGGAGAAGCGTCTACATTCACAGTGCTTCGTGAAGTGTTGGCCTTCCGGGATTTGATTGTATATATTAAGGATGACTCATATAACTCTTGGAGCCTTGTCACGAGTGTTTCTTTTCATGCCGTGTTTACGGGGCGTTTAGAACTTAATCGATCGACGATAAGTTTAAATCTTCCGTTAACCATATGGTTGTTAGGACTGAGTTTTGGTATGAAGAGTTTATCGTATGATTTCCGATTCTGGATTATACGACAAATTGCTTGCGTAATAGTCACTTGGCGTCCTATGAACAAATCGTGGATTGTTGTTTTTAGCCGTTAAGTGATTGAGCGGTGGTCGCTCAGTAGCTTTGGATTGGCATGGAGGCTAGATTCAGCCGTATCGCCAATGAAGTTGTTGGTAAACGATCAGACCATGACCCTTATTAAGGTCATGTTAGTTTACGATTGTCCTTAATGGGGATGCCGAATTCAGGTCCGGGCTTTACGGAAATGCGTAGTTGGCCGAGGGCCAAATAGCGTTTGCCGAGATAGACATGCCAAGCATAGCGGAGTTTTCTGAATTATTGCTGATGGTTTTTAGAAACGATCTTCCACTTTAGGTCTCAGTTATATGATGAATGGTTCGTATAAAATTTTTCTTGTTGCATGAAAACGTTTCATTTTATCCGAGGGGGACAAAGTTTAAAGGATCGACGCAGGACACGTGCGGGTTCGTCTGCGTGATTATTTCCTGCTCGGACGTAACCGCGGGGAGTGAAAGCAGGAGGCAGAAACCTTGTGGAGCGAAAACTGTCTATGTCAGTTACCCATTGGACCCATTATGTTTATTTTACGAAAGTTGCTTTGTATGTATTGACTCGACCATACAGAGGATTTTTCGTAAAAGTGATGTAAGGAGGTTTTCGCAAAGGTAACCGGAGAGCGTTTCTCACAAATTACTTGTAATATTCGCGACCACGGATTATGTTTTCCTCATTCACTTTTGCATACTGCAAAATCGTTTTGCATGAGACCGATCATGTTTTTTCCATAGGCTGTTTTGTTTTAAAACGTTCTTGTTATACGAAAGTAATGGATGACCGGTTTCATGGAGATAGAAAATCGCAGATTGTTAAAGTAGCGATGTTTCCACGGATTACACGGGAGATGTTTCCGCTATGATTTCGACCTTTGGACGAAAGCTGCTTCGAACTACTCGTGGAGTTTTACCGCAGGTTATTTCGTTATTTTCGTAGTTCACCGTCGTGCTATTAGTCTGACGTCGGTACACATTTTTAGTCGCGAGTTTGCGACGAGAGGTGACATAGAGTTTTCAGGACTATGTTTGTAACGGTTGGGCTATGCCGCTAGCGTTTTTAAGACGAATCTTATTGCTTCGAGAGTTTTCTTTGTCAAAAGCGTTGTCTTGATGCTGAAGCAAAAAGTTTTCGAAGATGGGATTATACGGGTATAGTATACGTACCTACTTCCCTTTTCTTTTTACGAAAGAAAACGGGTTAGCCGTTCTTCCGAAGGCTTGTGTACGTTTTTTGTTTCCTTTAGGAAGCGGGGTGAGTATGCTTTTAGAACGCGTGGCGATCGTTTCTCGTTTTTCGAGAGACTAGATCGGTTTGCATGTTCTGCCTGGACAATCAAGGAACGATGGAACAAGACTGGAAATTTTGCCTAAGACTTAGCTTGCTAGACTATCCACCTAGGTCCTGAGTTCCCTAAATTCTACGGCAGTTTTTCAAGACGTTTTTGTTCCTGTCCTACAAAGAATTAAAACCTTTACAAAATTTTTCGAGAAAATAGTCTTTTGAAGGTTTCGGCATTTCCGAAGGAATCCCATTTCCTCGTATAGTCGAGACGATTGGTGTTTAGAATAACCGTGATCGTACCAAACTTACGAAGATTGATCCGAACAAGCCAAGATGGGATCGGACCGGGCACGATAGGACCGAGACCAGGACGTGGACCGGCGCCAGGCCAGGGTGCCGCCGGCGCCAGGCCGGCCCGCGTGACGGGTGCCGCCGGCGCCAGGCCGGCCCGCGTGACGGGTGCCGCCGGCGCCAGGCCGGGGTGCCACCGGCGCCAGGCCGGCCCGCGTGACGGGTGCCGCCGGCGCCAGGCCGGGGTGCCGCCGGCGCCAGGCCGGCCCGCGTGACGGGTGCCGCCGGCGCCAGGCCGGGGTGCCGCCGGCGCCAGGCCGGGGTGCCGCCGGCGCCAGGCCGGCCCGCTTGACTCGTGCCGCCGGCGCCAGGCCGGCTCGCGTGACGCCTGCCGCCGGTGCCAGGCCGTCTTGCCGTCCGTGGGTCTTCCGTTGTTCGATCTTTCCCCCGTTAGTCGTTCGTGCGGGAAATCTTTGAGTTTGGGAGGATCTTTAGCCGTAGATTTCGAGGTAATCGTTTCTTACCCAACGAGACTCCTCGAGTATCGGGATTGAGATGGACTAGGATTCATAGACTTCCTGCTTTGAGGGTTTGAATAATGAGGCTTCGAACTTAGATTTAAAAATACGAACTTTGTTAAAAAATCGAGAAGGCTTTGCGGAAGAATCGTCGTGTTTCTCGAACAATCCGAACATGGGTTTAAGGGACCAAGATGTTGCCTTTGCCCGAGATCACGAGACGACTGCACGGATGGGCGCCTGGACCCTTGCAGCCGGCGCCAGACGGGAAACGATGGGCCTGCCGCCGGCGCCAGACGGGAGAGGACGGGCCTTCCGCCGGCGCCAGGCGCGGCGTGGTCGGTCTGCCGCCGGCGCCAGGCGCCCTGCCGCCCGTGCCGTATCCCGCGTCTGCCGATGCTGCTGTTGCTTGCCTTCGTCGATCCCCAGGGCTCACGGACTCAAAGACCAAGTTAAGAAAAACTCAGGCAAAGATGCATGGTACTGAGACAGGACCGGTCTCGTCCTATGACGGGACAGAGAGATCCTTCTCATGGGCGAGGTGGTCGAGACAGCGACATTGTTTTCTTCGTAAAATCTCAACGGAAGCTCCGATTGAGACGAAACGAAAACCATCTTGACCTAGACTCAAAGGAGAGCAAAGTGAGGTTTCCACAGGCGAGGTGGCCATGGGCGAGCTGACCTTGGTGATGGTTGTTCTCGTCCACGGGCGAGGTGGCCGGGAGACTGATTTTGTTCCCTTCGTAAAATCTCAACGGAAACTCCGATTAGGACGAAACGAAAGCCACTTTGATCTAAACTCAAAGGATAACGAAGGTGATTTCGCCCTGTGGCGAGGTAGCCATGTCGGAGGGTGAGGTGACCTCGGTAATGTTCCTTGCCCACGGCGAGGTGGCCGGGACAGTGACTTTGTTCTCTTCGTAAAATCTCCACGGAAACTCCGATTGAGATGAAACGAAAGCCATTTTGACCTAGACACAAAGGAGAATAAAGTGGGCTCTTACTAAGGCGGACTGGGAAGACTGATCTTACCCTATGGCAAGTCGTCCTAGTAAGATTAAGCTCCGACCTCCTTTCGCTTTCCCGTTTATTCCTCGAGAGTTGTTTGTAAGAAGTATGGCAGTGGGAATCGGTGAACCGATTTGCCGTGCTTCTGTTCCGCGAGTAATATAGGGTTTCCCCAAGGTTTCGAGGAGAATAAGTTTTATTTTTCCAAGAGGTTCTCGAAAGAAACTTTTTTCGTAGAAACCTTGCTCGTTGCGATTTCTCTAACTTGGTAACAAGACGAATTTTTGGGGTTTGATAGATTTTATCGTTGCCCTTTCTGTTTAGATAGAGAAATTGCTAGCTCGTTTTTGTGCTCTTCCTGTGGCGGAAAGCCGCGGCTAAGGTTTTGACTTGCTCGAGCACCGTGTGTTGGTGTCAAAATCGGTCACGACGGAATCAATGACTGAAAGTCTCTAGAAAGTATTTCTTAAAACAAAAAGTCTCAGATAAATTTGAAAAGAAGTTATACGAGATTTTCTCAAATTAGAATATCCACTCTCTGTGAGATCGGAAGACTACGGGCGTGCGCGGACGAGAGTCCCCGGAAAGATCGGTCCGCTCGCCCAAGGACATCGGGATTCAATCACCACAAAAACCCTAAACACAAAAGAATCTGCCTCGAAACTTCGAAGAGGTCGTTCTCTCAAACCGTGAGGAACCAGAAAACGATCAAGATATCAAATCGAAGCCCTCGCCGAGATCTTCAGCCTGGCGCCGGCGGCACCCCGGCCTGGCGCCGGCGGCACCCGTCACGCGGGCCGGCCTGGCGCCGGCGGCACCCGTGAAGCGGGCCGGCCTGGCGCCGGCGGCACCCGGCCTGGCGACGGTGGCACCCGACCTGGCGCCGGCGGCACCCGTCACGCGGGCTGACCTGGCGCCGGCGGCACCCGACCTGGCGCCGGCGGCACCTGTCGCGCGGGCTGGCCTGGCGCCGGCGGCACCCGACCTGGCGCCGGCGGCACGCGTCACGCGGGCCGGCCTGGCGCCGGCGGCACCCCGGCCTGGAGCCGGTCGACGGCCCTCGTCCTGGTCTCGGTCCCATCGTGTTCGGTCTGATCCCATCTTGACTTGTTTGGATCAATCATCGTGAGTTTGGGACGATCACGGCTACGGAATAAACATCCTTCGACTCGATTGGAATCGTCCTCGATGTTTTACGACAAAAACTAGAAGGATTGGATTTCTCGTAGAAGATATCGTATAAAACAAAGATCGATTAACTTGAACATCGATCCTTTAGGCTATACGGTTTATTTTACGAGAAAGATAGTCTTTTCGAGAAATCGTATAAAACGTTCAACGACTTAAGACATGTCCACGAACTTACTTACGATTTTAAGAATTCAGGCCCAATCAGAATATGACGGTTTATCCAATTTCCCGAACATCGGATAAACATCAAGCCACCGAAAAATAGGGGAAAACTCGTGGATAATTATGAAGATCGACGGAAATGGAATATTTCCTGAAGAGATAAACTTGGGCCCAAAGGCGAGGTCCATCATCCTAAGGCAAACCGACCTAGGAGTGAGTATATAAGGAGAGCAAGAGCAGAAGAGAAGGAGATCCGAAAATCCTAGAATCTAGACTTAGAGAACTTAGAACTTAGGCGGTTAGGCCAGCGAGGCAGGACTTAGAACGTCTGCCGCCTCTCGTTCTAGTTTTATCTTCTCCGCAGACCCATGTTCCTCTCGGAAGGATCTAACAATTCTTCTACTCAGAGCTCCGCACATAGAAATCCTAGGCATCACCTTCGACATGCCTGTTTCTATGACAAACGCTCATACTAGACGATCCAGGCCCTAGAACGTCTGACCGCCTCCTGCTCGCAAATCTCCGCTCCTCTCGGAAGGATCGGACAATTCCTTTACTCAGAGCTCCGCACATAGAAACCCAAGGAATTATCTTCGACATGCCCGTTTCGATGACCAACGCTCATACTAGACTGTTCGATCTCTTGTTCAATTCTTTCTAACTGAACTACGTCCGACTTGATCCTCGAAAGGGGTACGTAGGCAGCCTTTCTTAAGGTCCAGTCGCAAATCTTAACAAAACCTTTTCCGCATTTATTCGGTCACTTGTCGTTGGCTGTCGCAGAGAATCCGGACCTTCAGGGAAAGTCGGGTTAACTTGGCTTTCCTCCGCAATCTTATTCATTAAAATTGACGGTGTGAATTTTGGTTCCCACACCGTGGCGTTTGCGTAAGCGTTGGCCGTAGGAACAGTCGCCGCTGGAGTTGTTTTACCATCGTTGACGCAAACTGACACTTTTTCTTTCATATTTCCGGACATCGGTTCGATCAAGCGCTTTGCGGCCGTATGCGTAAAAGTAATCCGTCCCCCCCTACTTCTAGCGCCAAACTGTGGGAACCGAAATTCACACCGTCGATTTTAATGAATAAAAACGGAGGAAAGCCAAGTTAACCCGACTTTCCCTGAAGGTCCGGATTCTCTGCGACAGCCAACGACAAGTGACCGAATAAATGCTGAAAAGGTTTTCTTAAGATTTGGGACTGGACCTTAAGAAAGGCTGCCTACGTACCCCTTTCGAGGATCAAGTCGGACGTAGTTCAGTTTATAAAGAGTTGAACAAGAGATCGAACCGTCTGGGCGGGTTCGATCTAGTATGAGCGTTTGTCATAGAAACAGGCATGTCGAAGATAACGCCTAGGGTTTCTATGTGCGGAGCTCTGAAGTAAAAGAATTGTCCGATCCTTCCGAGAGGAGCGGAGATTTGCGAGCAGGAGGCGGCCAGACGTTCTAGGGCCTGGTTCGTCTAGTATGAGCGTTGGTCATAGAAACGGGCATGTCGAGGATCATGCCTAGGGTTTCTATGTGCGGAGCTCTGAGAAAAAGTATAGTTAGATCCTTCCGAGAGGAACAGGGGTCTTGGAGAGAAGATAAAACTAGAACAAGAGGCGGCCAGACGTTCTAAGTCCTGCCTCGCTGGCCTAACCGCCTAAGTTCTAAGTTCTCTATGCTAGCAGGAGTTCTCTAAGTCTAGATTCTAGGATTTTCGGATCCTCCTCTCCTCTGCTCTTGCTCTCCTTATATACTCACTCCTAGGTTGGTTTGCCTTAAGATGATGGACCTCGCCTTTGGGCCCAAGCTAATCTCTTCAGGAAGTATTCCATTTTCGTCGATCTTCGTAATTATCCTCGAGTTTTCGGTGACTTGAAGTTTATCCGATGTTCGGGAAATCGGATAAACCGTCATAGCCTGATTGGGCCTGAATTCTTAAAATCGTAAGTAAGTCCGTGGACTTGTCTTAAGTCGTTAAACGTTTTATACGATTTCTCGGAAAGACCATTTTTCTCGTAAAATAAACCGTATAGCCTAAAGGATCGATGTTCAAGTTAATCGACCTTGTTTTATACGATATCTTCTACGAAAAATCCAATCCTTCTAGTTTTTGTCGTAAAACATCGAGGACGATTCCAATCGAGTCGAAGGATGTTTATTCTGTAGCCGTGATCGTCCCAAGCTCACGATGATTGATCCAAACAAGCCAAGATGGGGTCAGACCGAACACGATGGGACCGAGACCAGGACGAGGGCCGTCGACCGGCGCCAGGCCGAGGTGCCGCCGGCGCCAGGCCGGCCTGCGTGACGGGTGCCGCCGGTGCCAGGCCGGGGTGCCGCCGGCGCCAGGCCGGGGTGCCGCCGGCGCCAGGCCGGCCTGCGTGATGGGTGCCGCCGGGGCCAGGACGGGGTGCCGCCGGCGCCAGGCCGGCCCGCGTGACGGGTGCCGCCGGCGCCAGGCTGGCCCGCGTGGCGCGTGCTGCCGGCGCCAGGCCGGGGTGCCGCTGGCGCCAGGCTGAAGATCTCGGCGAGGGCTTCGATTTGATATCTTGATCGTTTTCTGGTTCCTCACGGTTTGAGAGAACGACCTCTTCGAAATTTCGAGGCAGATTCTTTCGTGTTTAGGGTTTTTGTGGTGATCGAATCTTGATGTCCTTGGGCGAGCGGACCGATCTTTCCGGGGACTCTCGTCCGCGCATGCCCATAGTCTTCCGATCTCACAGAGAGTGGATATTCTAATTTGAGAAAATCTCGTATAACTTCTTTTCAAATTATCCGAGACTTTTTGTTTCAAGAAATACTTTCTAGAGACTTTCAGTCATTGATTCCGTCGTGACCGATTTTGACACCAACATGACGTCGATCGACACTGTTCATCGCGGTACTGTTCACCGAGGCACTGTTCACCTCGGCACTTTTCACCCGATGTCGATCGACACTGTTCAATCCCCGTCGATCGACACTGTTCAATCCCCGTCGATCGACGCTGTTCATCCCGTGTCGATCGACACTGTTCATTCCCCGTCGATCAACACTGTTCATCCCGTGTCGATCGACACTGTTCATCCCGTGTCGATCGACACTGTTCATCTCCCGTCCATCGACACTGTTCATCCGAACACTGTTCACGCGGATAATGTTCACCCGAACACTGTTTATCGCAACACTGTTTATCGCGACACTGTTCACGTGGATAGTGTTCATTCGAACACTGTTCATCGCGACACTGTTCACCCGAACACTGTTCAACGAAACACTGTTCACCCGAACACTGTTCATCAAAACACTGTTCATTCAAATACTGTTCCTCGAATGTCGAGCAACGTTTCCAGCATGGAGATAGAGAAGGACGAAAGGCTGATACTTAAAATCGATAAGAAGGGTATCTGGCGAGACAAAGAAGATCGCCCTCGCAGCAGCATAGGACAATTGATTAATGCATAGGGTACTGTAAACCCTGATGTAATTGCTGTTGCTGAGATAAATACCTTTGATCTGAACAGCCAATGGTATGATTGGGGAAGCGAGAACCCTTTCTGAGGTCTTCCTCATGAAGATCCCAGAAACCACATCAAAGAGCTTGAGGGTCTAGTTTCAAGGCAGAAGCATAATGAAATATCCGGAGGTGCATTTAGCTGGTTCATGTTGGTGTCAAAATCGGTCACGACGGAATCAATGACTGAAAGTCTCTAGAAAGTATTTCTTGAAACAAAAAGTCTCGGATAATTTGAAAAGAAGTTATACGAGATTTTCTCAAATTAGAATATCCACTCTCTGTGAGATCGGAAGACTACGGGCGTGCGCGGGCGAGAGTCCCCGGAAAGATCGGTCCGCTCGCCCAAGGACATCAAGATTCGATCACCACAAAAACCCTAAACACGAAAGAATCTGCCTCGAAATTTCGAAGAGGTCGTTCTCTCAAACCGTGAGGAACCAGAAAACGATCAAGATATCAAATCGAAGCCCTCGCCGAGATCTTCAGCCTGGGGCCGGCAACACCCCGGCCTGGCGCCGGCGGCACGCGCCACGCGGGCCGGCCTGGCGCCGGCGGCACCCTTCACGCGGGCCGGCCTGGCGCCGGCGGCACCCGTCACGTGGGCCGGCCTGGCGCCGGCGGCACCCCGGCCTGGCGCTGGCGGCACCCGTCATACGGGCCGGCTTGGCGCCGGCGGCACCCGTCACGTGGGCCGGCCTGGTGCCGGCGGCACCCCGGCCTGGCGCCGGTCGACGGCCCTCGTCCTGGTCTCGGTCCCATCGTGTTCGGTCTGACCCCATCTTGGCTTGTTTGGATCAATCATCGTGAGCTTGGGACGATCACGGCTACGGAATAAACATCCTTCGACTCGATTGGAATCGTCCTCGATGTTTTACAACAAAAACTAGAAGGATTGGATTTCTCGTAGAAGATATCGTATAAAACAAGGTCGATTAACTTGAACATCGATCCTTTAGGCTATACGGTTTATTTTACGAGAAAAATATTCTTTCCGAGAAATCGTATAAAACGTTCAACGACTTAAGACAAGTCCACGGACTTACTTACGATTTTAAGAATTCAGGCCCAATCAGGCTATGACGGTTTATCCGATTTCCCGAACATCGGATAAACTTCAAGTCACCGAAAACTCGAGGATAATTACGAAGATCGACGAAAATGGAATACTTCCTGAAGAGATAAGCTTGGGCCCAAAGGCGAGGTCCATCATCTTAAGGCAAACCGAACTAGGAGTGAGTATATAAAGAGAGCATGAGCAGAGGAGAGGAGGATCCAAAATCCTAGAATCTAGACTTAGAGAACTCCTGCTAGCTTAGAGAACTTAGAACTTAGGCGGTTAGGCCAGCGAGGCAGGACTTAGAACGTCTGGCCGCCTCTTGTTTTAGTTTTATCTTCTCCGCAGACCCCTGTTCCTCTCGGAAGGATCTAACTCCGCACATAGAAACCCTAGGCATTATCTTCGACATGCCCGTTTCTATGACCAACGCTCGTACTAGACGAACCAGGCCTTAGAACGTCTGGCCGCCTCCTGATCGCAAATCTCCGCTCCTCTCGGAAGGATCGGACAATTCTTTTACTTAAAGAGCTCCGTACATAGAAACCCTAGGCGTTATCTTCGACATGCATGTTTCTATGACAAACGCTCATACTAGATGAACCCGCTCAGATGGTTCGATCTCTTGTTCAATTCTTTCTAACTGAACTACGTCCGACTTGATCCTCGAAAGGGGTACGTAGGCAGCCTTTCTTAAGGTCCAGTCCTAAATCTTAACAAAACCTTTTCCGCATTTATTCGGTCACTTGTCGTTGGCTGTCGCAGAGAATCCGGACCTTCAGGGAAAGTCGGGTTAACTTGGCTTTCCTCCGCAATCTTACTTATTAAAATTGACGGTGTGAATTTCGGTTCCCACAGTTTGGCGCTAGAAGGAGGGGGGGCGGATTACTCTTACTCATACGGCCGCAAAGCGCTTGATCGAACCGATGTCCGGAAATATGAAAGAAAAAGTTGCAGTTTGCGTCAACGATGGTAAAACAACTCCAGCAGCGACTGTTCCTATGGCCAACGCTTACGCAAACGCCACGGTGCTCGAGCCAATAAAAAACCTAGCCGCGGCTTTCCGCCACAGGAAGAGCACGAAAACAAGCTCGCAAACCCCAACAATTCGTCTTGTTACCAAGTTAGAGAAATCGCAACGAGCAAGGTTTCTACGAAAAACGTTTCTTTCGAGAACCTCTCGGAAAAATAAAACTTATTATCCTCGAAACCTTGGGGAAACCCTATATTACTCGCGGAACAGAAGCACGGAAAATCGGTTCACCGATTCCCACTGCCATACTTCTTACAAACAACTCTCGAGGAACAAACGGGAAAACGAAAGGAGGTCGGAGCTTGATCTTACTAGGACGACTTGCCATAGGGTAAGATCAGTCTTCCCAGTCCGCCTTAGTAAGAGCCCACTTTGTTCTCCTTTGTGTCTAGGTCAAAATGGCTTTCGTTTCATCTCAATCGGAGTTTCCGTTGAGATTTTACGAAGAGAACAAAGTCACTGTCCCGGCCACCTTGCCGTGGGCAAGGACAAACATTACCGAGGTCACTTAACCCTCCGAAATGGCTACCTCGCCACAGGGTGAACTCACCTTCGTTATCCTTTGAGTCTAGATCAAAGTGGCTTTCGTTTCGTCTCAATCGGAGTTTCCGTTGAGATTTTACGAAGGGAACAAAATAACTCTCCCGGCCACCTCGCCCGTGGACGAGAACAACCATCACCAAGGTCACCTCGCCCATGGCCACTTCGCCTGTGGAAACCTCACTTTTCTCTCCTTTGAGTCTAGGTCAAAATGGTTTTCATTTTGTCTCAATCGGAGCTTTCGTTGAGATTTTACGAAGAAAACAATATCGCTGTCTCGACCACCTCGCCTATGAGAAGGATCTCTCTGTCCCGTCATAGGACGAGACCAGTCCTGTCTCAGTACCATGCATCTTTGCCTGAGTTTTCGTAACTCGATCTTTGAGTCCGTGGAGCCCCGGGGATCGACGAAGGCGAGCAGCAGCAGCATCGGCGGACGCGGGACACGGCACGGGCGGCAAGCCGGCCTGGCGCCGGCAGCACGCGTCACGCGAGCCGGCCTGGCGCCGGCGGTACCCCGGCCTGGCGCCGGCGGCACGCGACACGCGGGCCGTCCTGGCGCCGGCGGCACGCGACACGCGGGCCGGCCTGGCGCCGGCGGCAAGGGTCCTGGCGCCAATCCATGCAGTCGTCTCGTTATCTCGGGAAACGGCAACATCTCGGTCCCTTAAACCCATGTTCGGATTGTTCGAAAAACACGACGATTCTTCCGCAAAGCCTTCTCGATTTTTTAACAAAGTTCGTATTTTAAAATCTAAGTTCGAAGCCTCATTATTCAAACCCTCGAAGATGGGAAGTCTACGAATCCAAGTCCATCTCAATCCCGATACTCGAGGAGTCTCGTTGGGTAAAAAACGATTACCTCGAGATCTATGGCTAAAGATCCTCCCAAACTCAAAGATTTCCCGCACGAACGACTAACGGAGGAAAGATCGAACAACGGAAGACCCACGGACGGCAAGACGGCCTGGCACCGGCGGCACGCGTCACGCGAGCCGGCCTTGCGCCGGCGGTACCCCGGCCTGGCGCCGGTCCACGTCCTGGTCTCGGTCCCATCGTGCTCGGTCCAATCCCCTCTTGGCTTGTTTGGATCAATCTTCGTGAGTTTGGTACGATCACGGTTATTCTATACACCAATCGTCTCGACTATACGTGGAAATCGGATTCCTTCGGAAATGCCGAAACCTTCAAAAGACTATTTTCTCGAAAAATTTTGTAAAGGTTTTAATTCTTTGTAGGACAGGAACAAAAACGTCCTTAAAAACTGCCGTAGAATTTAGGGAACTTAGGACCTAGGTGGATAGTCTAGCAAGCTAAGTCTTAGGCAAAGTTTCCAGTCTTGTTCCATCGTTCCTTGATTGTCCAGGCAGAACATGAAAACCGATCTAGTCTCTCGAAAAACCGAGAAACAATCGCCACGCGTTCTAAAAGCATACTCATACCGCTTCCTAAAAGAAAGAAAAAACGTACACAAGCCTTCGGAAGAACGGCTAACCCGTTTTCTTTCGTAAAAAGAAAAGGGAAGTAGGTACGTATACTATACCCGTATAATCCCATCTTCGAAAACTTTTTGCTTCAGCATCAAGACAATGCTTTTGACAAAGCAAACTCTCGCAGCAATAAGATTCGTCTAAAAAACGCTAACGGCATAGCCCATCCGTTACAAAAATAGTCTTGAAAACTCTACGTCGTCTCTCGTCGCAAACTCGCGACTAGAAATGTGTACCAACGTCAGACTAATAGCACGACGGTGAACTACGAAAATAACGAAATAACCTTCGGTAAAACTCCATAAGTAGTTCGAAGCAGCTTTTGTCCAAAGATCGAAATCATAGCGGAAACATCTCCCGTGCAAGCCACGGAAACATTGCTACTTTGACAATCTGCGATTTTCTATCTCCATGAAACCGGTAATCCATTACTTTCCTATAACAAGAATATTTCAAACAAAACAGCCTATGGAAAAACATGATCGGTCTCATGCAAAACGATTTCGCAGTACGCAAAAGTGAATGAGGAAACATAATCCGTGGTCGCGAATATCGCAAGTAATTTGTGAGAAACACTCTCCGGTTAACTTTGTGAAAACCCCCTCTTACATCACTTTTACAAAAAATCCTCTGTATGGTCGAGTCAATTCATACAAAGCAACTTTTGTAAAATAAACATAATGGGTCCAACGGGTAACTGTCATAGACAGTTTTTGCTCAACAAGGTTTCTGGCTCCTGCTTTCACTCCCCGCGGTTACGTCCGAGCAGGAAATAATCATGCAGACGAACCCGCACGTGTCCTGCGTTGATCCCTTAAACTTTGTCCCCCTCGGATAAAATGAAACGATTTTCATGCAACAATAAAAATTTTATACGAACCATTCATTGTATAACTGAGACCTAAAGTTGAAGATCGTTTCTAAAAGCCATCAGCCATAACTCAGAAAACTCCGTTATGCTTGGCATGTCTATCTCGGCAAACGCTATTTGGCCCTCGGCCAACTACGCCCTTCCGTAAAGCCCGGACCTTAATTCGGCATCCCCATTAAGGACAATCGTAAACTAACATGACCTTAATAAGGGTCATGGTCTGATCGTTTACCAAACAACTTCCTTGGCGATACGGCTGAATCTAGCCTCCATGCCAATCTAAAGCTACTGAGCGACCACCGCTCCAATCACTTAACGGCTAAAAACAACAATCCACGATTTGTTCATAGAACGCCAAGTGACTATTATGCAAGCATTTTGTCGCATACCCAGAATCGGAAATCATACGATAAACTCTCCATACCAAAACTCAGTCCTAACAACCATATGGTTAACGGAAGATTTAAACTCATCGTCAATTGATTAAGTTCTATACGCCCCGTAAACACGGCATGAAAAGAAACACTCGTGACAAGGCTCCAAGAGTTATACGAGTCATCCTTAATATATACAAACAAACCCCGGAAGGCCAACACTTCACGAAGCACTGTGAATGTAGACGCTTCTCCCTGGGTCGAACTTACGCGACCTCTTGGTCCTGCGTCCAAACCGAAACAACAGTTTCTGGCTGCAAACATTCGCAAAACATCTCCAAAGCCCGCGAACATTTCAACCACGAAATGCGGCAGAAGGGAAACTCGACCTTCAGCACTGCGAGATGTCGCTAACGCTCGAATGACATTCTTTTCCTCAAAATGTTCCAGATGAAATCCTCGTCTCTAGAACTCAAAACATACAAACACACCTCTAAATGGTAACATACCTCTAAATGGTAACATACCTCTAAATGGTAACAACCCTCGTCCTGGTCTCGGTCCCATCGTGTTCGGTCTGACCCCATCTTGGCTTGTTTGGATCAATCATCGTGAGCTTGGGACGATCACGGCTACGGAATAAACATCCTTCGACTCGATTGGAATCATCCTCGATGTTTTACGACAAAAACTAGAAGGATTGGATTTCTCGTAGAAGATATCGTATAAAACAAGGTCGATTAACTTGAACATCGATCCTTTAGGCTATACGGTTTATTTTACGAGAAAAATAGTCTTTCCGAGAAATCGTATAAAACGTTCAACGACTTAAGACAAGTCCACAGACTTACTTACGATTTTAAGAATTCAGGCCCAATCAGGCTATGACGGTTTATCCGATTTCCCGAACATCGGATAAACTTCAAGTCACCGAAAACTCGAGGATAATTACGAAGATCGACGAAAATGGAATACTTCCTGAAAAGATAAGCTTGGGCCCAAAGGCGAGGTCCATCATCTTAAGGCAAACTGACCTAGGAGTGAGTATATAAGGAGAGCAAGAGCAGAGGAGAGGAGGATCCGAAATCCTAGAATCTAGACTTAGAGAACTCCTGCTAGCTTAGAGAACTTAGAACTTAGGCGGTTAGGCCAGCGAGGCAGGACTTAGAACGTCTGGCCGCCTCTTGTTTTAGTTTTATCTTCTCCGCAGACCCCTGTTCCTCTTGGAAGGATCTAACTATACTTTTACTCAGAGCTCCGCACATAGAAACCCTAGGCATTATCTTCGACATGCCCGTTTCTATGACCAACGCTCGTACTAGACGAACCTGGCCTTAGAACGTCTGGCCGCCTCCTGATCGCAAATCTCCGCTGCTCTCGGAAGGATCAGACAATTCTTTTACTTAAAGAGCTCCGTACATAGAAACCCTAGGCGTTATCTTCGACATGCATGTTTCTATGACAAACGCTCATACTAGACGAATCCGCCCAGACGGTTCGATCTCTTGTTCAATTCTTTCTAACTGAACTACGTCCGACTTGATCCTCGAAAGGGGTACGTAGGCAGCCTTTCTTAAGGTCCAGTCCCAAATCTTAAGAAAACCTTTTCCGCATTTATTCGGTCACTTGTCGTTGGCTGTCGCAGAGAATTCGGACCTTCAGGGAAAGTCGGGTTAACTTGGCTTTCCTCCGCAATCTTACTTATTAAAATTGACGGTGTGAATTTCGGTTCCCACAGTTCAGTCAGCTGCAGCCAAGATCTTTAACATCCTGGGAGGACATTAAAACCACCTTCCTCAACAAATTTCTCTATGAAACCGCAGCGACTCGACAGAAGAAATTTGCTCGACATAAGAAGATGAGATCTATGATGGAATATATGGTGAAAGATGATGAACAACATGTGTCTGGGGAATTGAGTAACTTAGAAGAAGCTGATATTAGTGAAATGAGCTCATCATCGATCGATACCCTAACCCTAACATCGATCGCCACCAGCACCTCAAAATCGATCGATACAGACTTTTGTCATCGATCGATACCACTTGAAATCCCTGAAAGTTCGAGTTGTCCTCAGGACATTGCAGACTCAACACAGAAGAGCATTGATGTATCGAGTTGTTATCCTGACCAAAAAGTAGAAGCAGAGATCACCATGGAAGATTTTTTGGAACTAGAAGAATTTTTGGAGTTAGAGGATGGACAAAAGCTTGGAGATTTGGATTTAAGTGAAGAAGTAACTATGGAAGACTTCTTGGAGCTGGAGGAATGGCTTGAGGATTTAGATCAGAACTCGAAGCAGAAGCTTGATGATCAGCACACTTCGGGAAAAGGTCTGGAAATTTCACCAAAGACTGACGGCATCGATCGACATTAACCTGATGAGATCGATCGACAACGACCCTACCTCGTCGGTTTACACCCACCCTACGCCATCGATCGAGA
The DNA here is from genome assembly GCA_018703725.1 of Brassica juncea. Classification (NCBI taxonomy): domain Eukaryota; kingdom Viridiplantae; phylum Streptophyta; class Magnoliopsida; order Brassicales; family Brassicaceae; genus Brassica; species Brassica juncea. Next base: position 9,906,572 of record CM031937.1, read on the forward strand.
GTCGCCATACATCATGGATCTACACATACCCGACTGCATCGATCGATACCCACCCGATTGCATCGATCGACACCCATGGTTGGATGAACTATCAGGATACCCGATTGAACCAGGACCGATTAAGGAGATAATGCACATGTATAAGACCCCGCACCCTGCTGTCCCTAAATATCAGAGACCACTTATCTGGACAGAAGAAGCTGATGGGTTTCACAAAAGATTGAAGAGGGTATATGACCCTGTGAAGCTTATGGTTCCATTCGCAGTGTTTGAAGCTGAATCTCCTATCCCACCAGATAAAGGTGTGTATCTGAGTTCTTACATTGAGGTATTGGATGATCAACAACACGTAGAAGCTTCTCAGAAAGGCCTGCGATTTATAGATGAGATAGATAAAGGCCCAACGGAAGCACCATCGAGGGACATAAGCAATCCGAAATCGATCGACTGTACCACTTCATCATCAATCGACACCTACCAAATAACATCGTCTGACACCCTTCGCGTATCAGAGCAGAATGAGTTTGAAGTGTGTCAACATCTTCTTGATGGAGGCTCCACTACGCGATCAGACAAGTCTGGGGGAAAGAAGAGGAGGAATTGGAAGAAGAGGAAAAGGATCAAGAGAGATCCTCAGTTATCATTGATTCCTCACTTCTCAGATGGTATCAGGAAATTTAGAGTGCGCAGCAGATGCTTCTCACAGCCATTTGCAAAACTTAGAGCACTCCTTATTGCTGAGATGATAGACAAAGGAGAAAAGTCTATGGAGGAGGCTTTCACACAAGAATGATAAAGCTTCGAAGAGTAGATATTGAGACTTGGTTTGGAGCAAGTTCTCATTCTCATCCGGACTGAATCAGATCTCCAGAAGTCAAGCTAATGACTAAAAATAAGCGCTGAGTGGGAGGCAACCCACTGTTAGGTTTGTTTTAAAATTTGGTTTTAATTTCATTTATTACTGATTCTTGCATTTAGTTATTGCAGGTCAAAAAAAAAAGATGAACAGTACCCGATGGTACTGTAGCAGTGTTACTGTAGCAGAGTTACTGTAGCAACGACACTGTAGCAGGAAAAACGATCGACACTGTAGCAACACCATCAACCGACACTGTAGCTGTGTTACTGTAGCAGCGTTACTGTTGCAGAATCACTGTTCATCGGAAAAAAAAAATTAAAAATTAATTGTTTCTATTACTGACTTTTTGTGTGTTAGGTAAAAGGACAAATATCTGAGGGAGACGAGTCCGCACAAGAATTGATGATGGCTGCGCACCATCGATCGACCGAGCATCAGGAGTATCGATCGCCACTTAACTGTGTTGATTTACACTCATATCAAAAGAAGGTATACCGTTTTCCTTGTTAAATATTGTCCATATGATTTATTTTCCCACCACTCTTAAACTATATAACACTGGTGACAGTGTTGTTTAAGTCTGGGGGAGGTTCTATTAATATTGTGTTTTAGTTAGCTATATATATTATAAAGAAAAAAAGAAGAAGATCCAAGTAGACGATAGCCCATCTTATCGACCGATGTGAGCATGTCGATATCGATCGACAGTACATAACTTGCAGCGACCGATGGTAACCTATTTCCATCGATCGACACCTAATCCAGTCAGATATATTGATTCTACTTGTTACCTTTGTGTACTTATGATTTATATCCTCAACATAACTCCGGCTGGATATACACTGGGGACAGTGTATAATTTAAATCTGGGGGGATGTTTACTGATATTGGTTTATTATGAGTCTTATAAAATATTTTTCAAAAATTTTTATTGAGGCAAGAAGGGGATAATGAACTTTTTAGATTTATGCTTGTTATCTAACCACTCTTTAGCACAATTCTAGACTTACTGATTGCAGATAGTACTAAAGATACTAAAGTGGATCAACCTGTCAACTAATAACACTTGCTGAGATTGTTTCAAGGAACCAAAGCTGACCTCCAACACTAAACCTGACTCAATTGCTTGTCTTGGGGCTTGGTATACATGGGATCGGATTCTTCAGACAAGTCTGGAAGGTAAGTCTTGTGTAGATAGTTTTATCACCCTCTCTCTCTCATTTTCGAATTTAGATTTAATTTTATTTAAAAAAAAAATTTAAAAAAAATTTAAAAAAAAAATTTAAAAAAAAGAAATTTTTTTTTTTAAAAAAAAAAAATCGAAAATAAGCTTAAATATATGTTCTAGGACTAGTTAGTTATTACTTAGGAAGGAATTCGAACAGGGCTTGGCGGTTACCCCCCTCAAGACTTGATTCATAAAAATTCCATAGGTAAAGGATTCGAACAGGACTTGGTGGTTACCCCCTTCAAGACTTGCTTCGCAATGAATCCTAGGATATAGGTCAAAAAGAAGTGAACAAGACTTGGTGGCTACAACCATTAAGGCTTGATTCATGGAAGCCTGTCCAATCTTGGTCAATGTCTTGCAAATAAAAGCAGATTTGACTAGGAGAGAAATAGTAGAGAGAGAGGATAGGAACTAACTTTTACCTGTAGGTCCAGATACTTGTTTGAGAATCCTTGCATCTGGTGATCGATACTCCCAAGGTAAAGCCTACACTTTTATTTATTTTAAGAAATGAGGTTGGTAGAGGGGAATGTCAGACAAGATTTGCTAAGTTGTTGGCTAGGTGAATTTGGTTGCTAAGCTAGGATATGGTATAATGTGCTTTTGTGATTAGGACTTTTTAGATGTGGATTGCAATATTGTAGAGGTGATGATTCTAAGTTTTAAATCATGTGAGTCCCTGCTGCTTTTCAAAACCTCTTTTATAAAGACTGCCTGTGTGTTTGCTTGAGGACAAGCAAAAGGTTAAGTCTGGGGAGTTGATATACCATGGCTTTTACCCGTTTTTACCCATGGTATAAGAGTGTTTTTACTACTATTATCTATGTTTTGGAGTCTATTAGGTATGTTTTGAGGTTCAGGTACGTTCTGGAGAAATATGGTGATTTTGGTGTCTTTTGGAGCCTTTTGAGTGCAGAGCTGCGCAGACGTGTCAGATGTTTAGCTATGGATGGAGACCTTCCTACCGTTAGATTGAGCCCATCTATTGACACAAGATATATCTTTGAGTTAGCTTTCGAATGCCACCGTTCTCAGGTCTATCAGCATCCTGTAGCAGAAGTTATGCCCGTTTTACTGAAGAGTGGTCAGTCTGCCTCGCAAGAGAAGGCTGTCGAGAAGAGGAATGCATATCGATCGATGCAACAAAGTGCATATCGATCGATATGAATCTCAGAATGTGGGCCGAGCATATTTTATGACCGATTAAAGCCCAGGAGCCACCACAAAGTTACCAAAATACCCTTGGACGACCAGAAACCTTATTTATGTGTTTTCAAAGCCATTGTTGACCGCTACGCTTTCAACACACTTTTGCTAAGCTTTCTTTCATTCATTGTCTCTTTTGGAGAGAAGGTAGGAACTCCTATCAGAGTCCTCCTGGAACTCCATTGGTTTTTTATTATCTATTCTATTTCAGTTTTATATCTATTCATCTATGATTTCTGTGACAAACTTCATGTCTGAATAGATCCATCTGTTGGATTTATGGTTCAGATAGGTTAATGGGATTAGCCCCAACCTATATCTGCTATAGTTGTGATATTTATTGTTAGGATTGTTCTTAATGCTTGTTTCTAGAGTCATGAACTAGAACATGAACTTGGATTGAATTATTCTTTTAATACAATTCCTGATAACATCCTAAACATGCTATGACCCTCTTGAGATATGCGAAAGCTGATCTAGGATCATGGTGAGCATTGTATCAACTCGCGCATAAAGCTTGCTTAGAGCCGTATCGATCGATACTCTTATAGAGTAATCGATCGACGTAGCTAGAGGTGTATCGGTCGATATTCCTATCGAACCATCGATCGATACTATCGGCAGAGTAGCCGACAGCAACAACATTTAGCATCTAAGTAATAGATGGTCTAAATATTGAGAGAGCTGATGGATTCATTTAACAGTGTTGAGCTCTGACATATCATGCAAGCAACTTGTTAGCTTTTGTAGTATTTATAATCCTGATTACCTGAATAGAAACCCTAGATCTAGCAACCATCCTTCCATCAAACAACTCCTTGCCTTGTTGAATAATTGTTTTGTTCAACTTGTTTACTGCTTTATTTATTATTTGCCATATTTATTTACTGCTTTAAACCTATTAGCCTAGCTTAATCATATAACTATTAGATCTGATTGGTTCCCTAGCTCCTTGTGGATTCGATCCCTAAGTACTACAACTGAACCTCTTATTTGAGAGAGTAAAGTCACTCTTTAGGGTAGTTTGAGTGATATCACTTTGGATTCTTGGGTCCAATTAGATCAAAGGAGAGTAAAAGAAGCCGGAGAACACACGTTCCAGCTACTATTCACCTCTGGGTTCCAGGTTTCAGCTTCCAAGTCCCAGATCCCAGGTCCCGGGTCTCCGGCTACCCACCTGACATGGAGGTGAAATCCAATGGCTCCACGAAAAAGCAAGCTTCAACCACCTTACTACCGCTTTTCCCGGCAACAAACCCTGATATACCTCTAAAGGAAACTAAGGCCAATTACCCCCTACAAACTCCCGAGAAACTCAGGACCTGTGCCTTTACAAGTTTCCGAGGCCACGCGCCTCTGCAAGTATCTGAGGAAGCTAAGGCCACGTGCCTATCCAAGTCTCCAAGGCTGCACCCCTCGACAAGTTTCAATAAACAGAAATTCCCAGTGAAGAAGTCAAGAGTACGCGAGTCTACAAGCTAATGAGGAAGTATGTCCAAGGCACGTGACGAGGGCAGCTCGCCGGGCGATTACAACCTCGTCATGGGTCAGCTCGCCAGGCGAGCTCGGCCAAGTTACGGGAGAACTCGCCCAGCGAGCACGGGTAAAGTGGCGACGATTGTTCCTAAACCCAATCTTGTACCGTGACTATGTGTCCTCGTCCACAGCTTCCGTAGCTCGATCCCCAGGTCCACGGGTATAACACCGACTTTCCACCCAGAAGTATCTTCAAAAGCTTTCGGGAATTTGGATAGGCTCGATCTCTCAAACGGTTTCCCACTCTTCGTGATAGGACGGGTTACGATTAATTCAACATCAACAACCTCGGCTGTACGAAGAGACGAGGTTGCGATAGATGGATCGTACCTACGCCAACGGACACTTCACGAGTAAAAAACGCTCAAGTCTCAATACGGCCCAAAGGGGGTCCGAATTGCGGACGACGGCCCACTTATGGTCCTAAGGAACTCGAGCCCAAAGATAAGGATGACGGTTTATTCGCGGAAAGAGATAAATGTCAAGTTTCCACGAAGATAAATGTCAAGTTTCTGCGAAGATAAATGTCAAGTTTCCGAAGATAAATGTTAAGTTTCCGAAGATAATCATGGAGGAAATATGGAAAATCCCGCGACAAATCCGGCCTGAGAGGAGGTAGACCGACCTTAAAGGAGGAGTATATAAAGAGGGCTTGGGCAAAGAGAAGAGAGAGCTTTCTCAGAGCAAACTAAACACTTAGAGCAAATTAGGCATTTTTCCGTTTTTACTATCGAGCTGCGACTCAACTAGGTTAGAACTTAGGTTGCTAGACTAGCGAACTTGCCGACAGCTCTCGTAACCAAGGCTCTTACCTGTTGTTCACGCTCAAACGCGAATTCGGAAATAAGATCCCTTTTTGTTCTCCCTTCTTTTATCTTACGATTTTACATCTCAATATTTCCGTCTTACTGATTGTGTTGTGTGTGGCGCAGCAGATAGCCGTGACCATTAGGGGAGACTAGGTTTACTTGGTTTCCCTCCGATTGACTGAAACTTGACGGTGTGAATTTCGGTTCCCACAGTTTGGCGCTAGAAGGAGGGGGATTACGGATCTATCTTTCACGCAACCACGCACGCTCAGTCAGATATGGCTACGGACACTGGTAAGGACAAACAGGCGCCCGACGGGCCTCCCGTCGATCCCAGTGTCAATCTAACTCTATCTGGAAACATGTCAACGGTGACTACTGACGCCGCAGCACTAGCCCAGATGAAAGAACTGTTCGCTTCCGCTCAGAAAAAGTCGGACCAACAGGATAAACTCGTTGCCGCTCTCACAAAACAGGTGGAAACCTTAACTGCGAAGGCTATGAGTAAAATCCCGCGCGGCACTACCAGAACCCGCGGCGGCAGAAGACTCAATTTCGAGACTCCAAACGACCAGGCCGCATAGACGGACAGAGCTTCCTCGGTTAAAAACCCTAGCGAAGCAGCCCCGTCCGATGCACAGCCGGTCGTGGAGAAACTTCCACCTCCTCATGAGAGCGACGAGGGAGCCGACGTTGAACGCATCGATCTGGATATAAGTGACCAGTCCGATGACTCGGACCAAGATGCGGATATCCACCCAAGAAGGACGCGAAGCCAGTCCGCTCGGCAGAACGCGTCACTAGAGAAACCCATGACGGAGGAAGAAGAAAACCTCTATTGGGTGGAACAGGAAGAGCTGGCTGAAAAACAAGCCAGAATCCACCGAAGCCAGCGTCGTCAGACTCGAAGGGCGCCTGGGAGCCCTAGTGAAATCCACGACCTCCGCGAGTACATTGCGAAAACCGCGGCGGAAGTCAAAGCGGTGAAATCACAGATTCACCATGCGACGAGCGCTGCGCCCGAAATAGACAGACTGCTTGAGGAAGCACGCAAGACTCCTTTCACCTCCGGGATCACGGAAACCCGCATCTCGGATCCAGGGAAGATAAAGATTCCCAACTACGATGGCACCTCCGACCCGAAGGCACATCTGCAGTCGTTCCAGATCGCGATGGGAAGATGCAAACTCAGGGAACGCAAAAAAAGACGCCGGCTACTGCCTCCTCTTCGTCGAAAACCACAAAGGAGCCGCGCTCGAATGGTTTCTCGTCTAAAGCGAAACTCTATCGGAAGCTTTCGCCAACTCGCTTCGGAGTTCCTCAAACAGTACTCCATATTCATGGACAGGGAGACCTCGGACGTCGATCTCTGGAGTGTATCTCAAAGGGAGGAAGAGCCACTCCGCGATTTCATGAACAGATTCAAGCTAGTAATGGCAAGAGTCACCTTAATCAGCGACAAAGTAGCGGTCGACGCCCTGCGGAAAACTCTCTGGTACCGATCTAAACTCCGCCAGTGGATATCTCTCGAAAAACCGAGAACGATCCAGGATGCTCTGCACAAGGCAACAGACTTCATCATAATGGAGGAAGAGATGAAAGTCCTCTCCCAGAAACACAACCCGCAGAAAACGTCCGCAAAAAGGAAGAGCTCTCGTAACGATAAGTACATCCACCACGAGGGGGAAGATCTCCAAGGCGAGCACAATTACGCCTTCAGTTCCGAACAAGGGAAGACATCCGGGAACACTTGGACCAGAAACCAGTTCAAGGATAACTCCTAGTGTGATTTCCACCAGACCAGAGGACATTCTACTACGAACTGCAAGGTTCTCGGCGCGAGGCTCGCCGCGAAACTCCTCGCTGGCGAACTCTCGAAGGTTACGAGCATAAAAGATCTTGTCTTGGATTCCGATCGGCCTCCCAAAACTGACAAAGAGTCTCCCGAAAGGGATGCACGCGAAAATCAGTCGGGCGAGAAATGCAGAAGAAGACAAGACAACCAAGGAAACAACAACAACCGTCGAAGGGTCAACATTATCATAAGAGGATCGCAATTCTATCACGATTCGGTCTCTTCGATCAAGGCTTACGGATGGAAGGCTGAAACGAGCTCTGACTGGGAAAATCGGTGCCCGACCAATGACGTGCCAAACGATACGATCACTTTCAAAGAGCATGAAACCATCGGCATTGAAAAACCGCACTGCGACCCGCTAGTCATCGATTTGGTGATCCGAGAAGCACGGTCAATGTCATCTACCACGATACACTTCGGAGAATGAGTATCGAACTCGACGAAGTCATCCCGGAACCAAAACCTCTCACAGGTTTTTCGGGTACGATGTCGATGACCCTCGGATCCATCAAACTTCCCGTGATGGCAAAAGATGTGACGAAAATCGTCGACTTCATGGTAGTCGACACTCCCGCCATCTATAACGTCATCATGGGAACCCCCTGGATCAATGCCATGAAAGCAGTACCATCGACTTACCATCTCGGCATCAAATTCCCAACCCTGAGCGGAACATCAGTAATCTGGGGATGTGATAGCTTGCATATTTACATGTTTTTAGCATCCATATCTTATGCATTTTGATCATATCAGTTAGGCATTAGGAATGTTTAGGTCCATTTTGCATTCATTTGTCCTTATCAGGTGTTGGAGTATGTTTTGGTGTGATTTGAGGTGTTTGGAAGACTTATGGCCCCAAAAGAGATGAAGTATCATGTTTGGCAATGAAAAGAGAAGTCAAACCATGATCTGGTCAAGACAAAGATGAGCATGGACAGAGGTCTTAGAGATGTCTCCTGCTGCTAAAATTTTGTGGAGACACAGAAAATTGAGTTAGCTTTCCAATGGAAGTGGTTTCAAGTCATTTGGACCTGTATTGGAGAAGTTATGATCAATTCACTTGAAGCATGTCAGGATGACCGGGTAGAGACAGCCGGGTAGAGACAGCCGGCCGGGAAAAGGACAGATGGATGGAAGTGGTCCAGTCCGGGATGACTGAGCCTGGGACAGGTACCCGGTCGTTTGGCTTGTGCTGGAGGTGACCAGACCGGGTAGACAGGTCCGGGTTGGTGAAGCCGGACGGGAAGAGACGGATCAATGAAGAGGACGGCCGGCTTGGACGCGGACTGACTGGACAGGCCGGGGAGCACTGACCGGGTAGGATGGTGCTGATCTACCCTGACCGAATTCCAAGCCTCATTTTGATTGGCTGAAGACCTAAAGACCTCATGGGCTTTTTAGTAATCTTAATCTATGTTTCTAGGGCTTTTAAGCCTAACTATAAGTACCCTTGTTATCCCTAATGTGGGACTTATCTCATTTTCTATCTAAGAACACATAAACCTCTTGAGTAAAGTTTCATCTTGATTGATAATCTCATCTTGTTTTTGTGCTCTGGATTGTTTGATTTCATACCCTTTCTTTCTCTATATGTTTAAGCTTGAATCTCTAATGGGTTTAAGAGTAAGCATGTGGATTAGTGAGTAGATCCTTCTAAGATCCATGGGTTAGGGTGATAGAGAGTGATTAAGTTAGATCCAAGGTGTCTATTGTTAGATCTATCATTTCCTTGCATAGATTTGGTGTTCTTAAAGCTATATTTGAGTTGGCCTCTCAAACATAGAGCTATAGGCATTTCATGCCCGGAAGGTGTTCTATGAAATGCCTGAACCAACTCATCTATGCTTTTAGCTTGCTTTGCCTAAGGGATTAGTTGTCATAGAGGCTAGGATTGCTATTAGACTCATTCTCATTGTTTGCTTTGATCATTACAGCCAAAGGGATTTGGTGTACTTGGGTGATCATTGCAAAAGAGCATTCATCTAGGGATAGAGCTTGCTTAGTTTTGTTGTCTAGGCATAAGGATTAGATTGATTGAAAAGTGAGCATCTTGGATTGAAGCTTAATCATTTGATATCAAGTCCCTATACCCATGGGTCTCACTCTCCTCATAAGAAAGAAAGTTCAATCTTTTATTGCATTTTTAATATTGTCTTAGTTTCACAATCATCCTCTCATCTTGATAGACTTAGATTAAGCATGAACTTGCATTCCCTTTGCATTAGAATCTCTTAGAATTGGATTGACATCTTGTATTCTACAACATTTGATTAGGACCTTAGAAAAGGCCTATCATCAAATTGGCGCCGTTGCCAAGTTCTAAGTTGATTTTGACATTGGGATTTAGTTATTTGCTTGAGACGAAGTCATTTTTATTTTTATTGTATCTTGTGATATTGGTTCTTGCCTCTTCTATCTTTGAATTTCAGGTGTATGATCACAAGAAGCAGAGGGGTATCCAACTTGGTTCCTACTGTTGAAGAGATTGCTGCACTTGAGCGGGAGATAGCTAGACAAAGAAGAGAAGTAGAGCAACAGGCTCATCTTCATAGGTTGGGGTTTGAGATGGAGAATCTGCCTCAAGATGGTGATGTTCTAGGGGTCAATGGTCCAAGAGCTGACAATCCAAGACCACCACACCAGCCACATCACCAACCACGCCAAGCTAGAGCCATTGGAGCCTATGATCAACCTCACATTCATGGTCATAGGTTGGGGATAAGGGCACCAGCTGTGGAGAACAACAACTTTGAGATCAAATCAGGGCTGCTGCATTTGATTGAGAACAACAAGTTTCATGGCCTTGCTGTGGAGGATCCCCTTGATCACTTGGACACATTTGATAGCTACTGTAGCTTGTCCAAGATTAATGGAGTCTCTGAAGATGCTTTCAAGCTGAGGTTGTTTCCTTTCTCTTTGGGAGACAAGGCACATCTATGGGAGAAGGCTCTTCCAAGTGACTCTATCACAACTTGGAATGAGTGCAAGAGGGCATTCCTAGAGAAATTCTTCTCTACCTCAAGAACAGCCAAGATCAGAAATGAGATCTCTAGCTTTCAGCAGAAGAACCTTGAGAGCTTTAGTGAAGCATGGGAGAGGTTCAAGGGCTATTGGTCTCAATGCCCACATCATGGCTTTACCAAGGAGAGTTTGCTTAGTACCTTCTACAGAGGTGCTTTACCAGAGTTCAGAAGCAGATTGGACACAGCCAGCAATGGGTTCTTCTTGGGAAGAACTGAGCAGGATGCTGAGGAGCTGGTGGAGAACATGGCCAAGAGTGACTCAGTATACAGTGAGGAGCATGATAGGGCCAACAGAGGCACTGATGAAGATGATCCGCACACAAGAAAGGCCCTGAGATCTCTCCAAGAAAAGTTGGACAAGCTTCTTGTACGAAAGGCTAAGCAAGAGCAGCTTAACTCCATTGGGAACCAGCAACAGAAACAGCCTGCTAGGACTACTGAAGTTCATGGTGTAGAAGGTCAAGAGGAGCTGTGCTTCATAAATTCTAATGGCACATGGTATAGGAAAGAGCCCAACTTCCAATACCAAACCAACTACCAGCAAAGACCTTACTACAACAATCAACAAGGAGGTTACCAAGCAAACCAGCCTACTCAGCCCCAAGGAAGCTCTTCTCCAGCTCAGGTTCCAAGTTCAAATTTGGAGTCCATGTTCAAGCAACTCTTAGAAGCTCAAGAAAGAAATGCTAAGACCATTGGTGATGAGTTCAAGAACATCCATGCTAAGATTGATGGCACCTATTCTGACCTCAACAACAAGTACATGCAACTTGCCTCTCACCTCAAAGCTTTGGAGAGCCAAGTTGCATCCATGTCTTCATCCTCCAAGAATCCAATGGGATCTCTACCAGGGAAACCAGAGAAGAACCCTAAGGAGACTTGCAATGTTATCCTCTCCACTTCTTCAAGGATTGCATTGAGTGATCATAAGAATGATGTTGATGAGATTGAGAGGCTGGTGCTTGGAAATCAGATTGAAAATGATAAGAGACTGGTTGTGGCCACAGCTGAAGCTAGAGTTTTGAAGAGAGCTGATAAGAAGGTTCAAGGAAAGATTGATGAACCTAAGGTTGAGACCCAAGTTGAGAAGAGTGCTAACCCCAAGCTGAAAGAAGTGAAGGAAGAAGACAATGAGTTTGAGCTATCACCCTATGATAAGCTCCCTTACCCTCAAAGGTTCCTCACCAAAGCTCAGAAAAAAGTGATCTCCAAATTCAGAAAAGACCTCAGTGATATTGGAGTCAAGCTTCCAGAGATCAGCAATATGCATGCTGCTCATGTCCAAATGATGCTCATAAAGGACATTCTCACCCACCAAGCTGAAGTGGCTGAACTTTTGGACATCTCACTTCTGAAGATTGATCCACCAATCCCTCCCAAGTCCCTCCCTAAGCTTGAGTCTCAAGGGAAGTTCACATTGTCTTGCTCTCTTGGTAAACTAACTATGGATGATGCTCTTGTTGATAGTGGAGCTAGTGTGAATGTCATCTCCTTGGACATGGTGCAGAGTATTGGGATTGAAAGCATGGAAACAGATACTCCTCCTCTCACCTTTGGGGATTCCTCTTCTACAAACCCACTTGGCATAATCAAGGACTTTCCCTTGAAGATTGGATCCTGCACCATACCTATTGACCTCACTGTTTTGAAGATGGCATCTGAAGAAAGAGTCCCTTTGATCCTTGGCACTCCTTTCCTCACAACAGTTGGAGCTTGCATTGACTTTCCCAACAAGAAGGTCACCCTCATGCATGTCAACAAGGCTGTCTCCTACCCCCTCCAACCTCCAATGGAATCAAACTATTGTGGTACAATCACTTGTGATGCACAAGCTGTTGAGAAGCCCCATGATGTAGAGGTTGTTGGTCAGAAAGAAGGTCTTGATGGAGAGTGTTCTAAGGAGTTGTGTGTTGAGCACTTGGAAAGTGCTAAAAGAGAGGGGATGGGTGGAGCCTCAAAGGCCATTCATGGCAGGAAGAAGATAGTGAAAGAGCCTCATCCTCCACCTCTTGATTTGCTTCCACACACCCTCACTCTCCATCCAAAGAATCTCAAGGATGGAGCCATTGAGTACAAGATCAAGCACAAGGGCAGATCCACACCATTCTCAAGTGCTAGAGCCATCATCACTCCTCAGCTCCAAGATGACCCAATCAGGCTTCAAGAGCTTCTCTCTCAGGTCCTCACCATCACACTTGAAGGTGGGAAGGATCCTCCTTCTCACTAGTTCAAGAGACAAGTTAGTCAAGCTAAGTGACTCAAAACAAGCTCACTTGGGAGGAAGTCCCATGGTTATCCTTGTATATAGCTTTGCAATTTCAATTTTCCTTTTAAGTTTTTAATAAAAGTGGTCAAGGTTTTCAGGTTGAGCCAAGCACTAGAGGAGAGAAGAATGGTGGTGAACCACTTGAGCCCCATGATCCATGTAGCAGCCTCCTCTAGTTTCTATGAACCAAGCCAGCTCCTAGCCCCGACACCAAACACCACACCCAAACACCCTTCTTAGGTATCACTCCAACCCTTCTTGTATATACATATGCTTTGTTTGGACAGGCCGATCCTTGTAGATCTGATTGTGATCTTGGACAGGACGATGCCTGCAGATCTGATTGTGATCTTGGACAGGCTTTTGCCTGTAGATCTGATTGTGATCTTGGACAGGCCGATGCCTGTAGATCTGATTGTGATCTTGGACAGGCCGATGCCTGTAGATCTGATTATTGTCCTCCTAAAGAATCATGAGATGATCTTAGGCATGGACTGATTTGGAAAGAATCGGGCAACTCTTGATTGTCACCGTTGAATGGTGCAGCTTGAGAATGAGTTTGGACCCCCGATCAGGTACCAAGGTATTAAGCCGACCTCTTGTTGTTTAGTGGTTTCAGCAATTCCGGTGGAAAGGATGCTTGGAAATGGTTGTGAGGCCTTATTGGCTACCATTTACACTAATGAGGTCGTAGGGGGTGGTGGCCCGGATGGGATACCGTTGGTTCATGAGTTCAAGGATGTGTTTCGGGCGCTGCAGGGTGTGCCCCCTGGCAGGGCTGACCCGTTCATGATCGAACAAAAATCTGGAACGGCCCCAATGTCCAAAAGTCCGTATCGTATGGCACCAGCTGAAATGGCTGAGTAAAGTAGCAACTTGAGGAGTTCCTTGATAAGGGTTTCATACGCCATAGTGTATTGCTTTGGGAAGCACCAGCTCTTTTTGTGAAACAGAAAGATGGTAGCTTCAGGCTGTGTATTGATTGATATGGTTGAGTCCTGGAGTGGACCAGAACCGTATTATGATCAAGTCCGGTAAGGGACGAGGATCAGGACACGGCCTACTCGGAGATGGACCTATGGTCGGAATGCACGGTCGAGTCTCTAAGTGGACCAGGACCGGAATATGATCACGTCCTAAATGGACCAGGATCGAAATATAACAAAGTCCAGTGATGGACAGAAGTTAAGTTGAGGCGGTTTAGTCTTGTAGAGACTAAGATCGCAATATGGCCAAGCTGGGAAAGGCTGTGGCTGGTTAAGGAATGATCCAGTAATTTGTGGCTGGAATCATAAACCTTGGTGTCTGGGAAGGACTTACGTAAACTGAACAATCTGTTAGGACTCGTGGTAGAACGAGAAGCCTAAAGATTGGAACAAGTTCTTAAGACTTGACTGGTACAGCGAGTGGCTTGGAGATTGGATAGATCTACTAAGGCCCGGTTACACAGTATGTTCTTAAGAACTGAATATGATCTAGTCGTGGACTAGATTCAGAGAGTAATAGACTTGGTATTTACTAGAACCGCAACCTGGAGAGTTGGGCCTGTAACACAAGTCATGTCCTTGTATGGGTGCTTGATGGACCAAAGGATGGACCACTTGATAAGATTTTGGATTAAATCTCTATCAAGTGGGGGAGACTTGTATTTATGATGATCAAAATGTGGTCAGTGAGAAGGAACAAGGAGGGAGATGCAACAAATTGGTTAGGGAGAACCAATCGAGCATGCTCCATGTTCCAAATGCAAAGAGTTCGGTTGGAACCTTTGTCATGAGACAAGACGTCAGCACCACTGGATTCGAGGACGAATCCATCCTAAGTGGGGGAGACTTGTCATGTCCCCGATCCTAGATAGGATCGTCCGGACAGACCATGGTGCGAGGAGACGCACCAGTCAGGTCGTAAGACCTTGAGACAAGCGTATCATGGTCCAATAAGGAAGGTTAAGGGCATCAGGAAGCTGAGACTTAACTAGGATGTGAAAGAAACAAGTGTAAAGGAGCTGGACGAGTGATCCGGGAGCTGGACGAGGTCTGGATCAAGCTCGATCAGCTAGGTGCAGCTGGAAGATAGCTCACCTAAGTGTGATCAGCTCACAGGAGCTGGAGGACTAGCTCACTCAGCTGGGAGCAGTTGGTATTCAGCTCAACTCAGTTGGAGGAAGTGTTCTGGTCCGGACCAGTGTGGTCGGGTCAGGCGGTTACGGGGTGAGCCGATGGTCCGGGTGCAAGGTGGTTTGTCTTAGGCATGGACCAGGGAGTTGGCAAGCTTCCAGGAGTGTGAGCTAAGGCTCAGTGGACGATTTTGTGGAAAGGAAGAAAAGAAAGAAATTGCCAAAGGGCGGTTACGGGCGGTTGAGAAAGGGAGAAACTGCCCTTTTGGATCTAAGGACTTGGTAACTGCCTCCCAGGCGGTTATGGACGGTTGGGGATCGATTTTCCTTCTATTTTTCCTTGTCTCTGTCAAAAATATTGAGGGAATAAGACAGAAAACTCAGACAACTTCCAGAGAAAAAGAGAGAGAGATGTGAAGGCAGCAAAGGGGCAGGTTTGAGGGCAATCAAGAGGGGAGTTGAGAAAGACCCTCTGGTTAGTTTTGATTATTGTTTGCCATGCCCTGGGCTTCCTCTACATCCATAGAAGACACGCAAATAGCCTGGAGAGTAGATAGGAGGCCGGATCTAACTTCTAAGGGCTGAGACAGCCTTGAAGGCAGATGTGTGTAGAAAGGCAGTTTCTTGGACACTGAAGGGGGAAGTGATGCACGACCTTTGGGTGGTGTTTGATCATGGATGAACACATCAAAGGCTTCCTCTGTGTCCTGGGAACACACGCAAATGGTCAGAGGAGAAGGGAGAAGGCCGGACTCCACTTCCAAAGGCCAACACAGCCTCAAAGGTGGATGCAGTGCAGAAACTGGTTCCATGGGAGTTCCATGGTATAAAAGGGGGGCACGACCATTGAATGAATCTTATCATTACTGGAAGTATATGATAAGGATTGATGGAAGTGTGATCAAGAGGAGTATGGTCGTCCCTCATAAAGGATGACACAAGATCTACAATCATCATTGATGAGGTAACATGCTTATGATTACTTTCTGGTTTATGTTTATGTCTCTTGAGGTGCGAATGAGGCCAAGTATGGCACGCCCTTGGAGAACAGATATTGTGATGTATTGTAGGGATACAGGACTGTGAGGAAAGGGGTGGATCTTAGTTGATCTAATTCATCCATGTGGGATGATGGTTAGAAGCCACACATCGGTTAGTGATTCATGGTGGATCATGGGTGAACCGGATCTGTGGTCTTGCATTCTCTATGAATCCAGGACGTGTCACTATGATATAGTGAAATTAAGACATGCTAGTTATCAGCCTTGGTGTTGGTAAGCTAGGTGTGAATGATTGGCTAAGAGCCATGAGGAAGAGTATAGCCAATACTAGGTGGTGTAGACCACAAGTATTGTGCTGGGTGTGTTTATACAAGGAAGGCCGTGTGTGATCTGATCATGGGCAAGGATGGACGACCTTATCCTTGGTTGATGGATCAAGGTGTCTGAGCTAAGTGATCAAAGGATGCACCGGTTGTATGAGCTAGACTGATCGGGTTCATTGGGACATGGTTCCATGGCCGGTTAGGAAGTGTGAAGACTCATCAGTTCTGAGTCATGTGGGGTGGTTGGTTGATTGACTTAGGATCTGATGGGCCTTGTTAGTCCATCAAAGGACTTGGTTACAGGGAAGCACACGCCTGAGACATGGTGGTACTAAACCAGGCCTTGGCCGGTTCAGTGGAACTCTCCATGGCCTTGGTTGGGCAGCTAGGTCTGGATCTCATAGTTCTGGATGGAATTGATGGGATCCGACCATGGATTCCTCTTAGTGAGGATTTATCATGATTTATCATGTGATTTGATTGGATTTATCAGGCCGGTTTGATGGTGGTCAGTTATGGCCGGTTTAGTGGGATTTGGCCAAATTCTATGTAAATTAGGCCGGTTCTGATCAATCTGATTGTGGATTCCTCTTAGTGGGGAATTATCAGTATTTGTCATGAATTTTAATTAATTTTTGGAGCATGTTTGCTTGAGGTCGTTTTTGCAGCTGAAGACTTCCCGAAGGTACTTAGTCTGTGGGGATGGTTGGCTGAATGACTAAGTACCCAAGGGAAGAGTTTATGCAGGTATAAGCAAGCTAAGTCAGCTGAGACAAAGAGCTAAAAAGCTCCGTGGATGTGGCAAAGGTATGATCTAGCAATGTTGCTTAGATCTAGATAGAATGGATTAGGGGAATGGAACCTCGGATTTGTATGAATTGGTCTGGTTCAGGATCGACCCTTTGGAGCTAGTGGTAGCTGTGTATACTAACCAAGGCTAGGGTGATTTGACCGGACCAGTGCTAGATTGGTTGTAGACCAATGGATATAATTTTTATTCCGCTGCGTCTGTGTTGATTTGATCTAAGCTAAGAATTGACTACGGTAGTCTTGAGCTTAGATCTGAGTTAGCCCTCGCCTATGGGCGATGTTTTGAATAAAGGGCGAAAAAAATTTAGAGGTTCGGTCAGTGTATGGACCGAGCGACGTAAGGCGTCGACCGCGGCCTAGTTGGCCGGGATCGGGTCTTACAATACCTCCGGGGGCACGATCAAGACTCCGGACTCACTTGTCTATGCAGCCAGGACCAGAAGTCGTTCCGCTCTTGAAAGTACATCCGGGGGCACGATCCAGACTCCGGATAACAACGACAGAACTGAAGATATTCCCCAGAATTCAGACTCCGTGGGGCCTAATCCAACGAATATCCCTGGGGGCACTACGACATCCGGTCACGATAAAACCCGGGAACATGGTCCCAAACAGGAACCTCCCTCGTCTCTTCATGACAAAATCGTTGGGAGAGAAGACTGGAGAAAACCAATCATGCAGTACATTTTGGAGGGTAAGACCCCACCCCATAAATGGGAGGCTCGAAAGCTCAAAGCGTTAAGCGCAAGATACTGCATAATCAATTCTGTCCTCCATAAATGAGACATTGTTTGCCCACACGGCATCCCATGCGAAATCGTAACAGACAATGGAGGACAATTCATATCTCATGACTTCAAAGCATTTTGTGACAAGTGGAACATCCGTCTTGTGGGAACCGAAATTCACACCGTCAATTTTCGATAAATAAGATTGCGGAGGAAAGCCAAGTAAACCCGACTTTCCTTGAAGGTCCGGATTCTCTGCGTTGCCACGCGAAATCGATAAAGTTCAATAGATAAAAATAAGAGTTTGAAATATTTGCCCGAGGGCGTTTTATTAGATGAAAGAGACGAGTACAAGGATTCTCCGAAAGACAGAGATATTTGCGATTAAAGAAAAATATAGAGTCGCAGGCAGCCAAACGTCCTAAGCCTTGCTCCGCTAGTCTAACCACCTAAACCCTAGTTTTTCTAAGCTAGCAGGATGCTCTAAGTCTAATTCTCGGATTTTCGGGATCCCCTTCTCTTCTGCTCTTGCTCTCCTTATATACCCACTTCTAGGTCGGTTTGCCTTAGGGTGATGGGCCTCGCCTTTGGGCCCAAGCTTATCTCTCCAGGAAATGTTCCATTTTCGTCGATCTTCGCAATTATCCTTGAGTTTTCCGCTATCCTTTGGCGACTTGATGTTTATCCGACGTTTAGGGAAATCGGACGAACCGTCATAGTCTGATTGGGACCGAATTCTGGAAAATCGTAAGTAAGTCTGCAGACTTGTCTTAAGTCGTTAAACGTTTTATACGATTTCTTCCACGAGAAATCCAATCCCTCCCGTTTCTATCGTAAAACATCGAGGACAATTCCAACCGAATCGAAAGATGTTTATTCCGTAGCCTTGATTGTACCAAACTCACGAGGGCTGATCCGAACAAGCTAAGACGGGATCGAACCGGGCACGATAGGACCGAGACCGGGACAAGGGCCGCGGACCGACGCCAGGCCGACCCGCGCGACGTGAGCCGCCGGCGCCAGGCCGGGGTGCCGCCGGCGCCAGGCCGGTCCGCGTGACGGGTGCTGCCGGCGCCAGGCCGGGTGCCGCCGGCGCCAGGCCAGCCCGCGTCAAGCGTGCCTCCGGCGCCAGGCCGGGGTGCCGCCGGCGCCAGGCCAGCCCGCGTCCCGCGTGCCGCCGGTGCCAGGCCAGCCCGCGTCCCGCGTGCCGCCCGCGCCAGGCCGGGGTGCCGCCGGCGCCAGGCCAGCCCTGCCTCCCGCTGCTTTGCCCGCTCCATCCAGCCGCGTCCCGCGTGCCCCGCGCCAGGCCGGGTCCGCCTGGCACCAGGCCGGTTGCCTCCGGCGCCCACCCGCTTCCCGCTTCCGCCGGCGCCAGGCCGGTGTCCGGCGCCAGGCCAGCCCGC
Organism: Brassica juncea; assembly: GCA_018703725.1. Lineage (NCBI taxonomy): Eukaryota > Viridiplantae > Streptophyta > Magnoliopsida > Brassicales > Brassicaceae > Brassica > Brassica juncea. The sequence goes on from CM031937.1 coordinate 9,925,741, forward strand.
GTCCCCTTCCGCCTGGCCATCCGGGTGCCGCCGCACCAGCAGCCCGAGCCCGCGTGCCGCCGGCGCCAGCCTCTTGCCGTCTGTGGGTGTTTTCGTTGTTCGATCTTTCCCTCGTCAGTCGTTGCGGGAATCTTTTGAGTTTTGGGAAGGTCTTTAGCCGTAGATTTCGAGATAACCGTTTTTGACCCCAACAGTTAGCCTCCCAGCTCGTAAGATCGGAGACCGATTTTGCGGGCGAGTGATTTGAATTTTTTGAAAATCGAAATCTTCGGCTAAGGATTTTTCCGCAGAGAACCTGTGTCTTCTCCTCCTTTTTTCTTATAAGTAGCCAACCCTCCCTTCTCATTCTTCACATCTTTCCAAATTCTCTCTTCTTCTCTCTCAAGAAAGAAAATGTCTTCATCCCAAGTTGAAAAGAGTGGTTCTGATGTCGAGATGGGCGAGGCCGGCCAAGCTCCGTCGGTTCCGGCCAGTCAAGCTCCCGCCGTTCGGGCCGTTCAAGAGGCTATTCCGTCCCTGACTGATGGGTTTGATTCTTTCAAGGCTAAGCTATCCCGGCGTAGTGCTGCGAAAGGCTCAAAGCGGGCGAGGACTGAAACGCCCGATGTTCCTTCCGCGGCTCCAACTCCTTTGCCTGCTCCTTTGGTTCCCAGCTCCGAAGTCCCATCCGATGCCCTCCCGTCTACAGAAGGGGTTATTGTTCCTGAACAGACTCTCGATGTTCAGATCCATCCATCGGGTTCTTCGACTGCTCCGATCGTGATCTCCGGAAGAGAGGATGCGATAGAATCTGCACCTCTTCCCCCGGCGAAGAGGGAACTCGTCTTGGGACTGCCAGCGGCTGGTGCCGCGCCGCTGCCTAAGGGAAGGGCAAGGGCTGGCGCGGCGTCCGGAGCGAAAAAGAAGCGGGGTGCGAAGAGCGAGGAAAGCGACCTCTCGAGCCGTTGGCGCGTCATCATTCCAAGGTTCGATTTGTCCGTAATTCTTGCACCGTCTCTTTTTTTTTTTTTTTTTTTTTTTTTTTTTTTTTTTTTGCGATGATACTTACTCTTTCCGTTTTGCAGACAGTTTGTGTCTCTGATCGACGGAATGCTTGGCGAGTGCGGGTCGGAAGTCATTCGTCTATCGAAGGAACTTGAGTCGTCGCAGGAAGCGCTGAAGCGTACTAAGGCTGCATTGCAGACTGTCGAGGACACCCATGCCGCCCAGACGTCCCAGCTTGAGGTTCGTATCAGTGATCTCGAGCGCGACCTTGGGAAGACCGCGAGTTCGTTACTCAAGGTGAAGAAAGAGAAGAGGAGTAAATCCTCGGAAGTCCGCCGTCTTCAGGAGAAGGTTCAGGCTCACGTGGAGATGAACGCCCGTAGATCCTCGGAGGTTGCCGATGCCAGCGACGACTTCTATGGTCGTCTGACGAGGATGGCCATCCTGTTTGAGTCCTTGAGCCATAGCTGTCCGTAAGAGGGACTTGGCTTTAGCGGGGATCGAGGGGAGTCTGAATGAGCTCGAGTTGCTTCGAGGTAATGAGGCCCCGTCTTTGGACTTGGAGGAAGCCAGATTATCGTCCTGTAAAGGAGAGTGGGCGGCCACCGAGGGAGATTTCGATTTGATCCTCGCCGGCCTGCAAGCCGAGTGCACTCTAGCTCCGACCTCCGAAAACTCAGAAGATCAGGAGCGCGTGGGAGAAGGTTGCGAGGTTGGCGCGGACGAGGCGGGTAGTGGCGATGCGACCGAGGGAGGCGACGGCGAGGCTGTCCCTGTCGCGAGTGAGGATGAAGACGACGCTTGATGACAGGCCTTTTCAGGTCCTAATCAAATGTTGTAGAATACAAGATGTCAATCCAATTCTAAGAGATTCTAATGCAAAGGGAATGCAAGTTCATGCTTAATCTAAGTCTATCAAGATGAGAGGATGATTGTGAAACTAAGACAATATTAAAAATGCAATAAAAGATTGAACTTTCTTTCTTATGAGGAGAGTGAGACCCATGGGTATAGGGACTTGATATCAAATGATTAAGCTTCAATCCAAGATGCTAACTTTTCAGTCAATCTAATCCTTATGCCTAGACAACAAAACTAAGCAAGCTCTATCCCTAGATGAATGCTCTTTTGCAATGATCATCCAAGTACACCAAATCCCTTTGGCTGTAATGATCAAAGCAAACATGGAGAATGAGTCTAATAGCAATCCTAGCTCCTTTGACAACTAATCCCTTAGGCAAAGCAAGCTAAAAGCATAGATGAGTTGGTTCAGGCATTTCATAGAACACCTTCCGGGCATGAAATGCCTATAGCTCTATGCTTGAGAGGCCAACTCAAATATAGCTTTAAAAACACCAAATCTATGCAAGGAAATGATAGATCTAACAATAGACACCTTGGATCTAACTTAATCACTCTCTATCACCCTAACCCATGGATCTTAGAAGGATCTACTCACTAATCCACATGCTTACTCTTAAACCCATGATAGATTTAAGCTTAAACATATGAGAAAGAAAGGATATGAAATCAAACAATCAAAAACACAAGATGAGATGAGATTAAGAATCAAGATGAAACTTTACTCAAGAGGTTTAATGTGTTCTTTTTTAGATAATGAGATCAGTCCCTCAAAGGGGATACAAGAGTATTTATATGGGGCTTGGAAACCCTTAGAAACATAAAATAAAAATTACTAAAAGGTCCTTGGCCAACTTGATTTTCAACCAATGAGAAGCTAGGAAGAAAGGAAGAAGCTGAGCCACCCTGGCAGGCTGGACTGGTCCATGGCCGGGTGTGACCAGCCGGGTATGTCCTGCTCGTCCGGCGTCCAGGCCGTGCGGCCTCTTTAGGCCGGGTGTGTTCGGCCGCGTGGTGGGCGTCCAGCTGGTGGCAGGACGTGCGGGTGGTGCTGGCCGGGTGATACTAGTCGGGTGTCTTCTGGTGCGCGGGTAGGAGGACTGTGGGACGTCCGAGTGTCCTGGTCCGTGGGTAGAAAGGAGTAGTCGAGGTGCCCGGGTAAGTGCAGGTCGGGTGTCCATCCGTCCGTGATCTCTAAGCCGTGCGGGTCCGTTCGCCCGTGTGTCCTTGACCGGGTGCACTCCATACGCGGGTAGTGGTGGCCGGGTGTGTGGAGCCGTGCGGGGATCTCATCTCGGGTGTGTGAGGCCGGGTACACTCCCTGGCGTCCATCATCTCTCGCCCAACCCGTGCGGGTAGGTTAGGTCGGGTGCCCAGGTCGGGTGTCTTGACATGCTTCCAATGAATCGATCATAACTTCTCCAATATGGCTCCAAATGACTTGAAACCACCTCCATTGGAAAGCTAACTCAAAATGCTGTATCTCCACCAAATCTTAGCATCAGAAGATATGTCTAAGGCCTCCGTCCATGCTCATCTTTGTCTTGATCAGATCATGGATTGACTTCTCTTTTCATGGCCAAACTTGATTCTTCACCTCTTTTTGGGCCATAAGGCTTCCAAACACCTCAAATCACACCAAAGCATACTCCAACACCTGATAAGGACAAATGAATGCAAAATGGACCTAAAGATGCCTAATGCCTAACCTAAATGAGCAAAAATGCATAAGATATGATAGCTAAAAACATGTAAATATGCAAGACATCAACTCCCCCACACTAGACCTTTGCTTGTCCTCAAGTAAACTTTTCAAACACAAGGGGGGTGGATGCAAGGATGGGAACAAAGCCACCGGAAACACTCATAGCACTCAACCTGACATCCTAAAGAAACATAGCAAATAGCATGAGCAAAACTTTCTTATTATGCTCTAGCTTCACAAGGCCTATCAATGACTCTTATGCCTCTACACAAGATGCAATGCCTATCAACCAACATGTTCTCTTATCCAGCCCTCACATTGATTCACACACACACACACAAGGTGAAGTCTCACAAATGGGCACATGATCTCAATCATTTGGCTTGGTGATCAAATGGTCTAATATGGATGAAAAGGAGGGTTCAATGCATCATTTCAAGGTGGCAATCACTCAAAAATCAAGGAGCTTGATCATTATGCAAAATTTATCTAAGACTAGGAGCAATTCATGCATACATGGATCCATCCTCATCATTCTACCCAAATCCTAAGTGATTACAAGTTCTACACCCCTCTTAATTCATCCCATAACCCAAAATGAAAACATATTAACATCACTCACCCAATGAACATTTTCTTTCTCATGATGCTACCTCTAAGGACCTCTATTCACATTCTAAGCTCTAACTCTTAAATCTTTCCTTCCCCACTATCTTATTGAATCTCTTTTTTTTTTTTTTTTTTTTTTTTTTTTTTTTTTTTCTTTTTCTTTTCTTTTTCTATTTTTTTTTTTTTTTACATGAAGGGGGAAGGTCAAAAACATTATACAAGAGCTTTCTTATATTTTTTTTTTTTCTGTTCTAGGTCCCTAGGGTGTTTCTTCCTCAATACATTCTTTGTTCATCAATCTCAACATTGTTACATTCCAAACCCAAGATATAAACCATTAAGTAACAAAAACTTCACTCACCATCCTAGAAGCTAGCTCTAATGATGACCCTATGCTAGCAAGAGATGAGAACAAATCCATGTCGCTCCCAATACTCTCAAGATTTTGCACATGACAAGCTATCAAAAGAGGCCTCACTCAAGCAAATCAATGTAGGCTTCAAAGAATGGATAGGGTTCAAGGGTAAGGGAGTGCCATTTGGGTTAACAAAGGGTGGTACAATGGAAAAAGATAACCCAAATGTGTATGAGATCCATGATCAAGTATGCAAATGCCCATATGCAAGAGAGATTAAGTTCATTCAAGTCTAAGTTCAGGATGGAGCTGGTCTTAAGAACAATGCCAATATCAAGCAAGCAAGCAAGTTTCAAGAAGAGTTTTCAAGGCACAAAGCATGCAAGCTTTTCAAAAGATGCTTAAGCTACTTGATATGTTTAACTAGGGTGTCAAATTCAGTGCAAACGAGTGTTCTTTACAAGGCAATGCTCCATATGCAAATGAATGCAACCTATATGCTCTAGACTCAATCTTAAGGATGCAAGTGATGCAATCTACATGGTTCAAAAATTTAAAATTTTTTTGGATTTTCTATGCACTTATGAATGTACAATGCAATGCATGAGACTCAAGATCACAAAGCAAACATGATCAAATATCCGGTACCTCCCCCACACTTAAATCACACAGCCTCTTGTGTGATTAAGAGAGTAAGAGGTACCTCAACAAGGCAAAATCAAATGTATATACAAAAGGGTTGGAGTAATACCACACAAGGAGAGTTGGGCATGGTGCTTGTGGCATGACTAGAAGCTGGCTTGGTTCATAGCAACTAGAGGAGGCTGCTACATGGATCATGGGGCTCAAGTGGTTCACCACCATTCTTCTCTCCTCTAGTGCTTGGCTCAACCTGAAAACCTTGACCACTTTTATTAAAAACTTAAAAGAGAATTGAAATTTCAAAACTATGTACAAGGATAACCATGGGACTTCCTCCCAAGTGAGCTTGTTTTGAGTCACTTAGCTTGACTACCTTTTCTCTTTGACTAATGAGAAGGAGGATCCTTCCCACCTTCAAGTGTGATGGTGAGGACTTGAGAGAGAAGCTCTTGAAGCTTGATAGGGTCATCTTGGAGCTGAGGAGTGATGATGGCTCTAGCATTTGAGAATGGTGTGGACCTGCCCTTATGCTTGATCTTGTACTCAATGGCTCCCTCCTTGAGCTTCTTTGGATGGAGAGTGAGAGTGTGTGAGAGCAAATCAAGAGGTGGAGGATGAGGCTCTTTCACTATCTTTTTCTTGCCATGAGTGGCCTTTGAGGTTCCACCCATCCCCTCTCTTTTAGCACTTTCCAAGTGCTCAACACACAACTCCTTAGAACACTCTCCATCAAGACCTTCTTTCTTTCCAACAACCTCTTCATCTTGGGGCTTCTCAACAGCTTGTGCATCACGAGTTATTGTCCCACAATAGTCTGATTCGAGTGGGGGCTGGAGAGGATAGGAGACAGCTTTGTTGACATGCATGAGAGTGACCTTCTTGTTGGGAAAGTCAATGCAAGCTCCAACTGTTGTGAGGAAAGGAGTGCCAAGGATCAAAGGGACTCTTTCTTCAGATGTCATCTTCAAAACAGTGAGGTCAATAGGTATGGTGCATGATCCAATCTTCAAGGGGAAGTCCTTGATTATGCCAAGTGGGGTTGTAGAAGAGGAATCCCCAAAGATGAGAGGAGGAGTATCTGTTTCCATACTTTCAATCCCAATATTCTGCACCATATCCAAGGAGATGACATTCACACTAGCTCCACTATCAACAAGAGCATCATCCATAGTTAGTTTACCAAGAGAGCAAGACAATGTGAACTTCCCTTGAGACTCAAGCTTAGGGAGGGACTTGGGAGGGATTGGTGGATCAATCTTCAGAAGTGAGATGTCCAAAAGCTCAGCCACTTTAGCTTGGTGGGTGAGAATGTTTTGTATGAGCATCATTTGGACATGAGCAGCATGCATATTGCTGATCTCTGGAAGCTTGACTCCAATATCACTAAGATCCTTCCGGAACTTTGAGATCACTTTCTTTTGAGCTTTGGTGGGAAACCTTTGAGGGTAAGGGAGCTTATCATATGGTGATAGCTCAACCTCATTGTCTTCTTCCTTCACTTCTTTCAGCTTGGGGTTAGCACTCTTCTCAACTTGTGTCTCAACCTTAGGCTCATCAATCCTTCCTTGAACCTTCTTATCAGCTCTCTTCACAACTCTAGCTTCAGCTGTGGCCACAACCAGTCTCTTATCATTTTCAATCTGATTTCCAAGCACGAGCCTCTCAATCTCATCAACATCATTCTTATGATCACTCAATGCAATCCCTGAAGAAGTGGAGAGGATAACATTGCAAGTGTCCTTAGGGTTCTTCTCTGGTTTCCCTGGTAGAGATCCCATTGGATTCTTGGAGGATGAAGACATGGATGTAACTTGGCTCTCCAAAGCTTTGAGGTGAGAGGCAAGTTGAATGTACTTGTTGTTGAGGTCAGAATAGGTTCCATCAATCTTAGCATGGATGTTCTTGAACTCATCACCAATGGTCTTAGCATTTCTTTCTTGAGCTTCTAAGAGTTGCTTGAACATGGACTCCAAATTTGAACTTGGAGCCTGAGCTGGAGAAGAGCTTCCTTGGGGCTGAGTAGGCTGGTTTGCTTGGTAACCTCCTTGGTGATTGTTGTGGTAAGGTCTTTGCTGGTAGTTGTTTTGGTATTGGAAGTTAGGCTCCTTCCTATACCATGTGCCATTAGAATTGATGAAACACAGCTCCTCTTGTCCTTCTACACCATGAACTTCAGTAGTTCTAGCAGGCTGTTTCTGTTGCTGGTTCCCAATGGAGTTAAGCTGCTCTTGCTTAGCCTTCTCTACAAGAAGCTTGTCCAACTTTTCTTGGAGAGACTTCAGGGTCTTTCTTGTGTGCTGATCATCTTCATCAGTGCCTCTGTTGGCCCTATCATGCTCCTCACTGTAGACTGAGTCACTCCTGGCCATGTTCTCCACCAGCTCCTCAGCATCCTGCTCAGTTCTGCCCAAGAAGAACCCATTGCTGGCTGTGTCCAATCTGCTCCTGAACTCTGGTAGAGCACCTCTGTAGAAGGTACTAAGCAAACTCTCCTTGGTGAAGCCATGATGTGGGCATTGAGACCAATAGCCCTTGAACCTCTCCCATGCTTCACTAAAGCTCTCAAGGTTCTTCTGCTGAAAGCTAGAGATCTCATTTCTGATCTTGGCTGTTCTTGAGGTAGAGAAGAATTTCTCTAGGAATGCTCTCTTGCACTCATTCCAAGTAGTGATGGAGTCACTTGGAACAGCCTTCTCCCATAGATGTGCCTTGTCTCCCAAAGAGAATGGAAACAGCCTCAGCTTGAAAGCATCTTCAGAGACTCCATTAATCTTGGACAAGCTACAGTAGCTATCAAATGTGTCCAAGTGATCAAGGGGATCCTCCACAGCAAGGCCATGGAACTTGTTGTTCTCAATCAAATGCAGCTGGCCTGCTTTGATCTCAAAGTTGTTGTTCTCCACAGCTGGTGCCCTTATCCCCAACCTATGACCATGAATGTGAGGTTGATCATAGGCTCCAATGGCTCTAGCTTGGCGTGGTTGGTGATGTGGCTGGTGTGGTGGTCTTGGATTGTCAGCTCTTGGACCATTGCCCCCTAGAACATTACCATCTTGAGGCAGATTCTCCATCTCAAACCCCAACCTTTGAAGATGAGCCTGTTGCTCTACTTCTCTTCTTTGTCTAGCTATCTCCCTCTCAAGTGCAGCAATCTCTTCAACAGTAGGAACCAAGTTGGATGCCCCTCTGCTTCTTGTTATCATACACCTGAAAGTCAAAGATAGAAGAGGCAAGAACCAATATCACAAGATACAATAAAAATAAAAATGACTTAGTCTCAAGCAAATAACTAAATCCCAATGTCAAAATCAACTTAGAAGTTGGCAACGGCGCCAATTTGATGACAGGCCTTTTCAGGTCCTAATCAAATGTTGTAGAATACAAGATGTCAATCCAATTCTAAGAGATTCTAATGCAAAGGGAATGCAAGTTCATGCTTAATCTAAGTCTATCAAGATGAGAGGATGATTGTGAAACTAAGACAATATTAAAAATGCAATAAAAGATTGAACTTTCTTTCTTATGAGGAGAGTGAGACCCATGGGTATAGGGACTTGATATCAAATGATTAAGCTTCAATCCAAGATGCTAACTTTTCAGTCAATCTAATCCTTATGCCTAGACAACAAAACTAAGCAAGCTCTATCCCTAGATGAATGCTCTTTTGCAATGATCATCCAAGTACACCAAATCCCTTTGGCTGTAATGATCAAAGCAAACATGGAGAATGAGTCTAATAGCAATCCTAGCTCCTTTGACAACTAATCCCTTAGGCAAAGCAAGCTAAAAGCATAGATGAGTTGGTTCAGGCATTTCATAGAACACCTTCCGGGCATGAAATGCCTATAGCTCTATGCTTGAGAGGCCAACTCAAATATAGCTTTAAAAACACCAAATCTATGCAAGGAAATGATAGATCTAACAATAGACACCTTGGATCTAACTTAATCACTCTCTATCACCCTAACCCATGGATCTTAGAAGGATCTACTCACTAATCCACATGCTTACTCTTAAACCCATGATAGATTTAAGCTTAAACATATGAGAAAGAAAGGATATGAAATCAAACAATCAAAAACACAAGATGAGATGAGATTAAGAATCAAGATGAAACTTTACTCAAGAGGTTTAATGTGTTCTTTTTTAGATAATGAGATCAGTCCCTCAAAGGGGATACAAGAGTATTTATATGGGGCTTGGAAACCCTTAGAAACATAAAATAAAAATTACTAAAAGGTCCTTGGCCAACTTGATTTTCAACCAATGAGAAGCTAGGAAGAAAGGAAGAAGCTGAGCCACCCTGGCAGGCTGGACTGGTCCATGGCCGGGTGTGACCAGCCGGGTATGTCCTGCTCGTCCGGCGTCCAGGCCGTGCGGCCTCTTTAGGCCGGGTGTGTTCGGCCGCGTGGTGGGCGTCCAGCTGGTGGCAGGACGTGCGGGTGGTGCTGGCCGGGTGATACTAGTCGGGTGTCTTCTGGTGCGCGGGTAGGAGGACTGTGGGACGTCCGAGTGTCCTGGTCCGTGGGTAGAAAGGAGTAGTCGAGGTGCCCGGGTAAGTGCAGGTCGGGTGTCCATCCGTCCGTGATCTCTAAGCCGTGCGGGTCCGTTCGCCCGTGTGTCCTTGACCGGGTGCACTCCATACGCGGGTAGTGGTGGCCGGGTGTGTGGAGCCGTGCGGGGATCTCATCTCGGGTGTGTGAGGCCGGGTACACTCCCTGGCGTCCATCATCTCTCGCCCAACCCGTGCGGGTAGGTTAGGTCGGGTGCCCAGGTCGGGTGTCTTGACATGCTTCCAATGAATCGATCATAACTTCTCCAATATGGCTCCAAATGACTTGAAACCACCTCCATTGGAAAGCTAACTCAAAATGCTGTATCTCCACCAAATCTTAGCATCAGAAGATATGTCTAAGGCCTCCGTCCATGCTCATCTTTGTCTTGATCAGATCATGGATTGACTTCTCTTTTCATGGCCAAACTTGATTCTTCACCTCTTTTTGGGCCATAAGGCTTCCAAACACCTCAAATCACACCAAAGCATACTCCAACACCTGATAAGGACAAATGAATGCAAAATGGACCTAAAGATGCCTAATGCCTAACCTAAATGAGCAAAAATGCATAAGATATGATAGCTAAAAACATGTAAATATGCAAGACATCAACGCTCCTGGGAGCGCCTAGGTTTATCAATCCCTTCTGGGATTTTGTTTTTTATGTGTTTCGGCCGTTTAAGAGGCCATGATGTATTTACCGGGACTGGCCATTGGTGGCTTCGAATCCCTGCCCCTTTTTTGGGGTTTTGTTTGAATTTCGACAGTCTCAATTTATGAAACGTTTTCGATTTATTTACGAACTTCAGTTTTTCGAAGTATGAGAAAGAGGGTGTGAGTTGTCGTCTAATTCCTAGTTTCCCGATGATCACCGTACCTATTGTCTGCATAAAGCGAGATTTTCTGCGGTTTACCGATTTATGCGAAAAACTCGTGAAACGAATAGGCTTAAGTGAAGAGACAAATTTTTGGATCTCGTATACCATACTATGTCTGTGAGATGTCAAGATCCAGCGTGGCTGGGTTTAGGGCAAGACCTAGGTTTACTCTCGGACTGAGGCTTTGCGATGACAAATCGGCTTTCGTTTTGCCTGTTTGCGATTTTAACCTGACTCGTACAGTTTAAAATCCGCGAATTGTTGTCGGCTTATATGATTTGTTTGGGCGTGAGTTGAGCTACTTCCTTTACGAAGAGCTAGACCAAAATTTTGGATTTCTTGTATAGCGCTCTATGTTTATCCTTGTCGGATGTAAGAGAGCCTACCCCTTGAAGGGCGGCTATTTGTCTGTTTAGGACGTTAGAGTTCGTTTGTTGTGATCAGCAACAACGAAATGATACCGTTTTGAGGTGCGTTTGTATGTTCAGAGACGAAGATTTCGTCTGCAATGTTTTGCGGAAAAAATGTCCTTCAAGCGTTAGCGACGTCTCGCAGTGCTGAAGGTTGATTTTTCCTTATGCCGCATCTCGTGTTGAAACGTTTGCGGGCTTTGGGGATGTCTTTTGCGAATTTTCGCAGCCAGAAAACTGTCGTTTCCGTTTTGGACGCGGGACCAAGGGGTCGCGTAAGTTTGACCCAGGGAGAAGCGTCCACATTCACAGTGCTTCGTGAAGTGTTGGCCATCCGGGATTTGTTTTTGGATGTGATAATCGCTTAGTGGATACTAGATCCGTTGTTGTGGCCGTTTCGGCTGATTTTGAAAAAGTCGTGAAAAAGTTTCGAAAATCTTAGAATCTTCGAAATTTGTGGGAGTATACGAGTATACGTATCCACTCCCCCCCTTTTTTAAATTGGGGGGATAGCTGAATCCGCCGATTGGCGAGTTGCCTACGTACCCTTGTCTGGGGATCAAGCCATCTCGTAGTTCTTTTGTACCACGTTTTATCGGGATTTTGACGTCTTGCATGTTTGCGATTTGGTATGAGCCTGGTCGGACTACTTTTATGACTTTGTACGGTCCTTCCCAGTTTGCTCCCAGTTTTCCTGCGTTTCGTTCGGCAGTGTTCTGGAAGACTTTGCGTAAGACTAAATCGCCTTCTTTGAACCTGCGATGGCGTACGTTTGAGTTGTAGTACCTTGCGGCAGCGTGCTGGTAATTCTGGATTCGAATGAGTGCCTGGTCGCGGCGCTCATTGACGAGATCGAGATTGTCCAGCATCATAGCGTCGTTTAAATCCTCTCTTTCGGGGAGGAATCTTCTCCGTACTCCGGGGAATTCTACTTCCGCGGGGATCATACATTCCGTTCCGTAAACAAGGGCGAATGGAGTTTCACCCGTAGCCCGTCTTGGGGTTGTACGATGCGACCAAAGAACTCCTTCGAGCTCCTCTGCCCATCGCCCCTTTTTGGCGTCTAGGCGTTTCTTGAGTCCGTCATGGACGGTTTTGTTGATGGTTTCTGCCTGTCCATTGCATTGCGGATTTTTGGGAGTTGACTTTGTAAGTCGTATTTTCCATTTTTCGCAGAATGCTTCGAATCGAGTAGAGATTAATTGAGATCCATTATTTGTTACGATTTCGTACGGGACCCCATGTCTAGTTATGATATGTTTCCAGGCGAAGTTCTCGACTTGTGTGTCCTTGATACTTGCGTAGGATTCTGCTTCTACCCATTTGGAAAAGAAATCCGTAAGGACTAGGAGGAAGCGCTTTTGTTTTGACGGGTGCATAGGTCCGACGATGTCCATGGACCATCGCATGAAAGGATAGGGGGACGAGATTGAGGAGAGGATCTCCGCGGGTTGATGGATTGTTGGAGCATGCCTTTGGCATTTTTCGCACTTCCGGGCGAATTTCTTGCAGTCTTTTACCATGGTTGGCCAATAATAACAGTGGCGTTTGATTTTAACCGCGAGAGATCTTCCGCCAGAATGATTTCCGCATGATCCAGAATGGACCTCCTTCATGATTCTTCTCGCTCTTTCCCCTTCTGTGCATGCCATGAGAGGACCGGAGAAACACCACTTATAAATTTCTCCCTCTATCGTGACGTACCGTGCCGCTTGGGTTTTCACTTTACGAGCCGCCCATTTTTCGGCGGGTAAGGTTCCATTCACGATATAGGCTCGGATTGGTTCTAACCAATGGCTGTCGCAGCCATACTCGGTCGGGTTCACATCCACTTCTGGCTGATCCTCGACTTCTTCCGCATCTTCAATCTCGTCCCGGATTAGATTGACGACCACTGGTGGTCCGATGCTTGGATGCTCGATGAATTCGACCGGGATTACTCTTTGGAGCCCTGGATCTGAGCTTGAGGCGAGGGCAGCCAAGGCATCGGCCTGGACGTTTTCCGAGCGAGGCATTCTGGTCAGGGCGAACTGGTCGAAATTTCGAGCCAGTTCTTGGACGAGTTTTAGATATGCGTCCATCCTTTCGTCTCTTGCCTCATATTCTCCGCTGTATTGATTGGCGACTAACTGAGAATCGCAGTAAGCGTGAATATTACGGATCTTTAACCCATGGGCCAGCCGCAAGCCTGCGACGAGTGCTTCGTATTCTGCCTCATTGTTTGAAGCATGAAAAGCCAATCGGAAAGACTGTTCTAGGATTTCCCCGTTAGGAGAGGTGAGCCGTATTCCGATTCCGGATCCTTGTTTGGATGAAGATCCGTCCACGTGGAGGACCCAAGTTGAGTTTGGTTCCTCGTTAGTCATGTTTCTAGTGGGTAACTCTACCAAGAAATCCGCAAGTACTTGGGACTTTGCACACGTCCTTGGGCGGTATTCGACGTCGTACTCACTCAGTTCGATTGCCCATTTTGCGAGCCTACCGGATTGACTTGGACTATGCAGGATTATCCGCAGCGGGAACGTGCTGAGAACCACTATAGTGTGAGACTGGAAGTATGGTCTTAGTTTTCTTGCCGAGGTTATGACAGCGAATGCTAATTTTTCAATTAGAGGGTATCGAGTTTCCGCATCCAGTAACGTCTTGCTTACGTAAAAGATTGGTTTTTGTTCGCCGCGTTCTTCTCGTATCAAGACACCACTGACCGCCGTTGCGGAAACTGCGATATAGAGGAAAAGAGGTTCACCTTCCACCGGTTTTGCGAGGACTGGTGGAGTGGCCAGGTAATGTTTCAATTGTTGGAAAGCTTTTTCACATTGCTCGGACCATTCGAACTTCTTGTTTCCCTTCAATGTCTCGTAAAACGGTAGGCACTTAACCGTGGAGCGCGAGATGAAATGGTTTAAAGCCGCGACTCTTCCGGTTAGCCTCTGGACTTCTCGCTTGGTTCTCGGGGAGGCCATTTCTATCAGTGCGTCGATTTGTTTAGGGTTGGCCTCGATTCCGCGATACGTTACGAGATATCCGAGGAATTCTCCCGATGCCACTGCGAATCTACATTTTGCCGGGTTGAGTTTCATGTTATGCTGGTTGAGTCGTGCAAAACATTCCTCTAGGTGGGCTATATGATCGTGTTTGTCAAGAGATTTTACGAGCATATCATCGATGTATACTTCCATATTTTTCCGAGTTGTTCGGCAAACATTTTGTTGACGAGTCGCTGATATGTTGCACCTGCAATTTTAAGACCGAAAGGCATTACCTTGTAGCAATACGTTCCGCGGTCTGTGATGAACGCAGTTTTTTCGCGGTCGTCGGGAAGCAATCCTTTGGACAGGCCTTATTCAGATCTGTGAAATCGACACAGACTCGCCATTTGCCGTTTTTCTTTTTTACCACGACGGGGTTGGCAAGCCAGTCCGGATACCTGACTTCTGTTATCGATCCTACTTTGAGGAGTCTTTCGACTTCCTCATTGACTGCGGTGGCACGCTCAGGTCCCAATTTTCGTCTCTTTTGTTTTACGGGTTTGTGAGTTGGGTCGATGTTAAGCTCATGACATGTTACGCTAATGTCGATTCCCGGCATATCCTCCGCAGCCCACGCGAACGTACTGAGGTTCTTTTTGAGGCATGCGATGAGCTCTGCTTTCATTGGTTCACGGAGGTTAGCTCCGATCTCGACACACCGTTCTGGGAAAGAATCGTCGAGACAGATTGAGACCACCGGTTCGCAGGTTGGTTCACGCTTCCCTTCCAGGGCCTCAGCTCTTTGGGACTGCCAGAAGGTTTCCGGCGAATTGTGAACCGTTTGCTTTTTCCGAGAGGTTTCGATTTCAGAGTTTTTCCGTTTTAGTTCGGTAGCGAGGTAGATCTGCGCTGCTCCGTGACTACCATGTATTTTCTCGACCCCGAAAGGCGTTGGGAACTTGAGGCATAGGTGGAATGTTGATGGGATCGCTCTCATGGAGTTTAGCCAGGGAGTTCCAACTATCGCATTGTAGGATGTTGGACCATCGATCACCAGGAATTCCGTGTTTTTGGCGACGCTCCCGGCTTTGACTAGGAGGTTAGTTGAGCCGAGGGTCATAATTTCTCCCGAGAGTCCGAATACTGGGCTGGGGTCATCCGTAAGGATGCTTAGGTCGACGCCCATCCTCTCGAGGGTGCTTTTGTAGATAATATTGGCCGAGCATCCGGTGTCGACCAATACCCTTGCTACGTCGATGTCCTGGATCGTGAGTTCTATTACGAGGAGATCGTTGTGAGGTTTGACCGTACGGGCCGTTGCTCGATCCTCGAAAGATACGATGTTGCGGGCTGACGAAGAAGTCATACTGAACTTTGATCGATCGGTGGTTTTCGAGTTAGAGAATCCGTCCCACCCTCCTTCTAGCGCCAAACTGTGGGAACCGAAATTCACACCGTCAATTTTCGATAAATAAGATTGCGGAGGAAAGCCAAGTAAACCCGAATTTCCTTGAAGGTCCGGATTCTCTGCGTTGCCACGCGAAATCGATAAAGTTCAATAGATAAAAATAAGAGTTTGAAATATTTGCCCGAGGGCGTTTAATTAGATGAAAGAGACGAGTACAAGGATTCTCCGAAAGACAGAGAGATTTGCGATTAAAGAAAAATATAGAGTCGCAGGCAGCCAAACGTCCTAAGCCTTGCTCCGCTAGTCTAACCACCTAAACCCTAGCTTTTCTAAGCTAGCAGGATGCTCAAAGTCTAATTCTCGGATTTTCGGGATCCCCTTCTCTTCTGCTCTTGCTCTCCTTATATACCCACTTCTAGGTCGGTTTGCCTTAGGGTGATGGGCCTCGCCTTTGGACCCAAGCTTATCTCTCCAGGAAATGTTCCATTTTCGTCGATCTTCGCAATTATCCTCGAGTTTTCCGCTATCCTTTGGCGACTTGATGTTTATCCGACGTTTAGGGAAATCGGACGAACCGTCATAGTCTGATTGGGACCGAATTCTGGAAAATCGTAAGTAAGTCTGCGGACTTGTCTTAAGTCGTTAAACGTTTTATACGATTTCTTCCACGAGAAATCCAATCCCTCCTGTTTCTATCGTAAAACATCGAGGACGATTCCAACCGAATCAAAAGATGTTTATTCCATAGCCTTGATTGTACCAAACTCACGAGGGCTGATCCGAACAAGCTAAGACGGGATCGAACCGGTCACGATAGGACCGAGACCGGGACGAGGGCCGCGGACCGACGCCAGGCCGACCCGCGCGACGGGTGCCGCCGGCGCCAGGCCGGGGGTGCCGCCGGCGCCAGGCCGGCCCGCGTGACGGGTGCCGCCGGCGCAACGCCAGCCCGCGTCCCGCGTGGCCGCCGGCGCCAGGCCGTCGTGCCGCCGGCGCCAGGAGCTGGAGTCTCCGCGGAAGCGCTGAGCGTACTGAGGCTGCACTGCAGACCGTCGAGGACACCTATGCTGCCCAGACGTCCCAGCTTGAGGTTCGTATAGCGCGACCTTGGGAAGACCGCGAGTTCACTACTCAGGTGAAGAGGAGAAGAAAGAGAAAATCGTCGGAAGTCCGCCGCCTTCAGCAGAAGATCCAGACTCATGAGGAGATGACGCCCATAGATCCTCGGAGGTTGCCGATGCTCGTGACGACTTCTTTGGTCGTCTGACGAGGATGGCCATCCTGTTTGAGTCCTTGATAGCTGTCCGCAAGAGGGCTTGGATTTAGCGGGGATCGAGGGGAGTCTGAGCGAGCTCTGAGTTGCTTCGGTAACGAGGCCCCGTCTTTGGACTCGGAGGAAGCCAGACTATCGTCCTGGAATGGAGAGTGGGCGACCTCCGAGGGAGACTTCGATTCGATCCTTGCTGGCCTACAGCCAATGCACCCTTGCGCCGACCTCCGAGGACTCAGAAGATCAGGAGCGCGCGGGAGAGGATTGCGAGGCTGGCGCGGACGAGGTGGGTTTGGGCGGTGCGACCGAGGAAGGCGACGGCGAGGCTGTCCCTATCGCGGGTGAGTTTGAGAATAAGGTGTTGCTCCTGGGAGCGTCTAGGTTTATCAATCCCTTCGGGGATTTTGTTTTATATGTGTTTCGGCCGTTAAGAGGCCATGATGTATTTACCGCGACTGGCCGTTGGTGGCTTCGAATCCCTGCCCCTTTTTGGGCTTTGTTTGAACTTTTGTGGTCTCAATCTATGAAACGTTTTTCGATTATTTATGAACTTCAGTTTTTTCGAAGTATGAGAAAGAGGTGTGAGTTGTCGTCTCATTCCTAGTTCTGATGATCACCATACCTATTGTTTGCATAAAGCGAGATTTTCCGCGGTTTACCGATTTACGCGAAAAGTTTGTGAAACGAATAGGCTTAAGTGAAGAGACAAATTTTTGGATCTCGTATACCATACTATGTCTGTGAGATGTCAAGATCCAGCATGGCTGGGTTTAGGGCAAGACCTAGGTTTACTCTCGGACTGAGGCTTTTTGCGATGACAAATTGGCTTTCGTTTTGCCTGTTTGCGATTTTAACCTGACTCGTACCGTTTAAAATCCGCGAATTGTTGTCGGCTTATATGATTTGTCTGGGCGTGAGTCAAGCTACTTCCTTTACAAAGAGCTAAACCAAATTTGGATTTCTTGTATAGCGCGCTATGTTTATCCTTGTCGGATGCAAGAGAGCCTACCCCTTGAAGGGCGGTTATTTGTCTTTTTAGGACGTTAGAGTTCGTTTGTTGTGATCAGCAACACGAAATGATACCGTTTTGAGGTGTGAAAATTTTGGGAAAATGTTGTGTCAGGGTGAGGCAACGTCTCGCGGTGCTGCGAAAAAATTTTCTTTATGCCATAGTAAGGTCCTAAGGGCTTTGTAGGAAGAAGTCCGCGAATTATTTCGGGTGAATTTTTGGATGTGGTATCGCTTTGGTGGATACTGGATCTGTTGTCGTGGCCATTTCGGCTGATTTGAAAAAGTCGTGAAAAAGTTTCGAAAATTTTAGAGTCTTCGAAATTTGTGGGAGTATATAGTATACGTACCCACTCCCCCCCCCCCCCCTTTTTTTTAATTGGGGGGATAGCTGAACCCGCCGGTTGGCGAGTTGCCAACGTACCCTTGTCTAGGGATCACCCATCTCGTAGTTCTTTTGTACCACGTTTTATCGTTTAGTGGTAGTATTTTTTGAGGTGCATCGCATTCCAAGTTCTCGGGATTTTGACGTCTTGCATGTTTGCGATTTGGTAGGAGCCTGGTCGGACTACTTTTATTACTTTGTAAGGTCCTTCCCAGTTCGTCCCTAGTTTTCCCACGTTTCGTTGGGCAGTGTTTTGGAAGACTTTACGCAAGACTAAATCGCCTACCTTGAACCTGCGATGGCGTACGTTTGCATTGTAGTATCTGGCGGAAGCGTGCTGGTAATTTTGTATCCTGATGAGCGCTTGGTGTTGGGTCAAATCGGTCAATGACGAAATCGTCACCCGAAAATCCTCGAAAGAAAGCCAAGCGATGATCAAATCCAAGAACGGGTCGTCGCTCGATTAAACTCACGGAGGCTCGTCCACTCCCATCTGGCGCCAACGGCGAGGTCCTGGCGCCCATCCGTGCGATCATCTCATGATCTCGGCAATGGCGGCATCTTGGTCCCTTGAAACCCTGTCTGGATCGTCTGAATCACAATGAGTCTTCCGTAAAGCCTTCCCGGTTGTTTTAAAAGATTCATCTTTTAACACACCTAAAGCTCGAAGCCACATTGCTCGCATCCCTCGACGACGGAAAATCTACAATCCAAGTCCATCTCAAATCCCGATACTCGTAGAATCTCGTTGGATTAGAAACGATTATCTCGAAATCTACGGCTAAAGACCTTCCCAAACTCAAAAGATTTCCCGCAAACGACTGACGAGGAAAAGATCGAACAACGAAAAACCCACAGACGGCAAGACGGCCTGGCGCCGGCGGCACCGGGACGCGGGCTGGCCTGGCTCCGGGCACCCCGGCCTGGCGCCGGCGGCACCGGGACGCGGTCTGGCCAGGCGCCGGCGGCACCCGGCCTGGCGCCGACGGCACGCGGGACGCGGGCTGGCCTGGCGCCGGCGGCACCCCGGCCTGGCGCCGGCAGCACGCGGGACGCGGGCTGCCTGGCCGGCGGCACCCGGCCTGGCGCCGGCGGCACGCGGACGCGGGCTGGCCTGGCGCCAACGGCACCCCGGCCTGGCGCCGGCGGCACGCGGGCTGGCCTGGGCGGGCGGCACCCCGGCTGGCGCCGGCGGCACCCCGGCCTGGCGCCGCGGCACCCGGCCTGGCGCCGGCGCACCCGGCCTGGCGCCGCGCACGCGGGACGCGGCCCGGCCTGGCCGGCGACCCGGCATGGTGCCGTCGGCACCCCGTCACGCGGGCCGGCCTGGCGCCGGCGGCACCCCGGCCTGGCGCCCGCGGCACCCATCGCGCGGGTCGCCTGCGTCGGTCCGCGGCCCTCGTCCCGGTCTTGGTCCTATCGTGCCCGGTTCGATCCCATCTTAGCTGTTTTCGATCATTTACGCAGTTTGGTACTCACGGTTATTCTGGACACACACTATCTCGACTATACGAGGAATTAAGGTTCCTTCGGAAACACCGAAACCTTCAAAGACCGTCCCATTCGAAAAACCGTAAAAACGCCTAAACGGCCCAACGTGGCCAAAACGGCCCACGTACGATTTTCCGAAAAGGAAGGATAACTATGACGGTTTATCCTTATCCTCACATAAGAGATAAATGTCAAGTTTCCAGAAGATAAATGTCAAGTTTCCAGAAGATAAATGTCAAGTTTTCCGAAGATAAATGTCAAGTTTTCCGATAAACACGAAGATGGACAAAAAATGAAAAAAGCCCGATTCAGCCCGCGAGAAGATAGACCGTCTTAAGGGGAGTATATAAGGAGAGCTTTGAGCAAGAAGCAACCAGATCAACAAAAAACTTCAAGCATTCTTATCTGTTTCACTAGCGAGCTGCGACTCAACTAGGATAGACTTAGGCAACCAGACTAGCGGACTCCTCGACAGCCCTTACGGCCAGTTTCTTTTCTTGTTGTACACGCTCAAAACGAGAATTCAGAAATAAGATCTCTTTCGCTCAACTTTTTCGATTTCTATTTTTCGCAACTTTATCTGATTGTTTCGTGTGCGGCCCAGCAGATATCCGGGACCTTCAAGGAAGATCGGGTTAACTCGGTTTTCCTCCATAAAACTTTATCGAAAATTGACGGTGTGAATTTCGGTTCCCACAGTTTGGCACTAGAAGGAGGGGTGGGTTACGGATCTATCTATCTCGCAACTGCACACGCTCGATCATGTCTACCGACGTCACCAAAGATCAGCCAGCGCTAGACGGAACACCCGTCGACGCCAACGCTGAGAAGAATCCAGCTGGAGATGCGTCCGCAGTCACTGCTGATGCAAACACTGAGGCGCTCAGGCAGATGAAGGAACTGTTTACCTCCGCCCAGGCGCGGGCGGAACAACAGGACAAGCTGATAACCTCGCTCGCAAAACAGGTCGACACCTTAACTGCGAGGAGCAAGTTGCCGCGCGGATCCACCAAGGCACGCCGCGGCAGAAGACTCGACTTCGGATCTCCCCGAAGCACGAGAAAAAGATGCCCCGAAAGAGCCCACTCCCGAGGAAACGGCTCCGAAAGGACAGCAAACGACCATCGCAGAACCTTCCACTCCCGGCGACGGGAAACAAGGAAAGCGACGTCGAGCGCATCAATCTAGATATCAGCGACCAATCGGATCCTTCCGATGAAGACGCTGACATCCACCCCAGGAGAACCCGAAGCCAGTCCGCTCGGCAGACGGTATCCTTCGATAGGCCATGACGGAAGAGGAAGAAGAACTCTACTGGATGGAGCAGGAAGAACTCGCGGAAGATCAAAACCTCGGATCTATCGCGACCAGCGCCGACAGGTTTCGGAAGAACGCCGGCAGCAATAGCGAGATCCATGATCTCCGTCGAATCTCTCAAAAAGACCGTGGCCGAAGTGAAAGCGGGTAAAATCGCAAATCCATCAGGCGACCAGTTCCGCCCCCCCGAGATCGATAGGCTTCTCGAGGAAGCACGGAAAACGCCATTCACAACTCGGATCACGGAAACACGCATCTCAGACCCAGGAAGATCAAAATCCCGAATCTATGACGGTACGACGGATCCTAAGTCGCACCTGCTGTCCTTACCAGAATCGCAATGGGCAGGTGCAAACTCCCGGAGCGCGAACGGGACGCAGGTCATTGTCCTTCTCTTCGTCGAGCACCTCAAAGGTGCTGCGCTCGAGTGGTTCTCCCGGCTCAAAAGGAACTCCATCGGAAACTTCCCGCCACCTGGCCTCGGCGTTTCTCAAACAGTACTCCATGTTCATGGACAGAGAAACGTCCGACGTGGATCTATGGAGTCTAGCTCAGAAGGAAGACGAGTCACTCCGCGACTTCATGCGAAGATTCAAACTGGTGATGGCAAGAGTAACGGGCATCAGCGACAATGTCGCAATCGACGCCCTGAGGAAAACTTTCTGGTACAAGTCGAAGTTCCGAAAGTGGATACTACTGGAAAAACCGCGGACAATCCAGGATACTCTCCACAAGGCAACGGACTTCATCATCATGGAAGAAGAGATGAAGCTTCTATCGCAGAAGCACGGACCGCAGAAAACCGCGTCCAAGAAGAAACCCTCTTGTAACGACAAGTACGTCCATCACGAAGGGGAAGACGCCCCAAGGCGAGCATAACTACGCCATCAACTCGGAGCAAGGCAAAACCTCCGGAAAATACCTGGACCAGGAACCAGTACAAGGATAACTTCTACCTGCGAGTTCCACGAGACCAGAGGTCACTCCACTGCGAACTGCAAGGTTCTCGGCGCCCGGCTCGCCGCAAAAACTCCTCACCGTCGAACTATCAAAGGTCAAGAGTATAAAGGACTTGCTCCTGGACTCCGACCGCCCAAAGACCAACAAAACTGTCTCCGAGGACCCGCGCGACCGAAAACCAATCGGGGGGGAAAAGCGCGGAAGAAGACAGGACGACCAAGGGAACAACAAGCAGTCGCCAGAGGGTAAACATGATCATCGGAGGATCACAGTTTCTACCAAGACTCTGTCTCATCGATAAAAGCCTACGGGCGAAAAAGCCGAGACAAGTTCCAACTGGTTCCCAGACAGCGATGTTCCTAACCACACAATCGCTTTCGAGGAACACGAGACCATCGGAATCGACAAACCTCACTGCAGATCCTTTGGTAATCGACCTGGTCATCCAGGATCTCGAAGTCGGCCGCATTCTCATTGATACAGAAAGCACGGTCAACGTCATCTTCCGCGACACACCCTCTACAGGTTGAAGATCCCACTTGGGGAAGTCATCCCTGAGCCAAAACCTTTGACGGGTTTTCGGGGCGTCACTACCATGACCCTCGGGAGAATTAAACTCCCGGTCATGGTAAAGGAAGGTACAAAAATCGTCGAGTTTGCAGTAGTCGACACCCGGCCATCTACAACGCCATCATGGGAACCCCTTGGATCAACTCCATGAAGGCAGTACCATCCACATATCACCTCGGTATCAAGTTTCCGACTCCGACCGGAACCGCAGCCATCTGGGGTAGTCAGAAACAATCGAGACTCTGTTACCTAGCCGAGTTCAAACTACGAAAAGATCGGAATGCCCCTGCGGCCAACCCGAAACGAGCAAAGGAATCACATAACATTCCCGAGGACTCAAAGAAAGATGATCCAGAATCATCCAAACAGGCAACGATTCAAGACAGCGACAAAGCTTCTGAGTCCACCGCCGTGAAAGCAGACAGCTCGACCCCCGCACAAACCACCGATCCGACCAACACAGTCCGAAACGGCAACGCACGGGGAGTAAAAACGTCTGCGGCAACTATCAGAACTACGAGATGGCTTGATCCTCGAAAGAGGTACGTAGGCAGCTCGTCGAAAACCCGGCGAGTTCAGCTATCCCCCTCACCAAAAAGGGGGGGGGGGACTGGGTGCGTATACTCCTATACTCCCCACAAAACGCGAAAATCCGCACATGTACTCGAACTTCTCGAAATTTTTAATAAAATTATTTCTATATTTCATGCTCACTAAAAACGCATCAACGCTTTGGAAAACGAAAATCATATCTTCAAAAGAAACGCAAGACGTCGCAACTTCTTAAAAAGATAACAAAAACTCGTATTATTATCGCAAAAAACAGTCCACCAGCGACTTAAAAATAACTACACGCCCGTCTGATTGGCCCGACGGACGCACACAAGAAACGTTTCACTCAATACAAACTGTTAGTCAGACCTACAAGGTCCTCTTACATCCGACAAGGATATCATAGCGCGCTATACAAGAAACCCAAAATTTTGGTTTAGCTCTCGTATAACTCCGAAGATAGCTCGATTCTTTTAACACAAGTCATATAAGCCGGCGACTAGTAGCGGACTTTAACGAAAAGAATCAGGAAAAATCTCTAACAGGCAAACGAAAGCTGATCAGTCATCGCACAGCCTACAGCTGAGAGTAAACCTAGGTCTTGCCCTAAACCCAGTCTTGCTGGATCTTGACATCTCCCAGACATAGTATCGTATACGAGATCCCAAAACATGTCTCTTATCGCTTACACCTAAAACGCTCGCTAAAAAGTAGCATACGGACCAAGCGACAAAAAAAGAGTTAGGATACGAAGTGACTACTCGCATCTTTCCCTCTACACTTGACGAAAGTATAAATCAAAACAAAAGACGAATCTCTCAAATTTTCATATCATAAAAGCCGCAAAAGACGGCAGGGATTCAAGCCCACCAACGGCCAGTCCAAAACGTAAGAATGCAAACCTCCAAACGGTCGACAGAATAAAATTACTAAAAACGGGCCACACACGGCCAAAAAATACGATTCACAAAAGGAAGTCAACATTGAGAAATCCGGATGCGGAATCCAATGAACTAGCAGGCTGGTCCACTTCCTCATTCACGCCTTGAGCGTTCCCACCACCCTCGGCGTTCTCATCGGCTCCGGCCCTCACCGTATCCCCGGAAACCTCGATAGTTTTCCCTAGTATCTCCGGACTCTTTCTTCTACCAGGAACCAAGGACTCATCATGAGCGCACTCGGCCATGAAATCCTTCATTTCAGCAATCTCGGAATCGAAGGAGAAATCCGGGTTCTGAGACTTGTAAAGGTTTACGACCGAACCCCGCACTCGCGGAAATCACCAACAAACTCCTGAGCTCTTTAAAACATTGAAACTCAGCAGCAAACGATTCCGCCCGTCTTGCCACCTCCGCTGCGACCATCCTTCTTCCTCTCCTTTCCGCCCGAACGAGAGCTCGAGCATGAAGCTCAGCTTGCTTCGCGTTTGTGCCTTTACCTCTTGTCGAACCGGAAAAGCTCTCGCTCCGCTTCTGTGGTCTTGAAGTTAGCAATCCTGGATTTGCAGAAACTCGAGTCAAGCGCCTCGCTAAACACTCTTAGTCCCTGCATAAAACTCAAGATCAGCAAGCAAGCTTATATACAGATTCGAACGCAAGGTTAGAGTTTCGAAGGGCCAAACCTCGTTGACACGTTGGGAGCCCTCGGCAAAAACCCGTTGTTTCTCCTCATCCTCCAGCGACTCATCAGTAGTAAACTCCGGAGGAAGGCCATCAAAGAAGTTGTTAGTGGAAAACCGCTGGCTCCGCCTTGTTCCGTTGGAGTAAAACTAGGTTTTTCCCCCAGCGGTGAAGGACTTTCCGAGCCTTCCCCATCATCGATTTCCTTCCCCTTACGAGACCTCTGTCTGCGCCTCCGAGTAGGACTGCGGTGACAGGTTCGGCATCATACGACGGGACAGGATCTCGGGACCGATAAAGTCTAACCGCATCTCGAATCCGTTCGAGGGGTGAAGGATTTCCAGAAAAAACGCGCCTTTGACGAAGAAGATCTCTCTTGACAAAGACGTCGCCCACGAAAATGCGCCAGTAGGGTTGTTTCCCTACAAAAAACGAAAATTTTCAATAAAACTCGCACTTCCGAAAAGGTGAAATAGACAACGGGTTTTCGTCGTATTACCTCGGTTGAAGTTCCATGCTCGCGGAAATAGATGGAGGCACTCTCCTCGACAGACTCGCCATCTATTTGGACGAAGAAGAAACGCTCTTTGCCACGATTTGGAATTCGAAGTAGTCTCCTGAATCACGGCCATATCCTTCTTAGGCAGCATGGAGTATTAACCGTCACTCCCCGTCGGCCGAGTGCCCCAAAGACCTTCGAAATCATCGGGACCAAGATCAATCCCGAGTTCGTAGCTAGCGATCAGTACGCCAAGCCAACTCTCCAAGGCAGGAACGCTGAGTTGCTGTCGAAAGTTCGAAGCGGTGAACGCACAAACAATGGCACCAGGGATCGGAAACCACATACGGCAGTACGTAAAGAAAGCTTCGTAACATGTAAAGAAACCTTGCGGAGGATTCCTTGCACTCTCGTTACCAACGGGAATCCGGAATTTGACTCCTTCAGGAACCTGGTAGAAATCTCAAGAACCTTGAGATATTTACGAGAAACCGAGCTCGGCGCAAAAGGCGCACGGGCTGCCTCAGAGGCCTCCTCGAACAGGGATCTCTGGCAGTGTTGGGGGCGAACCTACAAGGGCTCGGTAATACGCATCTTCTTTTCCTCCTCGACCGACTCCTCCTGCTTCACCGTCACAGGGGCAGGAGAGTCATCCGAGGATGATGGAAGAAGAGTTTCTCTTGAGGATCTTGAAGACATTGTTCTTAAAGAGAGAGAAAGGATTCTTGAGAGAGAGAGTAAAAATCTTGTGATGAAGTAAGATAAGGTTTCTTACTCCATCCATATAAAGGAGGTAAAATCACTATTTACCCCGATTTTAGGCAAACGATTACGTCTCAACACCTTCCCACACGGCTATACCGCAAGCTAGGATCCGACAGGCTCTACGGTTCCTAGCTAGCTGGGGGGCTAACTGTTGGGGTCAAAATCGTTCATGACGAAATTGTCACCCGAAAATCCTCGAAAGAAAAGCCAAGCGACGATCAAATCCAAGACACGGGTCGTCGCTCGATAACTCACGGAAGGCTCGTCCACTCCCATCTGGCCCAACGGCGAGGGTCCTGGCGCCCATCCGTGCGATCATCTCATGATCTCGGGCAATGGCGCATCTTGGTCCCTTGAAACCCTGTGTGGATCGTCCGAGATCTACAATGAGTCTTCCGTAAGCCTTCCGGTTGTTTAAAAGATTCATCTTTTACCACACCTAAAGCTCGAAGCCACATTGCTCGCATCCTCGACGACGGAAAATCACAAATCCAAGTCCATCTCAAATCCCGATACTCGCGGAATCTCGTTGGATTAGAAACGATTATCTCGAAATCTACGGCTAAAGACCTTCCCAAACTCAAAAGATTTCCCGCAAACGACTGACGAGGAAAGATCGAACAACGAAAAACCACAGACGGCAAGACGGCCTGGCGCCACGGCACGCGGGACGCGGCTGGCCTGGCGCCGGCGGCACCCCGACCTGGCGCCGGCGGCACGCGGGACGCGGCTGGCCTGGCCCAGCGGCACCCCGGCCTGGCGCCGGCACACGCGACGCGCTGGCCTGGCGCCGGCGGCACCCTGGCCTGGCGCCGCGCACGCGCGACGCGGGCTGGCCTGGCGCCGCGGCATGCGGGACGCGGCTGGCCTGGCGCCGGCGGAACCCCGGACTGGCGCCGGCGGCACGCGGACGCGGGCCGGCCTGGCGCGGCGGCACGCGGACGCGGCCCGGCCTGGCACCGGCGGCACCCCGGCCGGCCGGCGGCACCCGTCACGTCGGCCGGCCTGGCGCCAACGGCACCCATCGCGCGTGTCGGCCTGGCGTCGTTCCGCGCCTCGTCCCGGTCTCGGTCCTATCGTGCCCGTGTTCGATCCCATTTGCTTGTTCGGATCAATTTACGCAAGTTTGGTACGATCACGGTTATTCTGGAACACCACTATCTCGACTATACGAGGAATTAAGGTTCCTTCGGAAACACCGAAACCTTCAAAGACCGTCCTTTCGAAAACCGTAAAACGCCTAAACGGCCCAACGTGGCCAAAACGGCCCACGTACGATTTTCCGAAAAGGAAGGATAACTATGACGGTTTATCCTTATCCTCACATAAGAGATAAATGTCAAGTTTCCAGAAGATAAATGTCAAGTTTCCAGAATAAATGTCAGTTTTCCGAAGATAAATGTCAAGTTTCCCGATAACACGAAGATGGACGAAAATGGAAAAAGCCCGATTCAGCCCGCGAGAAGATAGACCTATTAAGGGAGTATATAAGGAGAGCTTTGAGCAAAGCAAACCAGATCAAAAAAACTTTCAAGCACTTAGCACTTAGAGCGATTTAGCATTCTTTTCTGTTTCACTAGCGAGCTGCGACTCAACTAGGATAGACTTAGGCAACCAGACTAGCGGACTCCTCGACAGCCCTACGGCCAGTTTCTTTTCTTGTTGTACACCGCTCAAACGGAATTCAAAATAAGATCTCTTTCGCTCAACTTTTTTGATTTCTATTTTCGCAACTTTATCTGATGTTGCGTGTGCGGCCCAGCAGATATCCGGACCTTCAAGGAAGATCGGTTAACTCGGTTTTCCTCCATAAAACTTTATCGAAAATTGACGGTGTGAATTTCGGTTCCCACACTTGGTCGCGACGTTCGTTGATCAGGTCAAGATTATCCAGCAGCATGGCGTTGTTTAGAGCTTCCCGTTTGGGGAGAAATCTTCCGCGTACGCCGGGAAATTCTACTTCCGCTGGGATCATACATTCTGTTCCGTAGACCAGGGCAAAGGGAGTTTCTCCCGTTGCCCGCCTAGGAGTCGTTCGGTGAGACCAGAGACCTCCTTCGAGTTGTTCGGGCCCATCGACCCTTCTGGCTTCTAAGCGCTTTTTCAATCCGTCTAGGATAGTTTTGTTTATAGTTTCAGCCTGTCCGTTGCATTGCGGATACCTGTGAGTTGACTTTGTAAGTCGTATTTTCCACTTTTCGCAGAATGCTTCGAATCGAGCAAGATAAACTGAGATCCGTCGTCTGTTACGATTTCGTACGGGACCCCATGTCTAGTTATGATATATTTCCAGACGAAGTTCTCGATTTGTGTGTCTTTGATACTTGCGTAGGATTCTGCTTCTACCCATTTGAAAAAGAAATCGTGAGGACTAGGAGGAAGCGTTTTTTGTTTTGATGGATGCATAGGCCCGACATGTCCATGGACCATCGCAAGAAAGGATAGGGGACGAGATTGAGGAGAGGATTTCCGCGGTTGATGGATTGTTGGAGCATGCGTTTGGCTTTTTCTCGCACTTCCGGGCGAATTTCTCGCAGTATTTTATCATGGTTGGCCAATAATAACCGTGGCGTTTGATTTTGACTGCGAGAGATCTTCCCGCCAGAATGATTTCCGCATGATCCGAATGGACCTCTTCCATGATTCTTCTTGTCCTTCTTCCTTCTGCGCATGTCTTGAGGACCGGAGAAACGCCACTTATAAATTTCTCCCTCTATCGTGACATACCGTGCCGCTTGGGTTTTCACTTTACGGCCGCCCATTTTTGGGCGGGTAAGGTTCCATTCACGATATAGGCTCGGATTGGTTCTAACCAAGGGCTGTCCCCAGCCTACTCGGTTTGGTCCGCATCCGCTTCCGGTTGATCCTCACTTCTTCCGCATCTTCAATATCTCCTCGGATTAGATTGACGACCACTGGGTGGTCCGATGCTCGTATGTTCGATGAATTCGACGGGGATTATCCTTTTGAGCCCTGGACCTGAGCTTGAGGCGAGGCAGCCAAGGCGTCGGCCTGGACGCTTCCCGACGAGGGATTCTGGTCAGGCGAACTGGTCGAAACTACGAGCCTGTTCCTGGACGAGTTTCGGATATCGTCCATCCTTTCGTCCCTTGCTTCATACTCTTCCGCTGTATTGGTTGGCGACTAATGAGAATCGCAGTACGCGTGAATATTACGGATTTTTTAGCCATGGGCTAGCCGCAAGCCTGCGACGAGTGCCTCGATTCTGCCTCATTGTTTGAAGCATGAAAAGCCAATCGTAGACTGTTCTAGGATTTCCCCGTTAATAGAGGTGAGTCGAATTCCGATTCCGGACCCTTTTTGGACGAGGATCTGTCGATGTGGAGGACCCAAGTTGAGTTCGGCTCCCGTTAGTCATGTCTCCAGTGGGTAATTCTACCAAGAAATCCGCACAGACTGGGACTTTGCACATGTCCTTGGGCGATACTCGACGTCGTATTCACTTAGTTCGATTGCCCATTTCGCGAGCCTACCGGATTGGCTCGGACAGTGCAGGATTATCCGCAGAGGGAATGGTGGTGAGAACCACTATAGTATGAGACGGAAATATGGTCTTAGTTTCCTTACCGAGGTTGTGACGGCGAATGCTAATTTTTCATTAGCGGGTATCGAGTTTCCGCATCCACAACGTCTTATTACGTAAAAGATTGGCTTTTGTTCGCCGCGTTTTCTCGTATCAGGACGCCACTGACTGCTGTTGCGGAAACTGCAATATAGAGGAAAAGAGGTTCACCTTCCACCGGTTTTGCGAGAACTGGTGGAATGGCCAGGTAATGTTTCAACTGTTGGAAAGCCTTTTTACATTGCTCGGACCATTCGAACTTCTTGTTTCCCTTCAACGTTTCGTAAAACGGTAGGCACTTATCTGTGGAGCTGAGATAACGGTTCAAAGCCGCGACTCTTCCGGTAACCTTTGGACTTCTCGCTTGGTTCTCGGGAGGCCATCTCGACCAGATTGGAAGAGAAGTTAGATTCCTATGAGGAGAAGTTTGGTAGTTGTTAGATTCCTATGAGGAGAAGTTTGGTAGTTCCTACTACCCAATGATTGATAATGTGATTGCACTAGAATCACGTATGGATGCTTTCTAGCAGGAGATGGGCACGATTCAGAACCAGCTTGATTTTCACATAGAGACATCGCCATCGACCGACATGCCTACCAGCACATCGACCGATCCTGACCAGGAACCAGCCGAGCATCAGAAAGAATCGATCGACAGCAAGGACAACACATCGCTCGATACCTATCTCAAAGAAGAATTCAACACCATGAGGACGAAGATTCTAGATACTGCCAAGACAGACAACAAATGGGAAGAATTCGCATTGGTACATGCTCTTGATCTATTCTACGCAACTGTGGGAACCGAAATTCGCACTGTCGATTTTAATGAATAAGATTGCGGAGGAAAGCCAAGTTAACCCGACTTTCCTTGAAGGTCCGGATTCTCTGCGTTGCCACACGAAATCGAGAAAGATAACAGATGACAAAAATAAAAATTGTGATATTTGCTCGAAGGCGTTTTATTAAATGAAAGATATGAATACAAGAATTCTCCGAAAGACAGAGAAATTTGCGATTAAATAAAAAGATAGAGTCGCAGGCAGCCAAACGTCCTAAGCCTTGCTCCGCTAGTCTAACCACCTAAACTTTAATTCTTCTAAGCTAGCAAAGTGCTCTAAGTCTAATTTTCGGATCCCCTTCTCCTCTGCTCTTGCTCTCCTTATATACTCACTTCTAGGTCGGTTTGCCTTAGGATGATGGACTTTGCCTTTGGGCCCAAGTTTATCTCTTCAGGAAATATTCCATTTTTGTCGATCTTCGTAATTATCCTTGATTTTTCCCCCATTTTTTGGTGACTTGATGTTTATCAGATGTTCGGGAAATTGGATAAACCGTCATAGTCTGATTAGGCCTGAATTCTTAAAAGCGTAAGTAAGTCGGTGGACTTGTCTTAAGTCGTTGAACGTTTTATACGATTTCTCGGAAAGACTATCTTTCTCGTAAAATAAACCGTATAGCCTAAAGGATCGATGTTCGAGTTAATCGATCTTGTTTTACACGATATCCTCTACGAGAAATCCAACCTTTCTAATTTTTCTCGTAAAACATCGAGGATGATTCCAATCGAGTCGAATCGAGAGATGTTAATTCCGTAGCCGTGATCGTATAAAACCCACGAGGATTGATCCAAGCAAGCCAAGACGGGATCAGACTGAGCACGATGGGACCGAGACCAGGACGAGGACCGAGACCAGGACGAGGACCGAGACCAGGACGAGGACCGTCGACCGGCGCCAGGCCGGCTGCGTCGCGCTTACCGCCGGCGCCAGGCCGGCTGCGTCGCGTCTGCCGCCGGCGCCAGGGGGCTTGCCGCCGGCGCCAGGCCGGCTCCGTCTCGCCTGCCACCGGCACCAGGGATTCTCTGCCGCCCGTGGGTTCTCCGTCGCCCGATCCTTCCTCCGTTGACCGTTTGTGCGGGAAATCTTTGAGTTTGGAAAGATCTTTAGCCATTGATTTCGAGATAACCGTTTTCGACCCCAACAGTTAGCCCTCAGCTCGTAAGATTGGAGACGATTTTGCGGGCGAATGATTCGAGTTTTCTGAAAATCGAAATTTTCGGCTAAGGATTCTTTTCCACAGGAAATCTACGTCATCATCCCCTTTTTTTATAAATAGCCAGCCATCCCTTCTCATTCTTCACATCTTTTCAATTACTCTATTTTTCTCTCTCAAAAAGAAAAGAAAATGTCTTCCTCCCAAGTTGAAAAGAATGATTCTGATGTTGAGATGGGCGAGGCCAGCCAGGCTCCGTCGGTTCCGGCCGTTCAGGACGCTACTCCGTCCTTTATTGATGGGTTTGACTCCTTCAAGGCTAAGCTATCCCGGCGCAGTGCTGCGAAAGGCTCAAAGCGGGCGAGGACTGAGACGCCTGATGTTCCTTCCGCGGTTCTGACTCCTTTGCCTGCTTCTCCGATCTCTTTGCCCGCTCCTTTGGCCCCTTCGCCTGTTCTTCCAGTTTCCAACCCCGAAGTCCCATCCGATGCCCTCCTGCCTGCGGAAGGGGTTATTGTTCCTGAACAGATTCCTGAACAGGTTCCTGATGTTCAGGTCCATCCATCGGGTTCTTCGACTGCTCCGATCTTGATCTCCGGGAGAGAGGATGCGATAGAATCTACACCTCCTCCCCCGGCGAAGAGGGAACTTGTCTTGGGACTGCCAACGGCTGGTGCCGCGCCGTTGCCCAAGGGAAGGGCAAGGGTTGGTGCGGCATCCGGAGTGAAAAGGAAGCGGGGTGCTAAGAGCGAGGAGGGCGAACTTTCAGAGCCGTTGGCGCGTCATCGTTCCAAGGTTCGATTTCGATCTATCTGCAATTCTTACATCGCTTTTTTTTATGATGATACTTACCCCTTCTTTTGCGGACAGATTGTGTCGCTGATTGACGGAATGCTTGGCGAGTGTGGGTCGGAAGTCATTCGTCTATCGAAGGAGCTGGAGTCGTCGCAGGAAGCGCTGAAGCGTACTGAGGCTGCACTGCAGACCGTCGAGGACACCTATGCTGCCCAGACGTCCCAGCTTGAGGTTCGTATCAGCGACCTTGGGAAGACCGCGAGTTCACTACTCAAGGTGAAGAAGGAGAAGAAGAGAAAATCGTCGGAAGTCCGCCGCCTTCAGCAGAAGATCCAGACTCATGAGGAGATGGACGCCCATAGATCCTCGGAGGTTGCCGATGCTCGTGACGACTTCTTTGGTCGTCTGACGAGGATGGCCATCCTGTTTGAGTCCTTGATAGCTGTCCGCAAGAGGGACTTGGATTTAGCGGGGATCGAGGGGAGTCTGAGCGAGCTCGAGTTGCTTCGGGGTAACGAGGCCCCGTCTTTGGACTCGGAGGAAGCCAGACTATCGTCCTGGAATGGAGAGTGGGCGACCTCCGAGGGAGACTTCGATTCGATCCTTGCTGGCCTACAGGCCGAATGCACCCTTGCGCCGACCTCCGAGGACTCAGAAGATCAGGAGCGCGCGGGAGAGGATTGCGAGGCTGGCGCGGACGAGGTGGGTTGTGGCGGTGCGACCGAGGAAGGCGACGGCGAGGCTGTCCCTATCGCGGGTGAGTTTGAGAATGAAGGTGTTGCTCCTGGGAGCGTCTAGGTTTATCAATCCCTTCGGGGATTTTGTTTTATATGTGTTTCGGCCGTTAAGAGGCCATGATGTATTTACCGCGACTGGCCGTTGGTGGCTTCGAATCCCTGCCCCTTTTTGGGGCTTTGTTTGAACTTTTGTGGTCTCAATCTATGAAACGTTTTTCGATTATTTATGAACTTCAGTTTTTTCGAAGTATGAGAAAGAGGGTGTGAGTTGTCGTCTCATTCCTAGTTCCCTGATGATCACCATACCTATTGTTTGCATAAAGCGAGATTTTCCGCGGTTTACCGATTTACGCGAAAAGTTTGTGAAACGAATAGGCTTAAGTGAAGAGACAAATTTTTGGATCTCGTATACCATACTATGTCTGTGAGATGTCAAGATCCAGCATGGCTGGGTTTAGGGCAAGACCTAGGTTTACTCTCGGACTGAGGCTTTTTGCGATGACAAATTGGCTTTCGTTTTGCCTGTTTGCGATTTTAACCTGACTCGTACCGTTTAAAATCCGCGAATTGTTGTCGGCTTATATGATTTGTCTGGGCGTGAGTCAAGCTACTTCCTTTACAAAGAGCTAAACCAAAATTTGGATTTCTTGTATAGCGCGCTATGTTTATCCTTGTCGGATGCAAGAGAGCCTACCCCTTGAAGGGCGGTTATTTGTCTTTTTAGGACGTTAGAGTTCGTTTGTTGTGATCAGCAACAACGAAATGATACCGTTTTGAGGTGTGAAAATTTTGGGAAAATGTTTGTTCAGGGTGAGGCAACGTCTCGCGGTGCTGCGAAAAAATTTTCTTTATGCCATAGTAAGGTCTAAGGGCTTTGTAGGAGAAGTCCGCGAATTATTTCGGGTGAATTTTTGGATGTGGTAATCGCTTTGTGGATACTGGATCTGTTGTCGTGGCCATTTCGGCTGATTTGAAAAAGTCGTGAAAAAGTTTCGAAAATTTTAGAGTCTTCGAAATTTGTGGGAGTATATGAGTATACGTACCCACTCCCCCCCCCCCCCCTTTTTTTTAATTGGGGGGATAGCTGAACCCGCCGGTTGGCGAGTTGCCAACGTACCCTTGTCTAGGGATCAAGCCATCTCGTAGTTCTTTTGTACCACGTTTTATCGTTTAGTGGTAGTATTTTTTGAGGTGCATCGCATTCCAAGTTCTCGGGATTTTGACGTCTTGCATGTTTGCGATTTGGTAGGAGCCTGGTCGGACTACTTATATTACTTTGTAAGGTCCTTCCCAGTTCGTCCCTAGTTTTCCCACGTTTCGTTGGGCAGTGTTTTGGAAGACTTTACGCAAGACTAAATCGCCTACCTTGAACCTGCGATGGCGTACGTTTGCATTGTAGTATCTGGCGGAAGCGTGCTGGTAATTTTGTATCCTGATGAGCGCTTGGTGTTGGGGTCAAAATCGGTCAATGACGAAATCGTCACCCGAAAATCCTCGAAAGAAAAGCCAAGCGATGATCAAATCCAAGAAACGGGTCGTCGCTCGATTAAACTCACGGAAGGCTCGTCCACTCCCATCTGGCGCCAACGGCGAGGGTCCTGGCGCCCATCCGTGCGATCATCTCATGATCTCGGGCAATGGCGGCATCTTGGTCCCTTGAAACCCATGTCTGGATCGTCTGAGATCTACAATGAGTCTTCCGTAAAGCCTTCCCGGTTGTTTAAAAGATTCATCTTTTAACACACCTAAAGCTCGAAGCCACATTGCTCGCATCCTCGACGACGGAAAATCTACAATCCAAGTCCATCTCAAATCCCGATACCGTGGAATCTCGTTGGATTAGAAACGATTATCTCGAAATCTACGGCTAAAAGACCTTCCCAAACTCAAAAGATTTCCCGCAAACGACTGACGAGGAAAAGATCGAACAACGAAAAACCCACAGACGGCAAGACGGCCTGGCGCCGGCGGCACGCGGGACGCGGGCTGGCCTGGCTCCGGCGGCACCCCGGCCTGGCGCCGGCGGCACGCGGGACGCGGTCTGGCCAGGCGCCGGCGGCACCCCGGCCTGGCGCCGACGGCACGCGGGACGCGGGCTGGCCTGGCGCCGGCGGCACCCCGGCCTGGCGCCGGCAGCACGCGGGACGCGGGCTGGCCTGGCGCCGGCGGCACCCCGGCCTGGCGCCGGCGGCACGCGGGACGCGGGCTGGCCTGGCGCCAACGGCACCCCGGCCTGGCGCCGGCGGCACGCGGGCTGGCCTGGCGCCGGCGGCACCCCGGCCTGGCGCCGGCGGCACCCCGGCCTGGCGCCGGCGGCACCCCGGCCTGGCGCCGGCGGCACCCCGGCCTGGCGCCGGCGGCACGCGGGACGCGGCCCGGCCTGGCGCCGGCGGCACCCGGCATGGTGCCGGCGGCACCCGTCACGCGGGCCGGCCTGGCGCCGGCGGCACCCCGGCCTGGCGCCCGCGGCACCCATCGCGCGGGTCGGCCTGGCGTCGGTCCGCGGCCCTCGTCCCGGTCTTGGTCCTATCGTGCCCGGTTCGATCCCATCTTAGCTTGTTCGGATCAATTTACGCAAGTTTGGTACGATCACGGTTATTCTGGAACACCACTATCTCGACTATACGAGGAATTAAGGTTCCTTCGGAAACACCGAAACCTTCAAAGACCGTCCATTCGAAAAACCGTAAAAACGCCTAAACGGCCCAACGTGGCCAAAACGGCCCACGTACGATTTTCCGAAAAGGAAGGATAACTATGACGGTTTATCCTTATCCTCACATAAGAGATAAATGTCAAGTTTCCAGAAGATAAATGTCAAGTTTCCAGAAGATAAATGTCAAGTTTTCCGAAGATAAATGTCAAGTTTTCCGATAAACACGAAGATGGACAAAAATGAAAAAAGCCCGATTCAGCCCGCGAGAAGATAGACCGTCTTAAGGGGAGTATATAAGGAGAGCTTTGAGCAAGAAGCAAACCAGATCAAAAAAACTTTCAAGCATTCTTATCTGTTTTCACTAGCGAGCTGCGACTCAACTAGGATAGACTTAGGCAACCAGACTAGCGGACTCCTCGACAGCCCTTACGGCCAGTTTCTTTTCTTGTTGTACACGCTCAAACGAGAATTCAGAAATAAGATCTCTTTCGCTCAACTTTTTCGATTTCTATTTTTCGCAACTTTATCTGATTGTTTCGTGTGCGGCCCAGCAGATATCCGGGACCTTCAAGGAAGATCGGGTTAACTCGGTTTTCCTCCATAAAACTTTATCGAAAATTGACGGTGTGAATTTCGGTTCCCACAGTTTGGCACTAGAAGGAGGGGGGGTTACGGATCTATCTATCTCGCAACTGCACACGCTCGATCATGTCTACCGACGTCACCAAAGATCAGCCAGCGCTAGACGGAACACCCGTCGACGCCAACGCTGAGAAGAATCCAGCTGGAGATGCGTCCGCAGTCACTGCTGATGCAAACACTGAGGCGCTCAGGCAGATGAAGGAACTGTTTACCTCCGCCCAGGCGCGGGCGGAACAACAGGACAAGCTGATAACCTCGCTCGCAAAACAGGTCGACACCTTAACTGCGAGGAGCAAGTTGCCGCGCGGATCCACCAAGGCACGCCGCGGCAGAAGACTCGACTTCGGATCTCCCGAAGCACGAGAAAAAGATGCCCCGAAAGAGCCCACTCCCGAGGAAACGGCTCCGAAAGGACAGCAAACGACCTCGCAGAACCTTCCACTCCCGGCGACGGGAAACAAGGAAAGCGACGTCGAGCGCATCAATCTAGATATCAGCGACCAATCGGATCCTTCCGATGAAGACGCTGACATCCACCCCAGGAGAACCCGAAGCCAGTCCGCTCGGCAGACGGTATCCTTCGATAGGCCCATGACGGAAGAGGAAGAAGAACTCTACTGGATGGAGCAGGAAGAACTCGCGGAAGATCAAACTCGGATCTATCGCGACCAGCGCCGACAGGTTCGGAAGAACGCCGGCAGCAATAGCGAGATCCATGATCTCCGCGAATCTCTCAAAAAGACCGTGGCCGAAGTGAAAGCGGTAAAATCGCAAATCCATCAGGCGACCAGTTCCGCCCCCGAGATCGATAGGCTTCTCGAGGAAGCACGGAAAACGCCATTCACAACTCGGATCACGGAAACACGCATCTCAGACCCAGGGAAGATCAAAATCCCGATCTATGACGGTACGACGGATCCTAAGTCGCACCTGCTGTCCTTCCAGATCGCAATGGGCAGGTGCAAACTCCCGGAGCGCGAACGGGACGCAGGTCATTGTCTTCTCTTCGTCGAGCACCTCAAAGGTGCTGCGCTCGAGTGGTTCTCCCGGCTCAAAAGGAACTCCATCGGAAACTTCCGCCACCTGGCCTCGGCGTTTCTCAAACAGTACTCCATGTTCATGGACAGAGAAACGTCCGACGTGGATCTATGGAGTCTAGCTCAGAAGGAAGACGAGTCACTCCGCGACTTCATGCGAAGATTCAAACTGGTGATGGCAAGAGTAACGGGCATCAGCGACAATGTCGCAATCGACGCCCTGAGGAAAACTTTCTGGTACAAGTCGAAGTTCCGAAAGTGGATACTACTGGAAAAACCGCGGACAATCCAGGATACTCTCCACAAGGCAACGGACTTCATCATCATGGAAGAAGAGATGAAGCTTCTATCGCAGAAGCACGGACCGCAGAAAACCGCGTCCAAGAAGAAACCCTCTTGTAACGACAAGTACGTCCATCACGAAGGGGAAGACGCCCAAGGCGAGCATAACTACGCCATCAACTCGGAGCAAGGCAAAACCTCCGGAAATACCTGGACCAGGAACCAGTACAAGGATAACTTCTACTGCGAGTTCCACGAGACCAGAGGTCACTCCACTGCGAACTGCAAGGTTCTCGGCGCCCGGCTCGCCGCAAAACTCCTCACCGTCGAACTATCAAAGGTCAAGAGTATAAAGGACTTGCTCCTGGACTCCGACCGCCCAAAGACCAACAAAACTGTCTCCGAGGACCGCGCGACCGAAAACCAATCGGGGGAAAAGCGCGGAAGAAGACAGGACGACCAAGGGAACAACAGCAGTCGCCAGAGGGTAAACATGATCATCGGAGGATCACAGTTCTACCAAGACTCTGTCTCATCGATAAAAGCCTACGGGCGAAAAGCCGAGACAAGTTCCAACTGGTTCCCAGACAGCGATGTTCCTAACCACACAATCGCTTTCGAGGAACACGAGACCATCGGAATCGACAAACCTCACTGCGATCCTTTGGTAATCGACCTGG
The DNA here is from genome assembly GCA_018703725.1 of Brassica juncea. Classification (NCBI taxonomy): domain Eukaryota; kingdom Viridiplantae; phylum Streptophyta; class Magnoliopsida; order Brassicales; family Brassicaceae; genus Brassica; species Brassica juncea. The sequence continues at coordinate 9,963,961 of CM031937.1, forward strand.
TCATCCAGGATCTCGAAGTCGGCCGCATTCTCATTGATACAGAAAGCACGGTCAACGTCATCTTCCGCGACACCCTCTACAGGTTGAAGATCCCACTTGGGGAAGTCATCCCTGAGCCAAAACCTTTGACGGGGTTTTCGGGCGTCACTACCATGACCCTCGGGAGAATTAAACTCCCGGTCATGGTAAAGGAAGGTACAAAAATCGTCGAGTTTGCAGTAGTCGACAACCCGGCCATCTACAACGCCATCATGGGAACCCCTTGGATCAACTCCATGAAGGCAGTACCATCCACATATCACCTCGGTATCAAGTTTCCGACTCCGACCGGAACCGCAGCCATCTGGGGTAGTCAGAAACAATCGAGACTCTGTTACCTAGCCGAGTTCAAACTACGAAAAGATCGGAATGCCCCTGCGGCCAACCCGAAACGAGCAAAGGAATCACATAACATTCCCGAGGACTCAAAGAAAGATGATCCAGAATCATCCAAACAGGCAACGATTCAAGACAGCGACAAAGCTTCTGAGTCCACCGCCGTGAAAGCAGACAGCTCGACCCCCGCACAAACCACCGATCCGACCAACACAGTCGAAACGGCAACGCACGGGGAGTAAAAACGTCTGCGGCAACTATCAGAACTACGAGATGGCTTGATCCTCGAAAGAGGTACGTAGGCAGCTCGTCGAAACCCGGCGAGTTCAGCTATCCCCCTCACCAAAAAGGGGGGGGGGACTGGGTGCGTATACTCCTATACTCCCACAAAAACGCGAAAAATCCGCACATGTACTCGAACTTCTCGAAATTTTTAATAAAATTATTTCTATCTTTCATGCTCACTAAAACGCATCAACGCTTTGGAAAAACGAAAATCATATCTTCAAAAGAAACGCAAGACGTCGCAACTTCTTAAAAAGATAACAAAACTCGTATTATCCGCAAAAAACAGTCCACCAGCGACTTAAAAATAACTCACGCCCGTCGATTGGCCCCGACGGACGCACACAAGAAACGTTTCACTCAATACAAACTTGTAGTCAGACCTACAAGGTCCTCTTACATCCGACAAGGATATCATAGCGCGCTATACAAGAAACCCAAAATTTTGGTTTAGCGTCTCGGATAAACTCCGAAGATAGCTCGATTCTTTTAACACAAGTCATATAAGCCGGCGACTAGTAGCGGACTTTAAACGAAAAGAATCAGGAAGAAATCTCTAACAGGCAAAACGAAAGCTGATCAGTCATCGCACAGCCTCAAAGCTGAGAGTAAACCTAGGTCTTGCCCTAAACCCAGTCTTGCTGGATCTTGACATCTCACAGACATAGTATCGTATACGAGATCCCAAAACATGTCTCTTATCGCTTACACCTAAAACGCTCGCTAAAAAGTAGCATACGGACCAAGCGACAAAAAAAGAGTTAGGATACGAAGTGACTACTCGCATCTTTCCCTCTACACTTGACGAAAGTATAAATCAAAACAAAAGACGAAATCTCTCAAATTTTCATATTCATAAAAGCCGCAAAAGACGGCAGGATTCAAAGCCACCAACGGCCAGTCCCAAAACGTAAGAATGCAACCTCCAACGGTCGCAGAATAAAATTACTAAAAACGGCCACACACGGCCAAAAAATACGATTCACAAAAGGAAGTCAACATTGAGAAATCCGGATGCGGAAATCCCAAATGAACTAGCAGGCTGGTCCACTTCCTCATTCACGCCTTGAGCGTTCCCACCACCCTCGGCGTTCTCATCGGCTCCGGCCTCCACCGTATCCCCGGAAACCTCGATAGGTTCCCATAGTCTCCGGACTCTTTCTTCTACCGGAGGAACCAAGGACTCATCATGAGCGCACTCGGCCATGAAATCCTTCATTTCAGCAATCTCGGAATCGAAGGAGAAATCCGGGTTCTGAGACTTGTAAAGGTTTACGACCGAACCCCGGCACTCGCGGAAATCACCAACAAACTCCTGAGCTTCTTTAAAACATTGAAACTCAGCAGCAAACGATTCCGCCCGTCTTGCCACCTCCGCTGCGACCATCCTTCTTCCTCTCCTTTCCGCCCGAACGAGAGCTCGAGCATGAAGCTCAGCTTGCTTCGCGTTCTGTGCCTTTACCTCTTGTCGGAACCGGAAAAGCTCTCGCTCCGCTTCTGTGGTCTTGAAGTTAGCAATCCTGGATTTGCAGAAACTCGAGTCAAGCGCCTCGCTAAACACTCTTAGTCCCTGCATAAAACTCAAGATCAGCAAGCAAGCTTATATACAGATTCGAACGCAAGGTTAAGATGTTCGAAGGGCCAAACCTCGTTGACACGTTGGGAGCCCTCGGCAAAAACCCGTTGTTTCTCCTCATCCTCCAGCGACTCATCAGTAGTAAACTCCGGAGGAAGGCCATCAAAGAAGTTGTTAGGTGGAAAACCGCTGGCTCCGCCTTGTTCCGTTGGAGTAAAACTAGGTTTTTCCCCCAGCGGTGAAGGACTTTCCGAGCCTTCCCCATCATCGATTTCCTTCCCCTTACGAGACCTCTGTCTGCGCCTCCGAGTAGGAGCTGCGGTGACAGGTTCGGCATCATACGACGGGACAGGATCTCGGGACCGATAAAGTCTAACCGCATCTCGAATCCGTTCGAGGGTGAAGGATTTCCAGAAAAACGGCCTTTGACGAAGAAGATCTCTCTTGACAAAGACGTCGCCACGAAAATGCGCAGTAGGGTTGTTCCCTACAAAAACGAAAATTTTTCACTAAAACTCGCACTTCCGAAAAGGTGAAATAGACAACAGGGTTTTCGTCGTATTACCTCGGTTGAAGTTCCATGCTCGCGGAAATAGATGGAGGCAGCTCTCCTCGACAGACTCGCCATCTATTTGGACGAAGAAGAAACGCTCTTGCCACGATTTGGGATTCGAAGTAGTCTCCTGAATCACGGCCATATCCTTCTTAGGCAGCATGGAGTAGTAACCGTCACTCCCCGTCGGCCGAGTGCCCCAAAGACCTTCGAAATCATCGGGACCAAGATCAATCCCGAGTTCGTAGCTAGCGATCAGTACGCCAAGCCAACTCTCCAAGGCAGGAACGCTGAGTTGGCTGATCGAAAGTTCGAAGCGGTGAAGCGCACAAACAATGGCACCAGGGATCGGGAACCACATACGGCAGTACGTAAAGAAAGCTTCGTAACATGTAAAGAAACCTTGCGGAGGATTCCTTGCACTCTCGTTACCAACGGGAATCCGGAATTTGACTCCTTCAGGAACCTGGTAGAAATCTCGAAGAACCTTGAGATATTTACGAGAAACCGAGCTCGGCGCAAAAGGCGCACCGGGCTGCCTCAGAGGCCTCCTCGGAACAGGGATCTCTGGCAGTGTTGGGGGCGAACCTACAAGGGCTCGGTAATACGCATTCTTCTTTTCCTCCTCGACCGACTCCTCCTGCTTCACCGTCACATGGGCAGGAGAGTCATCCGAGGATGAATGGGAAGAAGAGTTTCTCTTTGAGGATCTTGAAGACATTGTTCTTAAAGAGAGAGAAAGGATTCTTGAGAGAGAGAGTAAAAATCTTGTGATGAAGTAAGAATAAGGTTTCTTACTCCATCCATATAAAGGAGGTAAAATCACTATTTACCCCGATTTTAGGCAAACGATTACGTCTCAACACCTTCCCACACGGCTATACCGCAAGCTAGGATCCGACAGGCTCTACGGTTCCTAGCTAGCTGGGGGGCTAACTGTTGGGGTCAAAATCGGTCAATGACGAAATTGTCACCCGAAAATCCTCGAAAGAAAAGCCAAGCGACGATCAAATCCAAGACACGGGTCGTCGCTCGATAAAACTCACGGAAGGCTCGTCCACTCCCATCTGGCGCCAACGGCGAGGGTCCTGGCGCCCATCCGTGCGATCATCTCATGATCTCGGGCAATGGCGGCATCTTGGTCCCTTGAAACCCATGTGTGGATCGTCCGAGATCTACAATGAGTCTTCCGTAAAGCCTTCCCGGTTGTTTAAAAGATTCATCTTTTAACACACCTAAAGCTCGAAGCCACATTGCTCGCATCCTCGACGACGGAAAATCTACAAATCCAAGTCCATCTCAAATCCCGATACTCGCGGAATCTCGTTGGATTAGAAACGATTATCTCGAAATCTACGGCTAAAGACCTTCCCAAACTCAAAAGATTTCCCGCAAACGACTGACGAGGGAAAGATCGAACAACGAAAAACCCACAGACGGCAAGACGGCCTGGCGCCAGCGGCACGCGGGACGCGGGCTGGCCTGGCGCCGGCGGCACCCCGACCTGGCGCCGGCGGCACGCGGGACGCGGGCTGGCCTGGCGCCAGCGGCACCCCGGCCTGGCGCCGGCAGCACGCGGGACGCGGGCTGGCCTGGCGCCGGCGGCACCCTGGCCTGGCGCCGGCGGCACGCGCGACGCGGGCTGGCCTGGCGCCGGCGGCATGCGGGACGCGGGCTGGCCTGGCGCCGGCGGAACCCCGGACTGGCGCCGGCGGCACGCGGGACGCGGGCCGGCCTGGCGCCGGCGGCACGCGGGACGCGGCCCGGCCTGGCACCGGCGGCACCCGGCCTGGCGCCGGCGGCACCCGTCACGCGGGCCGGCCTGGCGCCAACGGCACCCATCGCGCGGGTCGGCCTGGCGTCGGTCCGCGGCCCTCGTCCCGGTCTCGGTCCTATCGTGCCCGGTTCGATCCCATTTTAGCTTGTTCGGATCAATTTACGCAAGTTTGGTACGATCACGGTTATTCTGGAACACCACTATCTCGACTATACGAGGAATTAAGGTTCCTTCGGAAACACCGAAACCTTCAAAGACCGTCCTTTCGAAAAACCGTAAAAACGCCTAAACGGCCCAACGTGGCCAAAACGGCCCACGTACGATTTTCCGAAAAGGAAGGATAACTATGACGGTTTATCCTTATCCTCACATAAGAGATAAATGTCAAGTTTCCAGAAGATAAATGTCAAGTTTCCAGAAGATAAATGTCAAGTTTTCCGAAGATAAATGTCAAGTTTCCCGATAAACACGAAGATGGACGAAAATGGAAAAAGCCCGATTCAGCCCGCGAGAAGATAGACCGTATTAAGGGGAGTATATAAGGAGAGCTTTGAGCAAGAAGCAAACCAGATCAAAAAAACTTTCAAGCACTTAGCACTTAGAGCGATTTAGCATTCTTTTCTGTTTTCACTAGCGAGCTGCGACTCAACTAGGATAGACTTAGGCAACCAGACTAGCGGACTCCTCGACAGCCCTTACGGCCAGTTTCTTTTCTTGTTGTACACGCTCAAACGAGAATTCAGAAATAAGATCTCTTTCGCTCAACTTTTTTGATTTCTATTTTTCGCAACTTTATCTGATTGTTTCGTGTGCGGCCCAGCAGATATCCGGGACCTTCAAGGAAGATCGGGTTAACTCGGTTTTCCTCCATAAAACTTTATCGAAAATTGACGGTGTGAATTTCGGTTCCCACACTTGGTCGCGACGTTCGTTGATCAGGTCAAGATTATCCAGCAGCATGGCGTTGTTTAGAGCTTCCCGTTTGGGGAGAAATCTTCCGCGTACGCCGGGAAATTCTACTTCCGCTGGGATCATACATTCTGTTCCGTAGACCAGGGCAAAGGGAGTTTCTCCCGTTGCCCGCCTAGGAGTCGTTCGGTGAGACCAGAGAACTCCTTCGAGTTGTTCGGCCCATCGACCCTTCTTGGCTTCTAAGCGCTTTTTCAATCCGTCTAGGATAGTTTTGTTTATAGTTTCAGCCTGTCCGTTGCATTGCGGATACCTGTGAGTTGACTTTGTAAGTCGTATTTTCCACTTTTCGCAGAATGCTTCGAATCGAGCAGAGATAAACTGAGATCCGTCGTCTGTTACGATTTCGTACGGGACCCCATGTCTAGTTATGATATATTTCCAGACGAAGTTCTCGACTTGTGTGTCTTTGATACTTGCGTAGGATTCTGCTTCTACCCATTTGGAAAAGAAATCCGTGAGGACTAGGAGGAAGCGTTTTTGTTTTGATGGATGCATAGGCCCGACAATGTCCATGGACCATCGCAAGAAAGGATAGGGGGACGAGATTGAGGAGAGGATTTCCGCGGGTTGATGGATTGTTGGAGCATGCGTTTGGCTTTTCTCGCACTTCCGGGCGAATTTCTCGCAGTATTTTATCATGGTTGGCCAATAATAACCGTGGCGTTTGATTTTGACTGCGAGAGATCTTCCGCCAGAATGATTTCCGCATGATCCAGAATGGACCTCTTCCATGATTCTTCTTGTCCTTTCTCCTTCTGCGCATGTCTGAGAGGACCGGAGAAACGCCACTTATAAATTTCTCCCTCTATCGTGACATACCGTGCCGCTTGGGTTTTCACTTTACGGGCCGCCCATTTTTGGGCGGGTAAGGTTCCATTCACGATATAGGCTCGGATTGGTTCTAACCAAGGGCTGTCCCAGCCATACTCGGTTTGGTCCGCATCCGCTTCCGGTTGATCCTCGACTTCTTCCGCATCTTCAATATCTCCTCGGATTAGATTGACGACCACTGGTGGTCCGATGCTCGGATGTTCGATGAATTCGACGGGGATTATCCTTTTGAGCCCTGGACCTGAGCTTGAGGCGAGGGCAGCCAAGGCGTCGGCCTGGACGCTTTCCGAGCGAGGGATTCTGGTCAGGGCGAACTGGTCGAAACTACGAGCCTGTTCCTGGACGAGTTTCGGATATGCGTCCATCCTTTCGTCCCTTGCTTCATACTCTCCGCTGTATTGGTTGGCGACTAAATGAGAATCGCAGTACGCGTGAATATTACGGATTTTTAAGCCATGGGCTAGCCGCAAGACTGCGACGAGTGCCTCGTATTCTGCCTCATTGTTTGAAGCATGAAAAGCCAATCGGAATGACTGTTCTAGGATTTCCCCGTTAATAGAGGTGAGTCGAATTCCGATTCCGGACCCTTGTTTGGACGAGGATCTGTCGATGTGGAGGACCCAAGTTGAGTTCGGCTCCTCGTTAGTCATGTCTCCAGTGGGTAATTCTACCAAGAAATCCGCAAGCACCTGGGACTTTGCACATGTCCTTGGGCGATACTCGACGTCGTATTCACTTAGTTCGATTGCCCATTTCGCGAGCCTACCGGATTGGCTCGGACAGTGCAGGATTATCCGCAGAGGGAATGTGGTGAGAACCACTATAGTATGAGACTGGAAATATGGTCTTAGTTTCCTTACCGAGGTTGTGACGGCGAATGCTAATTTTTCCATTAGCGGGTATCGAGTTTCCGCATCCAGCAACGTCTTGATTACGTAAAAGATTGGCTTTTGTTCGCCGCGTTCTTCTCGTATCAGGACGCCACTGACTGCTGTTGCGGAAACTGCAATATAGAGGAAAAGAGGTTCACCTTCCACCGGTTTTGCGAGAACTGGTGGAATGGCCAGGTAATGTTTCAACTGTTGGAAAGCCTTTTTACATTGCTCGGACCATTCGAACTTCTTGTTTCCCTTCAACGTTTCGTAAAACGGTAGGCACTTATCTGTGGAGCGTGAGATGAAACGGTTCAAAGCCGCGACTCTTCCGGTTAACCTTTGGACTTCTCGCTTGGTTCTCGGGGAGGCCATCTCTATCAGTGCGTCGATTTGTTTAGGATTGGCCTCGATTCCGCGATACGTTACGAGGTATCCGAGGAATTCTCCCGATGCCACTGCGAATCTGCATTTCGCCGGGTTGAATTTTATGTTATGCTGGTTGAGTCGTGCAAAACATTCCTCTAGGTGGGTTACATGATCGTGTTCGTCAAGAGTTTTTACGAGCATATCATCGATGTATACTTCCATAGTTTTTCCGAGTTGCTCGGCAAACATTTTGTTGACAATTCGCTGATACGTTGCACCCGCGTTTTTAAGACCGAAAGGCATTACCTTGTAGCAATACGTTCCACGGTCTGTGATGAATGCAGTTTTTTCGCGGTCGTCAGGATTCATCATGATCTGATTGTATCGGGAAAAATTGTCCATGAATGATAGAAGCTTGTTTCCCGCAGTTGCTTCGACCAGCCGGTCTATGTGTGGGAGCGGGAAGCTGTCCTTTGGACAGGCTTTATTCAAATCCGTGAAATCGACACAGACTCGCCACTTGCCGTTCTTTTTTACCACGACAGGGTTGGCAAGCCAGTCTGGATACTAGCTTCTGTTATCGACCCTACTTTGAGGAGTCTTTCGACTTCCTCGTTGACTGCAGTGGCACGCTCAGGTCCCAGCTTTCGTCTCTTTTGTTTTACGGGTTTGTGAGTCGGGTCGATGTTAAGTTCGTGACATGTTACGCTAATGTCGATTCCCGGCATATCCTCCGCAGCCCAAGCAAACATACCGAGGTTTTTTTGAGGCATGCGATGAGCTCTGCTTTTATTGGTTCGCGGAGGTTAGCTCCGATTTCGACGCACCGTCCTGGGAAGGAATCGTCGAGGCAGACCGAGACCACCGGTTCGCAGGTTGGTTCACGCTTCCCTTCTAGGGCCTCAGCTCTTTGGGACTGCCAGAAGGTTTCCGGCGAGTCGTGAATCGTTTGCTTTTTCCGAGAGGTCTCGATTTCGGAATTTTTCCGTTTTAGTTTGGTAGCGAGGTAGACCTGCGCTGCTCCGTGACTACCATGTATCGTTTCGACCCTGAAAGGTGTCGGGAACTTGATGCATAGGTGGAATATTGATGGGATCGCTCTCATGGAATTTAGCCAAGGAGTTCCAACTATCGCGTTGTAGGATGTTGGACCATCGATCACCAGGAATTCCGTGTTTTTGGTGACGCTCCCGGCTCTGACTGAGAGGTTTGTCGAACCGAGGGTCATAACTTTTCCCGAGAGTCCGAATACTGGGCTGGGGTCATCTGGAAGGATGCTTAGATCGACGCCCATCCTCTCGAGGGTGCTTTTATAGATAATATTAGCCGAGCATCCGGTGTTGACTAATACCCTTGCTACGTCAATATCCTGGATCGTGAGTTCTATTACGAGGAGATTGTTGTGAGGTTTGGCCATGCTGGCCGTTGCTCGATCCTCGAAGGATACGATGTTGCGGGCTGACGAAGTAGCCATACTGAACTTCGATCGATTGGTGGTTTTCGAGTTAGAGAATCCGTCCCCCCCTCCTTCTAGCCCCAAACTGTGGGAACCAAAATTCGCACTGTCGATTTTAATGAATAAGATTGCGGAGGAAAGCCAAGTTAACCCGACTTTCCATGAAGGTCTGGATTCTCTGCGTTGCCACACAAAATCGAGAAAGTTAACAGATGAAAAAAAATAAAAATTGTGATATTTGCTCGAAGGCGTTTTATTAAATGAAAGATATGAATACAAGGATTCTCCGAAAGACAGAGAAATTTGCGATTAAAGAAAAAGATAAAGTCGCAGGCAGCCAAACGTCCTAAGCCTTGCTCCGCTAGTCTAAACACCTAAACCTCAATTCTTCTAAGCTAGCAAAGTTCTCTAAGTATAATTTTCGGATCCCCTTCTCCTCTGCTCTTGCTCTCCTTATATACTCACTTCTAGGTCGGTTTGCCTTAGGATGATGGACTTCGCCTTTGGGCCCAAGTTTATCTCTTCAGGAAATATTCCATTTTCGTCGATCTTCGTAATTATCCTCGAGTTTTCCCCTATTTTTCGGTGACTTGATGTTTATCCGATGTTCGGGAAATTGGATAAACCGTCATAGTCTGATTGGGCCTGAATTCTTAAAATCGTAAGTAAGTCTGTGGACTTGTCTTAAGTCGTTGAACGTTTTATACGATTTCTCAGAAAGACTATCTTTCTCGTAAAATAAACCGTATAGCCTAAAGGATCGATGTTCGAGTTAATCGATCTTGTTTTACACGATATCCTCTATGAGAAATCCAACCTTTCTAATTTTTGTCGTAAAACATCGAGGATGATTCCAATCGAGTCTAATCGAGAGATGTTAATTCCGTAGCCGTGATCGTATCAAACCCACGAGGATTGATCCAAGCAAGCCAATACGGGATCTGACCGAGCACGATGGGACCGAGACCAGGACGAGGACCGTCGACCGGCGCCCGGGGACCTGCCGCCGGCGCCAGGCCGGCTGCGTCGCGCTTGCCGCCGGCGCCAGGGGGCTTGCCGCCGGCGCGAGGTCGGCTGCGTCGCGTCTGCCGCCGGCGCCAGGCCGGCTGCGTCGCGTCTGCCGCCGGCGCCAGGGGGCTTGCCGCCGGCGCCAGGGGGCTTGCCGCCGGCGCCAGGCCGGCTCCGTCTCGCCTGCCGCCGGCGCCAGGGATTCTCTGCCGCCCGTGGGTTCTCCGTCGCCCGATCCTTCCTCCGTTGACCGTTCGTGCGGGAAATCTTTGAGTTTGGAAAGATCTTTAGCCGTTGATTTCGAGATAACCGTTTTCGACCCCAACAGCAACCCTCAGTTCCAACCTCAGATGGACAACCGATGGACTTACATTTCTGCAAAAGGAATTGCATGTACTTCGCAACAGGTAGAAGTGGTCAAAATCGATCGACACCACATACTACCGATCGATCGATATGGACGATGGATGGAACAAGGAATTCCATTACAAACCAAAGTATGGAGCTAGAGCCTATGATACTTACCAGAACAAGAAGAGACGTTGGTCAGACACAAGAGAAGAGCCAACCTTTCAAAGAAGAGAAGCTACCTACACCAAGATAGAAGTCAACAAGATGATAGCTGAGATCTATGAAGCTTTAGATCATTCAGAGACTCAATCCTACAAGAGGTATGATGACATCTACTATCCTTTTGATAACAGTATTGCACATCTGCAGACAAGAACAGAAGAAATAGAAGAGAAGATCACAGCTATCCAGAGACAACTTGCAACTCGCCCATCACACTTCACATCGACCGATATGGCACCACGTGCATCGATAAACGAGGGAATCAAGACATCGATCTATGTCGAAGCAACTGCATCGATCGATACTGATACACCATCAGTCCGAGAAGAGTACCTTACGGACAGAATGGATGTGCTACATGAAGAACTGCCAGAAACATCATTGAAGACATATGATCAGCTTGAAGAGCAGAAGTTCAACATTGATGATCTACATGAGAGGCTACACTTATTGAAAGATGAGTTAGAAGACATGAAGAAGAGATGGACCAAGTCAGATGATGCCACAAGAAGCTTCTTTGCCACTAAGTCCACAGAACCAGAGGATGTTTGCACACAAGCAAACAACTCCTTTCACACCAACTAGCCATTCAACCTCCAAAGTCAAGCTAAATGACTATAACAAAGCGCTGAGTGGGAGGCAACCCACTACTATTAGGTACTTTATTTTCTTTCATTATTTTTTATGAAAAAAAAATCGTGTAGACGTTTACCTTCACTATCGACCGACACGACCAAGTCGAAATCGATCGACGATGCTACATCCACCACGATCGACACAAGTTCATCCACATCGATCGATATGGTATCGGTCAGGTATAACGTTCTAACTTGTTTAATTTTGCATTTATGTTTTGATTTCTTAAAACTCCGACTGTTTTACACTAGGGACAGTGTAATTTAAGTCTGGGGGGATTACTAATGATTATCTATTGTTTATCTACTATTTTGAGTCTTATTTGAAATTTTTATTAAGTTTAGAAAGGGGAAATGATCTATTTAGTTTAATACTTGTCATCTAATCAATTTCTAGACCAGTCTTAGATTCATTTGATTACATAAGTACTAGAGATACTAAAGTGGATCAACCAGTCTACTATGCTAGCACTTGCTAAGAATGTTTGAAGGAACCAAAGCTAACCTCCAACCTAATACTGACATTACCTGCTTGTCTTGGGGCTTGGTATACATTGGATCGGATTCCTCATGCAAGTCCTGGAAGGTAATAAAAATTCTGTGTGTTTCTGATTCCCTTCTCTTTTCTCTTCATCATCCACCAAAGATGAAAATATTGAAATGATTTCCTGAGATGAAGAGGGATAGGTAAATTACCAAGGTCCCCATTAATCTGATTCAAAGAAATGATCACACATTGTGGAGGCAAGGGATAGGTAAATTACCAAAGACCCCATTATTTGCCTACACTTTGTCAAAAAAAGAAAAAGATATAAAGGTCAATAAGATGAACAAGATGTACTCCATCATTGTTCATTGGGATTGAAACCATTTGGAATCAGAGAAGAGAGAAAGGGAAGAAAGCAATCAGAGAAGACTACCTGTGTGTGTTTGAAACTTGTTTGAGTAAGAATCCATGTGTCCTCTGATCGATATTCCCAAGGTAAAGCCTACATTTTTATTTATGCAAAGAAATGAGGTTAGTACAAGGGTGAGTCATTCAGGATTTGCTAAGTTTCTGGCTAGATGAATTTGGTTGCTATACTAGGATATGGTATAATATACTTTTGTAGTTAGGATGACTTTGATTTGGTTTGCACTACTAGAAAGAAATGACTAAGATCTTTGAATTCTTTTGAGTCCCTGTTTTTCCTAAAAGCTTATCAGAGAGACTACCATTGTCTTTGCTTGAGGACAAGCAAAAGGTTAAGTCTGGGGGAGTTGATAGACTTTATATTTGACCCGATTTTACCCCTGATATCTGAGAGTTTTAGGATATATCTATTATGTTTTGGAGTCTATTTAGCATATTTTCAAGTTCAGGAGTATTTGAAAGAAAGATGATGTTTTAGGAGCATTTTGGAGCATTTTAGAGATATCACCCGAGGAGGCCATATCGACCCCCTCAGGGTCGACACGGAGAGAGATGCATCGACCGATACACATCCTGTGTAATCAAGCCGCAGAAGCCCATTTTGATCACAGCCGACTTGAAGCCCAAGCAATCACATATTTACCAGAATGCCCCTGACGAGTTTCAACCTAATTATTTCTTAGTATTTAAGTATTGCCTAAGTGTTTTGGCAAAGATATAGTTTTTTACAGAGTCTTTCTTACAGCTTTTCTTAGTCTCTTCTACCTTTCTTAGTTCTTTGTTTTGTGAGAGAGAGAGTTACATATATTGAGAGCTTTCTTGAAAACCTTTATTTCTATTCTATTATATCTATGCATTTTATTATTATTGTTATGCTGTTCTACTCAGCCATGTCTGAGTAAACACCTTTGTTGGATTTAGGATTCAAATAGGTTGAGGAATTAGCCCCAAATATGAATACTTGAGCATGTGATATTCATCTTAGAAGATAATTCTTAATGCTTGTGTAGGAGTAGCTAGCCTATACATGAATACATAGATAAAATCCTTGGATCTATCTTCTCTGAGCTAAGAATTCTGCTGGGAACAAGCGACAACTGACTTGGAAAATTCTCTAGTGAACTGTATTCAACCACACGCTTAAAGCTCGCTAGTATCGTATCGATCGATACTCCTATAGAGTCATCGATCGATATACAAAAGGCATCTTCGATCGATACATGCATTGGCAGGTCGATCGATGCCTTTTGGTGAATACTCAATGGAGATTCATCAATTCTAGTGTAAGATAGTCGGCGATGACAGTCGGGCTATTGCTTCGTTGGGTTCTTTAATATCATGCAAGCATCTCATATAAGCATTCATACTATTTTAATTCTGATAACCTGAATAGTAATCCTAGATCTAACACCTTCACCATCTAAGTTATTTGCAATTTACTGCTTTGAAATCATTGACCTAGCTTAGTTATAATAAGATCTATTTTGTTTCATCGCTCCCTGTGGATTCGATCTCTAAGTACTACAACTTGACCTCTTTTGATGAGAGTAAGGTTGCTCTAGGGTAATTTGAGCATTGTATCACATCCATTGGAGACTGAATTGGGTAAGAGACAGCCTTGTTCACATCGAGAAGTATGACCTTCTTGTTTGGAAAATTGATGCATGCTCCAACTGTTGTGAGAAATGGAGTGCCAAGGATCAAAGGGACTCTTTTCTCAGTTGCCATCTGCAGGACAGTGAGGTCTATAGGAATGGTGCATGCTCCAATCTTCAAAGGGAAGTCCTTTATGAGGCCAATGGGGGTTGTAGAAGATGAATCCCCAAACATGAGAGAAGATGTGTTTGGCTCCATGCTCTCAATACCAAGAATCTTCACCATTTCCATTGAGATCACATTCACACTTGCACCAGAATCAACCAAAGCATCATTCATAGTGATCTTACCAAGGGAGCAAGACAAGGTGAACTTCCCTTGAGACTCTAGCTTAGGAAGGGACTTTGGAGGGACAGGTGGATCAATCTTCAGAATAGAGATGTCCAAAAGCTCTGCTACCTCTTCTTGGTGGTCTAGAATGTCCTTGATGAGCATCATTTAGACATGAGCTTCACGCGTGCCTGAGATCTTTGGAAGCCTTACCCCAACATCACTAAGATCTTTCCTGAACTTTGAGATCACCTTCTTCTGAGCTTTGGTGAGGACTCTTTTTGGAAAAGGGAGCTTGTCATAGTGTGACAGCTCAACCTAGTGGTATCCTGCAGCTTAACCTCCTTCAGTTTGTTGTCAGCTTTCTTCTAAACTTGTTTCTCAGCCCTGGGTTCGGCTTTCTGCAGACTCTTTACTTCAACCTTCCTGGCAGCGTTCTCAACCTTCACAATCTGTGGTTCAGCTGTGGCCACAACAAATCTCTCAACTTCCCCAAGTTCAGTTCCAAACACCAGACTGTCAATCTTATCCTCATCTTGCACATAATCACTTGACACAGTCTCTGAAGAAGTAGTAGAGAAAACAACATTGCAAGACTCCTTGGGATTCTTCTCTAGTTTCCCTGGTAGAGATTCCATTGGGCTCTTGGAGGTTGAAGGCATAGATGCAAACTGAGTCTCCAAGGCCTTGAAGTGAGAGGAATGTCGTAGGAGCTTGTTGTTGAGGTCAGTGTAGTTCCCATCAACTTTAGCATGTAGACTTTTCAGCCCATACTCAACGTTCTTCTCTGTTCTGGCTTGAGCTTCTAATATTTGCTTGAACATGGACTCCATACTTGAATCTGGAGCCTGAACTGAGAAGAGCTTCCTTGGGCTTGGTTAGACTGCGGACCCTTGTTGGTGAAACCTGGAGGGCATTGTTGTTGCTGAGCTTGGTAACCACTTTGTTGGTTGTTGTAGAAGGGCCTTTGCTGGTAGTGGTTGTACTGAAAGTTAGGTTCCTTTCTGTACCATGTCCCATTAGCATTTATAAAGCACAGCTCCTCTTGGCCCTCTAAACCAGAAACCAGAAACCTCATTGATCCCAACAATCTTTTCGTGTTTCTGGTCACCAACAGAGTTCACATGCTCGTGTTTAGCCTTTTCTGCAAGAAGTAGATCAAACTTTTCTTGGAGAGACTTCAGCTCTTTCCTGGTGTTCTGATCATCACCTCTGTTGCTTCTATCATACTCCCCACTGTAGACTGAGTCATTCTTAGCAATGTTCTCAACCAGCTCTTCTGCATCTACTTCAGTTCTGCCCAAGAAGAAACCATTGCTGGATGTGTCTAATCTGCTCCTGAACTCTGGAAGAGCACACTACAAAAAAACCTTCTTTCTTAGCACGAAGAAACTGCTATCATAGGTTATAGATAATGTAGTATGAACCGATATGTCTGCCCCAGCTATAATAGGTACCTTACTTATGATAGCAGTTTCGTACACGCTATTATTTCAAAGATATATAATAGCAGTATTTCTTGTTTGCTGTTATATGGTTAATATTATAATAGCGTTTGTTCACAAATCTATATATTTGATTTGATAGCATTTTTTAATAGTTATAATTGTTTTTTATTGCTTTATTTTATTTTTTTAAAGAATACAATTTATTAGAAAAAATGTTGATTTACAAAATATTATGGTTTATATATAAAAAAAAACTAAACCCAAATCAAACCTAAACTAAACCAGACCTAAACTAAACCAAAAACCTAAAACTACTCCTCTTTGCCGTCTATGTTCCATACTTAGCACCAACCATGTTCACTGCGTAGCTCTTTTCCATCTTCCCATACTCAGCACCAACCATCTCCATGGAAAACTGAAAAGAACAACAAACATCACTCAACATAAGATCCTCCACTAAGCATAAAATAATGTAGGCTTAGTGTGAGAAAGTAAGCTCCTATCAATGTTTTCAGCAATATATTATTGACAAGAAAAAAACAAGGCTAATAGATCCCTGTTCAAAAGCGGTAAACAAAAACATTCACCGTGTCAAGTTTGTAAAAGAGACAGCATGACTTACTATTATATGCACCAAAGAAGAAGGGTACAATGAAACCAAGGTCCATAACCTAGTCAAACTAACAAGAAGCTACTATTGATTGTCTAATAACGTCAAAGACATAGAAGAAGCAAGGCTACCTGAGCATGGAGAGAGCACCTGCAGCAAGAAACAAGAATCTTGATTCAAGAGGAACGGATAAAACCATCTCGCACCTGAATCGATTGAAGAAACAAGAATTGATCCAGAGCATCTGCAGTAAGAAACAAGAATCTATAGGATGCACCTATCATAAACCGCTCACCTCCTCATCCACCTTTGTTAGTGGTTCTCGTATTTCAACCAACTTGATAACATTATAATCTACCTTAAGTTACCTGAAAAAAACATGTGAAACTGAGAAATGTGCACGTATTTATAGAATTTATCAAAGACCTTGAGAGAAGGGTTAACATTACCTTGAGAGAAGCTCTACAAACACATCACACAAATTACACATATATTACCATGAACCAACGAAAATGAACATAATGCAAAGCACATAAGGGCTTTTACAGAGAAAAGGAACATAATGCAGACCCACCGTCACAACTCACAGCCATCACCACAACGGAATCCACAACATGCTAAAAGATCATTTATTGACAAAAGTAATGTCCTAAAATGAAGAAACAAAAAAACATGGTTAGTGATTAGTGTATTACCATTCCAAAGTTACTTGAATTTAGGTTGGTTTTCTTGAATTTGTTAATTAGTGTATTACCATTCCAATTGGAGAAACGATCATTTAAAAATAAAGTTTGGATGTTGGTTGGCTTTCTTCGCTATCTCTTCCTGTGTAAAGTTAAAATCTTGATTAGAGATTAATTGTTGGGGTCAAAATCGGTCACGACGGAATCAATGACTGAAAGTCTCTGGGAAGTATTTCTTGAAACAAAAAGTCTCGTATAATTTAAAAAGAAGTTATACGAGATTTTCTCAAATTTGAATATCCACTCTCTGGTGGGGTCGAAAACGGTCATCTCAAAATCAACGGCTAAGATTATTTTTTACTTATGGGTTCGTCGTGAAACACTTCTTGAAAGTAAGATCGGAAGACGACGGGCGTGCGCGTACGAGAATCCCCGGAAAGATCGGTACGAAAAAAGGCGGATCAACCCAATCAAGGTCCGCTCGCCCAAGGGCGTCAAGATTCGATCACCACAAAAATCCTAAACACAAAAGAATCTGCCTAGAAACTTCGAAGAGGTCGTTCTCTCAAACCGTTAGGAACCAGAAAACGATCAAGATATCAAATCGAAGCCCTCGCCGAGATCTTCAAAACACCCATGCTGGCACCGGGCGGTGGGCGCCGTCTCGCCTGTGCTGGCACCGGGCGCCGGCTCGCCCGTGCTGGCCCCGGGCGCCGGCTCGCCCGTGCTAGTTCCAGGCGCCGGCGCGAGCGTCCCTGTCCTGGCCCCGGGTGCCAGCGCGTCCAGCCTATTCCCGGCCTGTCCGACTTAGAATCTATCTGGAAACTTCAAAGAGGTCGTTCTCTCAAACCGTGAGGAACCAGAAAACGGTCAAGATATCAAATCGAAGCCCTCGTCGAGATCTTCAGAATGCCCATGCTAGCACCGGGCGCCGGGCGCCGGCTCGCCAGTGCTGGCACCGGCTCGCCCGAGCTGACACCGGGCACCGGGCGCCTGCTCGCCCGTGCTGGCACCGGGCGCCGGCTCGCCCGTGCTGGCACCGGCTCGCCCGAACTGGCACCGAGCACCGGGCGCCGGCTCGCCCGTGCTGGCACCGGGCGCCGGCTCGCCCGTGCTGGCACCGGGCGCCGGGCGGCGGCTCGCCCCCGCTGGCACCGGGCGCCGGGAGCCAGCACGCCCGTGCTGGCCCCGGGCGCCGGGCGCCAGCTCGTCCAGGGGCCGGGCGCCAGCTCGTCCAGGCGGCGGGCGCCAGCTCGTCCAGGCGCCAGGCGCCAGCTCGGCCGTGCTGACCCCGGGCGCCGGGGGCCAGCTCGTCCAGGCGCCGGGCGCCAGCTCGCCCGTACTGGTCCCGAGCGCCAGTACATCCAATCTGTTCCCAGCCCGTCCGATTTAGATCGCAACTTGTGGCTTCCGTGAAGTCATAGCACCTTAGCTACGGACCTAATGTTCCTCGATTTAACTCGATTGGAGTTATCCTTGAAGTGTTACAACTAGGGCTAGGAATGTTAGTTCTTCCGCGAAGTGTATCGTGTAAAACAAGGACGATCAACTCGAACATCGATTCTTTAGGCTATACGATTTATTTTGCGGAAAAGATAATCTTCCGAGAAATCGTATGAACATCCGAAGGCTTGAAACTTGTCCACGGGCTCACTTACGATTTTGGAGACCCAAGCCCAGTAAGAGCTATGACGGTTTATCCTAACTTATTACAGTAGGATAATGTTAAGTTTCCGCAGATAAATATCAATGTTCGAGGATAGCAACGAAGATCGACGAAAAATGGAATATTTCCAAAAGAAATAAACTCAGGCCCAAAGGCGAAAGGTTAAACGGGCCACCGACCTAAAGTGACTATATAAGGAGGGCTGGGGCAGAAGAGAAGAGAACTTAGAACTTAGGTGGTTAGGCCAACGAGGCAGGACTTAGAACGTCTGGCCGCCTCTTGTTCTAGTTTTATCTTCTCCGCAGACTCCTGTTCCTCTCGGAAGGATCTAACAATTCTTTTACTCAGAGCTCCGCACATAGAAACCCTAGGCATTATCTTCGACATGCCCGTTTCTATGACCAACGCTCATACTAGACGAACCAGGCATAGACTGTTCGATCTCTTGTTCAATTCTTTCTAACTGAACTATGTCCGACTTGATCCTCGAAAGGGGTACGTAGGCAGCCTTTCTTAAGGTCCAGTCGCAAATCTTAACAAAACCTTTTCCGCATTTATTTGGTCACTTGTCATTGGCTGTCGCAGAGAATCCGAACCTTCAAGGAAAGTAGGGTTTTCGTTGCTTTCCTCAATTATTATTCATTAAAATCGACAGTGTGAATTTTGGTTCCCACAGTTTGGCGCTAGAAGGATGGGGGGGGGACGGATTACTCTTACTCTCATGGCTGCAAATTGCTTGATCGAATCAATGCCCAAAAGTTCTCAGAAAACCAACTCTTTTTAATCTCTGAAAACCAAATGTCCCCGGGAAACGGTTAAAAGAGTAAAAGAGGGTTTTCCGCGAACACGAGTTAAAGAATATCGAGAATTCATTCAGTCCGGACGAGGTCTCGAACATAAGCAAGTATGGATTGGACGGACCGAACACAGGCCACCTCGCCCGTGAGCGAGGACGGCTCTTGCCGAGTCCATCCCATCGTACGGCAAGGACCGTCCTGTCCTGAAACCATGCCTCCTCGTCCAAACTCCTACTGCCATACTTCTTACAAACAACTCTCGGGGAACAAACGGGAAAACAAAAGAAGGTCGGAGGTTGGTCTTACTAGGACAACTTGCCATAGGGCAAGCTCAGTCTTCCCACTTTGCCTTAGGGAGAGCTCACTTTGTTCTCCTTTGAGTCTAGATCAAAATGGCTTTCGTTTCGTCTCAATTGGAGTTTCCGTTGAGATTTCACGAAGAGAACAAAGTCACTATCCCGGCCACCTCGCCTATGGCAAGCTCATTTTGTTCTCCATTGAGTCTAGGTCAAAATGGCTTTCGTTTCATCTCAATCGGAGTTTCCGTTGAGAGTTTACGAAGAGAACAAAGTCACTGTCCCGGCCACCTCGCCTATGGCAAGCTCATTTTGTTCTCCTTTGAGTCTAGGTCAATATGGCTTTCGTTTCATCTCAATCGGAGTTTCCGTTGAGATTTTACGAAGAGAACAAAGTCACTGTCCCGGCCACCTCGCCTATGGCAAGCTCTTTTTGTTCTCCTTTGAGTCTAGGTCAATATGGCTTTCGTTTCATCTCAATCGGAGTTTCCGTTGAGATTTTACGAAGAGAACAAAGCCACTGTCCCGGCCACCTCGCCCGTGGGCGAGGACAACCATCACCAAGGTCACCTCGCCCATGGCCACCTCGCCCATGGCAAGCTCACTTTGTTCTCCTTTGAGTCTAGGTAAAAATGGCTTTCGTTTCGTCTCTATCGGAGTTTCCGTTGAGATTTTACGAAGAAAACAATGTCGCTGTCTCGACCACCCGCACATCGGGAGGATCTCTCTGTCCCGTCATAGGACGAGCCCGGTCCTGTCCCAGTACCATGCATCTTTGCCTAAGTTTTCGTAACTCAATCTTTGAGTCCGTGAGCCCAATACTCCTGTTTCGTCTCGATTAAGATCATCGTGAAAAGCTCCAGAAAAAATAATGAAAGGTTCGATCGACGAATGGATTCCGATTCATCGTATAAAACGACCACGGTTAGCTTGAACACCAGTTTTTCCAACTATACGAGGGATTAGGATCCTTTTGAGAAGCCAACATCACGTCGAAGGTGATTTCTTAGGAAAAATTTTAAAAACGTCTGAAGTCCAAAACGGCCCTGAAGGGTCTGGAACGCGACCAAACGGCCCTCTTACGATTTTAAAATAAGACTGAGCCCAAGATGGATATGACGGTCTATTGTCAGGAAGAAAACAGTTTGCGGAATAACTCTCGTAAAATAAAAGCTCGACAACGTTTTGGGAAACAGCATCCGTAAAATCAAGCTCGGCAATATTTTACGAAACATCATTCGTCAAGTCATACAAGATCATATGAAACGATAAGGTCCAGGACCTAACCAGTTCGCTCATAGCCTGACGAGCTAAGAGCCTCACTCGAGTGGCGTCATACCCAATGTATCCATTTGTCTAAGCACCCACCTTAGCCTTCTTCGAGTTATCACCTACTTCTCCTCCCTTTGTTTCAACGATTCTGTAATGTTCCTTCGGACACATTGTATATTTAACCAGTGTGGGAACCGAAATTCACACCGTCAATTTCCGATAAACGATTATGGAGGAAAACCGAGTTAACCCGATCTTTCTTGAAGGTCCCGGATATCTGCTGGGCCACACACGACACAATCAATGGGAATTTAAAGTTGCAAAATAAAAATCGTAAAAATAGAGCGAAAGAGATCTTATTTCTGAATTCGCGTTTGAGCGTGAACAACGGGTAAAGAAATCGGCTACAAGAGCTGTCGAAAGGTCCGCTAGTCCGGCCGCCTAGATCTAACCTAGTTGAGTCGCAGCTCGCTAGTGAAAACAGAAAAGAAATGCTTAATTTGCTCTAAGTGCTAAGTGCTCTGGAAGTTTTGTGATGATTTTCTCCTCGCCCAAAGCTCTCCTTATATATTCCTCTTAAGACGGTCTATCTTCCTTCGGGCTGAATCGGGCTTTTTCCATTTTCGTCCATCTTCGTGTTTATCGGGAAACTTGACATTTATCTTCTGGAAACTTGACATTTATCTTCTGGAAACTTGACATTTATCTCTTATGTGAGGATAAGGATAAACCGTCATAGTTATCCTTCCTTTTCGGAAAATCGTAAGTGGGCCGTCTTGGTCATGTCAGGCTACTTAGGCGTTTTTACGGTTTTTCGAGAGAATAGTCTTTGAAGGTTTCGGCATTTCCGAAGGAATCCCAATTCCTCGTATAGTCGAGATGTTTGGTGTTTAGAATAACCGTGATCGTTTTATACGATGAATCGAAATCCATTCATCATTCGAACCTTTTATGGTCTTCCGAGATTTCTCGAGTATCGGGATCAAGATGGACTTGGATTCATAGACTTCCCGTCTTCGAGGGTTTGAGTAAAGAGGCTTCGAACTTAGATTTTAAAATATAAACTTTTGTTAAACAATCGAGAAAGCTTTGCGGAAGAATCGTTGTGTTTCTCGAACAATCCGAACAAGATGTTGCCGTTGCCCGAGATCACGAGACGATTGCACGGATGGGCGCCAGGACTCTTGCCGCCGGTGCCAGACGGGTGACGATGGGCCTGCCGCCGGCACCAGACGGGAGAGGACGAGCCTGCCGCCGGCGCCAGGCGCCCTGCCGCCGGCGCCAGGCGCCCTGCCGCCGGCGCCAGGCGCCCTGCCGCCGGCGCCAGGCGCGGCGTGGTCGGCCTGCCGCCGGCGCCAGGCGCGGCGTGGTCGGCCTGCCACCGGCGCCGGGCGCCCTGCCGCCTGTGCCAGGCGCGGCGTGGTCGGCCTACCACCGGCGCCAGGCGCGGCGTGGTCGACCTGCCGCCGGTGCCAGGCGCGGCGTGGTCGGCCTGCAGCCGGCGCCGGGCGCCCTGCCCCCGGCGCCAGGCGCGGCGTGGTCGGCCTGCGTCCCGCGTCCGCCGATGCCGTGTGGTTAGGCCAACGAGGCAGGACTTAGAACGTCTGGCCGCCTCTTGTTCTCTTGGAAGGATCTAACAATTCTTTTACTCAGAGCTCCGAACATAGAAACCCTAGGCATTATCTTCGACATGCCTGTTTCTATGACCAACGCTCATACTAGACGAACCAGGCATAGACTGTTTGATCTCTTGTTCAATTCTCTCTAACTGAACTACGTCCGACCTGATCCTCGAAAGGGGTACGTAGGCAGCCTTTCTTATGGTCCAGTCGCAAATCTTAACAAAACCTTTTCCGCATTTATTCGGTCACTTGTCGTTGGCTGTCGCAGAGAATCCGGACCTTCAAGGAAAGTAGGGTTTTCGTTGCTTTCCTCCATTATTATTCATTAAAATCGACAGTGTGAATTTTGGTTCCCACATTAATCATAACAAAAGGAATAGTAATTTTTATTAAACAAAAAGAGAATTCAGACAAAACCTGAAGTATCTTCGAGTTCAGTTTCTGTTTGGTAAGATTGTCTGCTGCAACTCACTGATTCAGACATAAAGTTTGGACCTTTCTTGACTACGCAACCCAAAGGAGCAATAAACTTAAAATCAGCAGCAATCATGATTGAATCTTTTCTACTTTTCGATGTGAAATTAAAAGAAAGTTAAAAAAGGCACGAACCTAAGATGTTTACAATACTGGTTCATTGAGGCCAAGCGGTTCTAGCATAGAATGAACAATAACTTCATAGGTGTTGGTTTAACCCCAATGAGATGCTTAAACTCAGCAACCTGCGACATTAATGGTTAGTCATATCCTTACAACCTTCCTTTGAGTACATTTCCTAGCCTTGGTTCCCTTCCCACCTATACTCAAAGAATGGCAAGAGTTCAAGCAAACCAGACCCAATGTGAACAACCAGAGGTATCAAAAGACAGTAAGCATATCCAAAAAGGAAGAAAGTTGATACCTTTAGCAGAATAACCTTGAATCTGGAATTACCTTGTTCCCATCGATGTTGATACCTTTAGCAAAGTTGATACCTTTAGCAAAGTTTCTACCTGAGAATAATCAATCATAAATTACCTTGTTCCCATCGATGTGATTGAATCCGACGAGGGTAAATCGAACGCCCAAAAATGTCTTGGAAGGAAGAACCGACTCCATCATCAGTTTCAGAGAGAGAGAGAGAGAGAGACTTGGAGAAATTAGGGTTTCAGGATGGAGAAATCGAAGAAGCAAGACTTGAATATAGACTTGGGATTTGCAGTGAGAGAGAGAGATTACAACGGGAGAAGACGAGGTGGAAAGGAACAGTGGTAAAGAGGAGGAGACGAGGTAGACGGAGACAAGTTGGAGATCACTGACAGAGGGACATGACGGTGGTGACGGTCGTGATGGTGAGTCGGAGAGAACTACCGATGGGAGAAGAGAGCATGATATTTGAGTGAATCTCTTTTTTTTTCTTTTTTTTGTAAAATTTTTTTACATCTTTAAATAGAAAATGAGTTTGAGTAGAGAGGGAAAATGCTATGTCTTCCGCGCTCCTTTGATTTTCATTTAAGTCTCAGCGGTATTAGTGATTTTCGATTGCCGCTCACAATTTTTTGCCAATAGCCGTGTTTAACTGCTATTAGTATAAATAAAAAACAAAAAATTGATTTTCCATAGCACTTTATAAAAAACTGCTACGATATTGTGCTATCAATACGCATTTTTCTTGTAGTGGCACCTCTATAGAGGGTACTAAGCAAACTCTCTTTGGTGAAGCCATGATGTTGACATTGAGACCAATAGCCCTTGAACCTCTCCCATGCTTCACCAAAACCTTCAAGTTCTTCTGCTGGAACCCAGAGATTTCATTCCTGATCTTGGTTGTCCTTGAGGTAGAGAAGAACTTTTCTAGGAAGGCCTTCTTGCACTTATTCCAAGTGGTAATAGAGTCACTTGGACGAGCCTTCTCCCATTGGTGTGCTTTGTCTCCTAGAGAGAAAGGGAACAGCCTCAGCTTAAAAGCATCTTCAGAGACTCCATTTGTCTTGGACAAGATACAATAGCTATCAAACTGGTCCAAGTGATGATCAAGTGGATCCTCCACAGCAAGGCCTTGAAACTTGTTGTTCTCCCTCTCAAGTGCAGCTATGTTTTCAACTCTTGGAACTAGTCTTGATGAACCTCTGCTCCTCAAGTTCATACACCTGAAATGCAAAGGGAGATGAAGAAGGAGAATAAGTAACTTGCAAAAAGAAAATAAGACTTAGTCTCCAACAAAGACCAAATCCAATGTCAAAATAAATCTAGAACTTGGCAACGGCGCCAATTTGATGTTAGGAGTTTTCAAGGCTCCTAATCAAATGATTGTAGTATAAAAGATTATCGAGCCAATCCTAGATGATTCTGAAACAAAGGGAATGCAGGTTCATGCTTAATCTAAGTGCAGTCCGGTTTTAAAGATGATATGAACTAAGAACTAGAATCTAAAGCAACAAAGGAACAAACTTGCAAGCAATATGAGTAAAAAGGATCCATGGGGCTAGGTACATTTGACTTTGGGTGAATAAGATCTGATCTAAGGTGGCAAGCGATCAATCAAACACTTTCCTTATGCCTAGACACTAAACTAAACAAGCTCTATCCCTAGATGAATGCTCTTTTGCAATGATCACCCAAATAAATCAAATCCCTTTGACTGTAATGACTAAAGCAAGCATGGAGAAAAAGTCTAATAGAAATCTTAGCTCCTTTAGCAACTAATCTCTTAGGTAAAGCAAACGAAAAGCAATGAAGAGGTGGTTCAGGCATTTCATCGAACACCTTCCGGGCGGAAATGCCTATGGATCTATTTTGATATGGTTTAGACCAAAATAGCATTGAGAACCCTCAACAAGCAAGGAAACAAGTAGATCTAACACTAAACACCCTAGATCTTCACTTAAACACCCTTAATCACCCTAGCCCATGAATCCAAAGATGATCTACTCACTAATCCTCATGATTACTCTCAAAGCCATGGAGGATTCAAGCTTAATCATGTAAGGGAAGAATTAACACACTCAAGAACACAAGAACAAGATGAGATTTAGATTCAGATCAAACTTTCTGTTAAGATTTTTGTGTTTCAAGAGAGAATAAAACTTCGATCTAAAGTTGTGGCTTACAAAAGTATTTATATGAGGCTTTGAGAGCCCTAAAACATAAAGAAAAAGTCTAAAAAGCCCTTAAGGTCATTTAATCTTTGACCAATCAGAAACCAGCAAAAAGGAAGAGAAATTCGTCCAACTCGGGTGTTCCAACTCGGGTATGACCTTCGACCTCTCCTAGCCCACACGAGCGGGTAGTCTAACCCGGGTGAACCAACCCGGGTGTCTTCCTTCGTCGACCAAAGCTTGCCCACAAGAGCGGGCTCTCCACCCCGGGTGAACCAACCCGGGTATCTTCCTCCATCTCCCAAGGTTGTCCAAAACGAGCGGGGTCTCCACCCCGGGTGAACCAACCCGGGTGAGTTGATATGCCTCTAGTAAATCGATCATAAGTCATCGAATATAGCTCCAAATGACTTTAAATCACTTCTATTGGAAAGCTAACTTAATTTTATGTGTCTCCACAAAATCTTATCAACAGAATACTTCTCTAAGGCCTCCGTACATGTTCATCTTTCACCCCTTTTTGGATCACAATGCTCCAAACACCTCCAATAACTCCATAGTACACTCCAACACCTGATAAAGACTCATGAATGCAATATGGACCCTAAAGATGCCTAATTTCTAATCTACATGATTAAAATGCACGAGATATGATTGCTAAAAACATGTAAATATGCAAGATATCACAATCCTTAGTTGCTAAGTGCATGTGATAATCAATTCTAGAACTCGAATACTAATGTAAGATATCCAGCTCTCACTGCGATTTTACAAGTCTGAATCCATGTCTACGCGTTCGCGTATCACAACGAAATGAGTGTCGATCGATACGCTTCCGAACAGGCGTTATTTATCTGATCGATAAGTTCACTAGGCCGGTTAACTAAGCTAGCTAAGCTCGTGTTTAACAACCTTGCTCAACAGAATTACTATCAGGTATGAGCCTACTCTCGCAGTTGTCAACTCCTATTTCATGATTATAGTTACCAACTCTAGAATACAAGCAGTGAGTTCTTAACTATGTGAAGGATTATAGATTAATCACCTTAGCA
This sequence comes from Brassica juncea, assembly GCA_018703725.1. NCBI lineage: Eukaryota > Viridiplantae > Streptophyta > Magnoliopsida > Brassicales > Brassicaceae > Brassica > Brassica juncea. The sequence continues at coordinate 9,990,602 of CM031937.1, forward strand.
GTTCTAACAATCAATAATTCATCAATACCATAGAATACCCTAAGTCTAACAAAGTTACTACTCAGACATAATCAAACAAGACACAAAGATAAACCAAATGAATTGCATGATAGATTAAAGATAGATAAACCGGAGTTCCAATACACTACTCTAAAAGAGTTCTTGATCTTCTCTCCAAAACCTTAAGCTTCTAAACACAAATAATTTATGTGTCTTCCTTGCCTCAACAGCGGCACTAAATATATAACTTCTAGGTAAAACTCGACGAGGCATTCTTGTAATTTGTGTAGTCTTTTGGGCTTAAATCATGTTTCGGTCCATAAGGCCTTCATACATCGGGTGTCGATCGACACCAAGGATGTGCGTCAATCGACACTTCCTCTGGGTATTGACTCTGTCTCCTCTTCATATGCTCAGCCACGGACTTGGCTTCCAATTAAGCTCCATTTAGCTCCATAAACTTCACAACGTACATAATGTAACTAAACCTGTAAATACACTAGAGTAGACTCCAAAAATAACATAAAGACTCTAAATAAGATATATACTATGTCAAATCCATAGTATATCAGAGTGAATTTACTCTCCCAAATAAAAGGATCAGTTGTAGTACTTAGGGATCGAAACTATAGGGAGTGTGAGAACACAATAAACTCAAAGCAATTCAATGATTAATCTAGGCTAGTATGTCTGAAAGCAGTAAATAAAGTAAAAGCAGTAGTGAACAAGGTAGTTGTTCAGTTGGTTGATAGAGGTTGTAAACAATGTAAGAAAATATGCTAGCTAGATCTAGGGTTCAGGCAATCAGGATTATAGAGATATAGAAGCTAAATATGTGTAAGATATTCTAGAACTCGAATTTCTATTATATAGATATCCAGCTGGCGCATGCGAGTCTAATAAATATCCAAGTCCTGTATTCAAGCTTTCGCTATATGAACATGGAATGACTGTCGATCGTTGCTACCACTTTAGCGTTGATCGATGGTACCTTGAATCGGGTTTATGGTACTATACGAATGGTTCACTAGGGTTCCTAGATCAACTGTCATTTGTTTCTAACAATCCTAACTCAAAGGAATCAGTTCAGGTGAAGAACATACTGTCGTAGTTGTCTACAATCCTATGATCAGGATTCTAGTTAGCTACTCTAGAACCCAAGCAATAAAGGCAATTCAATTTATGGATATCTAACACCTTAGCAATTCAATAATAATTCAAAATCCTACTAATCCATAAATCTAACAAGGTGAATCTACTCAGAAATGATCAAGCAAATCAAGACAATAATCTGAATAGAGTACATAAATAGAATAAGGTAGAAAAACTGGAGTTCCAATACAACCGCTGAAGAAGTCTTGTATCTTCTCTCCAAACTTACTAAAAACCCTGAATATGTTTGATGTGTATGAAAAGAATAAGAAAGTGTATGATGCCTAATACAATGGCAGAGCACATAAATATTAGGTTAAAACTCGTCTAGGGGCAATCTTGTAATAATGTGAATCTTTTGGCTTAAGTCAGCTGGGAACCAAGTCCCTCCTTGCGCGCTTCGCCATCGATCGACAAATACTCGATGAAAAGTGGTGTTTGTCGATCGACAATTGTATCTGAATGTCGACTCTGGCTGGTTCTTTGAACAGCTACAAGTTTATCCTATCTTTATCTCCAAAAATTCTCCAATATCACCACATTGCTCCAAAACATGCATGAACCTGTAAAGACTCAAAAAAGACTCTAAAACATAATAGATACATTCTAAAACAACTATATACCAAGGCTAAAATTGGTAAAATCCATGGTATATCACTCACGCCGAAAAATATGCACGACGCAAAACTTGTCACTACACCTCTCCCAACCACACCGAAACTGACACTAAATGCTGATATACTTCTCACTGATCCAACACAATATTGATCTGTTGTAGGCAGCTTTCCGTATCTCGCTTTCACAAGACCGGATATCTCATATGTAGTCAATCGCCTCACAGTTCATGCATCGCCCTACATCAGAACATTGGAAAGCTACAAAACAGGTACTTAGACACTTGGCTGGGACTCAAACCCATGGCATCTTCTCTCCATACACTCACCTCTCATGCTTGTGGGTTCTCAGACACAGATTGGACAGGAGACACTAACGACTATGTTTTAACAAATTCATACATGATATATCATGGTCGGAATCATGTCTCATGGTTGTCAAAGAAACAAAGAGGAGTCACATGCTCTACAACAGAGGTAGAGTATAGAGCAGTCACTAACACAGCAGCCGAAATACAATGGCTTTGCTCTTTACTACAAGAACTCGACATTCAGCTTGCTCTCTCACCGGTTATCTATTGCAGCAATATTGGAGCCACTTACCTGTGTGCAAACCCTATTTTCCATTCGAGAATGGAACACATTGCACTTGACTATCTCTTCATGAGAAATCTCATCAGCTCCGGTGCTCTCAGGGTTTCTCATGTATCCACTCATGACTAACTAGCCGATGCCTTGACCAAACTATTACCACAATCAAAGTTTCAAGAAGCATGTTCCAAGATTGGAGTGGTCATACCCCCTCCATCTTGTTTTGGCACATGTCTCTCTGCTCTTTTCCGAGAAGAAACATGTGGAGTGTTGTTCTATGTATCTTTTCTCAAGTGTGCACGGCATATGTGGTATTGCTATTTCACTATTTCCGGTTTGTTCTTTCAAATGATATATTTTTCGAAGGGTATTAGTCGTTGATTTCATGAGAACCAATTTTGACCCAAGCAGATGGTAAAGTCTGTGATGAGAAAGCAGGTCAAAATCCACACAAGGTTATAAAGTTTCACTTAGAGACTAATAAAGATATTCTAGCTAAAGACACCGGTGAGGTTTTGATGAGCATGAAATCGAACGAAAGGAACGAGTACAAAACTTACAAAAGAAGCAAAATGAACAATCACGTTTATAAAAAATTACTCTCTTTTTTTGCTAAATAAAAAATTACTCTTACAAAAACAATCTCTCTTATTATTTATATCAAATGTACTTTAAAATAGTTAGCAGCCGATCTTGCATAATCAATATTTCACTTTTAGTCCAATCAAAATTTTACATCAACTTTTTGTTAACAAATGATGATTTAACAAAATACATTATATATATAATCACAAGTAAGAAATACTATTTACGTAATTCCCCTTTTTCATCGAATCAAGAACAATCAAGATAAAGAAGAATGATTCTCAAGATTTGTTTTTTTCTCTTTTTTTGTTTAAACCATCAAACTTAAGCCTAAACTAGAAAAAAAATGATGGGAGAAGTACAAATAAAAAGTAGATATAAATACTCACAAAATCAGTTGTAGTTAACAAAATACCTATGCAGTTGATCACAAAAGAAATTACAGACACACCATTCGAGGCGATATCTAAATGTCACCACAATAATATGTAGAAAATTGGAGACTCAAAGAAAAAAGGAAAAAAAATTCAGCATTCGTAAATCACCACAACACCAAAACAATGGATTAATACACCAGCCACTTAACTGCTGCCGGATAATCATCCTTTATTTCGTCGGATATGGAAGAAGATAGTAAAATTCAAAACTTCTTAAAATAGCACGATTGGTTATATCATCAGAACCACAAAACTAAATGCTCTCTATAGAACCAAATCAACCACCAAAATAGAAATCAACGAATTGCAAATGAAAAACATAAGTAAAGAAGCATAATCATATTAAAAAGTACTATAATTAATTGCTCGAAAAAGTTCGCTTTTTTCTCTCTAGAACATTTTTGCTCCCTCACTTGGGTGATCGGAAATTTCCTTTTTTAAAAAACTTTCCCTCCTCTCTCTTTTTGAGTGGAGCTTCATTACCGGCAATTTTTTCTTGGTCTCATTGATTATTTTTGGAAATTAGATCCTTCTTTCCTTATCTTTCCTCACATGTTTTTCCTTTTCCTTTGATCTTTCCTTCTTTGAGTCAATAATCATATGATTTCCTAAAAAACGGCTCAGAATATTGCACATTCAATGGAGTTTGTCAATTAATAATAATTGACCTTCTCCCACGCAATATCAAACCACGGTGTCTAAATTTTTCCAGTATCACAACTAGAGCCTTCTCCATGGCTGCTTCACTTCACTAAGCTATGAACTCGATGACGATTGATGATGATTAGCCTATCAACCTCTCAGCCGACCCACGGTTTAGAGTCTTTGAAAAGGACTCTATCAGCCTGCTTGGACTCCTCAACCCTGACTGCCAGTCGATGTCCAGAATGATAACTGATATGCCAAAGCACTGGAGAGTGTATGATCGGGTCCATGGGATCGCCCTATCAATAAGTTCCAGTTCATATTTGACAGAGAAAAAGACCTACAATCCGTCCTCAGCGACCGCTCTTGGTCCTTCAACCAATGGACCATGATCCTGGAGCGATGGACAGCCAATCCTCTGGATGAATTCCTCACCAAGTTTGAGGTCTGGATCCGAATTAGGAACATCCCTTACCAGTTCTACACGATTGAAACCATGGAGGAATTGGCTAAAGCTATTGGAAAATTCAGGGAGATCGCTTATGACCCCAAAACCTCACAGAGATCAGACTTCATCAGAGCTAAAGTCCTTTTTGACATCTCAAAACCGGCTAGAGATGAAAAGGTCCTAAACATCCCTGATGAAAAACCGATCATCATTAAGTATGAGTATGAACGATTTAGGAGGAAGTGCTTCCACTGTTTCAGACTCACTCACGAGAAGCCGCAATGCCCGCTACTTAAAAATCCAAACAAGAGAACTAACTAGAGAGGAAACGATACCACTGAACCTCCGATCCCAGTGGTGACAGTGGGGAATCCAGCTCTTGCGACTAAGAATTTCTTGGATGGTCCTCCTGGTTTTCCACCAATGTTTCCGGAACTCTCGCCTTTAGAACACCAACAAGCTCTCATGTATATCTCTCATCCAGATGAAAGGGAGCGCCTGGCCAGAATCAAAAGAGTCCAACTCTCAATCACAGAGAAACAACTTGAAGTGGCGAACTCTGTACCAATCATCACTCATGACTTAAAAAACAGAGGAATGGTCTTTGAATACGAGGAAGGAAGAGACAAACTCAAAAGCATCAGTCTTGGTGGCACTCCACGTAGAGCCCCAGCTCCATTGGATGTCTCTGAATCATCGGATCAAAGTTTCTCGTCGGCTCTGGTTGCTACGAGCACTACGGGTTTCAGTGTTGGAACCTCTAGTAGGAACCTCACTGCCGGTGCTCTTGGCTTCTCAGAAAAAACCCAGAAACAGACCCACCTCATGGAAAAGGAAACTCAGGTCCTCCCTAAAGCCTCTCTCCATTCCAGGTACTTCCCCTAACATGGGAGATGAGGCAGACAATTGCAGCAAAAGGAAAGCAGAGTCTACCGGATATGACTCTACAAAAAGATCCAACCTCAACAAAGACATTACGGTGGCTTCCAGTTTGAAGCCGCTGCCTTTCCAATGAGAACATTGTGCTGGAACTGCCAAGGTGCGGGGAACACCGAAACAGTTCAACGTCTCCGGGAGTTACGAAGAAAGTACTTTCCGTATCTTCTCTTCCTCATGGAAACGAAACAAAAGTCTTCTTACGTTACTGGTTTGAAAGATAGTTTGGGTTACAATAATGTCTTCACTGTAGAGCCTGTTGGTTTGAGTGGTGGGTTAGCTCTACTGTGGAAGGCGAGTTTGGATGTTATTATTCTCTCTGCAAACAAGAGGATAATTGATCTCAGAGTTAAAATAGGATCTTTAAGTTTCTATGTGTCCTGTGTGTACAGTGATCCGATAAGGGCTCGTAGGAATTTGGTTTGGAATCAGTTTTCTACTATTGGAGCATTGAGAGACGATGCTTGGGTGCTCGTAGGTGATTTTAGTGAGCTAATGGAGAGCTCTGAAAAATTAGGCGGTCTAGAGAGACATCCTTCTACTTTCTGGGATTTCCACAACATGGCCACAAATTGCAAGATTAAAGAGATGCAAAGCAAAGGAAATACTTTTTCATGGGCAGGGGCAGAGATCATGTGTGGATCCAATGCCGGCTTGATAGAAGTTTTGGGAATGATGAATTGTTCAACCTTTTCCCTAGATGCGAAACAGAGTATCTATGTATGAGAACTTCAGATCATAGACCTCTAAGAATTAGCGTCTCTTATGAAGCTTGTGAAGAGAACCATGGAAGGTTCTACTTTGACAAAAGGATGCTAGAGAAGGCAGGCATCGAGGAGGCTGTAAGGAGGGGTTGGTCATGTGGAGACAAGGACACATGCGCATCATTAGCTGATAGAATCATTCATTGCCGTAAAGAGTTAGCAAAATGGAAAAGAACCAGTAATATGAACTCTAGGTATGTGATCGAGAAGCTTTAGTTGGCGTTGGAGAAGCAGATCTCGAAGCAGTATCCGAACTTTGGCATTATGAAACAGCTAAAATATGAGTTAGCTACCGCACACAAAGCTGAGGAAAGGTTTTGGCGCCAGAAAAGCAGGCAACTTTGGTTGAAATCAGGCGACAAGAACACTCACTACTTTCATAACAGTGTGAAGGGTCGGAAGAACTTGAATCGTATTCTCATGCTGCTGGACGACTCTGGTCAAGAGCACTTCTCCGAAGGAGCAAAAGGCCACATAGCAGCAGAGTATTTCAAAAATCTCTTCCTGAGCACAAACCCTTTTGACTTGGAGACTATATTTGAGGGGTTTCTCTCAAAAATCACACAGGAGATGAATGACGCACTGACACGCAATGTCTCGAATGAGGATATTAAAACTGCTGCCTTCGGAGTTAAGGGGAGCAGTGCACCTGGAAAGGATGGCTTCTCTGGGACCATCTACTAGAAGTTTTGGCATATCATTGGACCTTCAGTTATCCACGACGTGCGCAGTTTCTTCACTTCCTCCGCCTGACCAGCTAGTTGGAACCACACTCAGCTTTGTCTCATTCCTAATATCACCAATCCCACAAATATGAAGGATATGAGACCAATCAGTCTGTGTTCCGTTCAATACAAAATTGTCTCGAAATTTTTGTGTGAAAGACTGAAGCTATTCATACCGCAAGTAGTTTCTGAAACTCAAGGAGCCTTTGTGGCGGGATGTTCAATAACTGATAACATCATCATCGCGCACGAGAAGATACATGTTTTGCGGACAAACGACTCCATCTCCGACGAGTTCATGGCTGTGAAAACAGACATGTCTAAAGCTTTTGGCAGAGTGAAATGGAGTTTTCTTGAAACTCTCATGGAGAAGATGGGTTTTAATAGGCGCTGGATAGGTTGGATCATGGCGTGTATATCCTCTGTTTCTTACTCGGTCTTGCTCAATGGTCGATCACACGGATTCATACGCCCTGAACGGGGGTCAGACAAGGCGATTCTCTGTCTCCATTCTCCTTCATCCTATGTGCTGAATCATTAGTTCATTCACTGAACATGGCCGAGGTTTCTGGTCGTTTGCATGGCATCCGCTTGTCTTCAAATGGCCCTGCAGTTCACCACTTGCTTTCACTACTAGAAAACATGTTATTAACGAGGGCGGATTTCGTAGTTAATTCCTCGTAAAAGAAGTTTTACGAGGAACTAACTTCGAAATCCATTTCGTCGTTAAACGTTCGTCGTAACGTAAATTTTCTTGCCAAACCCTCGTAAAGTTACGAGAAACACATTTCATCGTAAAGTACAGGTAAAAGTTTCGTCGTAAAAGACACGTAATGATTCCACGTAAAGTACACGCTATTCTTCTTCGTAAAGTCCTCGTAGATGTTCCACGTAATATGCACGTTATTATTTCCTCGTAAAATACACGTAAGGTTTTCCTCGTAACATACACATAAAGATTTCCTCGTACATCTCACGTAAATATTTACTCGTAAAGTACACGTAAGCTTTCCTCGTAGAATTCCCGTAAAATAATACTCATAAAAAACACGTAAAGCTTTCGAAGTAAATTCCTCGTTTACTATATTTCTATTTTTTTCTACAATAATAATAAATAAAATCAAATTTATTTATATATTTATTTTAAATTTATCAAAAATTTAAATAATAAAATCAATATCAAAAATTTAAATTATTATAAAATCAATACAAAAATATTTTATAAAAATTTTATAAATATTTTATAATACAATTAAAAGAAATAAAAACTAAGGGCCGTTGTTCTGCATCTCCTCGAAGTATTCTCGGCTCCTCCTCTCTACAGCTTCCTCATCCTTCTGTGTGCGAGGTGGCTCGGGAACGGGATTTTGTCTCTGCATCTCCGCCAACAGGGCCTCCCATTGAGGATTTTGAGTCGCGATAAGATCCAAAAAACCCTCAACTGAACCCATACGAGCTGTAAACGCAGCCCGCGTCGAGTTCAACTCTGACCGCAGCTCGGTGATCTCATCAGCCCGCCTCTGACCATAAGACGATGTCGCTCTCGTAACATCGTTGACGGAACCAATCCCCAACGTACATCCCTTTTTATTAGGGACAACCTTTAAAAAAAATATTAATGTTAGTGATAATAAAAATATTAGATTTAATGAATAAATAATAATAAAAATTATAAACTTTTTTACCTCCTTGTAAATCTGATCCACTTCAGCTGTGGATAATGTCACCGGTATTCCATCGGGGAAATGCTGGGTCAGCTGGGTTTGGCGGTCTTCAATCCGAGCAACCACGTCATTGTAGATTTGCTCGGATTTGGGATCTACAAATTTCTCAGCCTTGTCCTTGTGAGTCCTCTTGTAAAGATCCTTAAGAGACGGGAGAAACCCCGTCTCTTTGGCCTAAAAAACATTTAAGAAAAGTTAGAATATATTTAAAGTTTTAATATATTTTAAAAAATAATTAATTAAAAGATTTACCATCTCCAGATGGACACCGGCGTGGGGTTTTTGACCAGTAGAGTGAAGCATCCGCCCGTTTCCGTGCTCATCCTGCGTCATACAGGAGGCGGAGCAACTTTCGGAGACTTTAATGGACGATGGCAGCTTCCAATAACTGATGAGGCCATCCCACACATCCTTGGTGAGCTCAGCGGGTTTTCCCCGCTCATAACCCTTCAAGATCCAGTCATCCTTCCAGTTGGGTACCGTGTCCAACAATCGGGCTTTCGCCTTCCCGATAAAAACTTTCTTCACCCTCTCGTGCACCCTTATGGACCACTGATATTTTTGCTATTAAAAAAATTAGATTAATAATAATTTTAAAAATAATAATAAATTTTAATAATTACAAAATAAATAACAGATAATTAATTAATTAACTTACAGCGAACATTTTGAACCACGTCTTCTTGACGTAGTGTGGCGTCGTTTTCCAGTTCGGATGAGGCTTGGAGAAGTAGCCTTTCATCACCTTGGTTACGTCCCAAGCGACAGAACCGTCAAACCCAAACATGAAAAAAAAATATAAATTAATTATTTATTATTGTTAATAAAAAATAATTTCAAAAAAAGTAACATATCATAAAGTTCCGTCCGGTCGGTCGGGGTCTAAGACCGGTAAATCTTCTCTGCCTGGCTGAGCGAGAAAGTCCTCGACGGTGTATGTATCAAAGGGAGCGGTCGGCGGCACCTGCAAATCGGGATGAATCCCGACCGCCATCGGAGGAGGTGCCCCCTGTGGAATATGATCAGGATGCGTGGGCATCGGAGGAGGTGCATCGAACCGAGGAACCGGTGGTGAGATTCTCTGAGAAGACTGAGAGTCGGGAACATACTCCGGAGGAACCGAAGAACTAGGAGCTGTTGGGGACAAAATCGGTCAACGACAAAATCGTCACCCGAAAGTCCTCGAAAGAAAACTAAGTGACGATCAAAACCAAGAAAAAACGGGTCGACGAACTTACGGGAAAGCATGAACGGACCGTGAGCCCCGGGGATCGACGAAGGCGAGCAACGGCGGACGCGGGACAAGGCACGGGCGGCAGGCCGACCAAGCCGCGCCTGGCGCCGGCGGCAGGCTGACCACGCCGCACCTGGCGCCGGCGGCAGGCCGACTGCACCGCACCTGGCGCCGGCGGCAGGGCGCCTGGCGCCGGCGTCAGGCCGACCACGCCGCACCCGGCGCCGGCGGCAGGCCGACCGCGCCGGCGGCAGGGCGCCTGGCGCCGGCGGTAGGCCGCCCACGCCGGCGGCAGGCCGAGCACGCCGCGCCTGGCGCCGGCGGCAGGCCGACCACGCTGCGCCAGGCGCCGGCGGCAGGTTCTTCCTCTCCCGTCTGGCGCCGGCGGCAAGGGTCCTAGCGCCCATCCGTGCAATCGTCTCGTGATCTCGGACAACGGCAACATCTTGGTCCCTTAAACCCATGTTCGGATTGTTCGAGAAACACAACGATTCTTCCGCAAAGCCTTCTCGAATGATTAACAAAGTACATATTCTAAAATCTAAGTTCGAAGCCTCATTACTCGAACCCTCGAAGACGGGAGGTCTACGAATCCAAGTCCATCTCGATCCCGATACTCGAGAAATCTCGGAAGACCATAAAAGGTTCGAATGATGAATGGATTTCGATTCATCGTATAAAACGATCACGGTTATTCTAAACACCAAACATCTCGACTATACGAGGAATTGGGATTCCTTCGGAAATGACGAAACCTTCAAAGACTATTCTCTCGAAGAACCGTAAAAACGCCTAAGTAGCCCGACATGACCAAAAACGGCCCACTTACGATTTTCCGAAAAGGAAGGATAACTATGACGGTTTATCCTTATCCCCACATAAGAGATAAATGTCAAGTTCCCAAAAGATAAATGTCAAGTTTTCCGAAGATAAATGTCAAGTTTCCCGATAAACACGAAGATGGACGAAAATGGAAAAGCCCAATTCAGCCCGAAGGAAGACCGTCTTAGGAGGAGTATATAAGGAGAGCTTTGGGCGAGGAGCAAATCATCACAAAATTTCCAGAGCACTTTAGCACTTAGAGCAACTTAGGCATTATTTTCCGTTTTTACTAGCGAGCTGCGACTCAACTAGGTTAGAACTTAGGTTGCTAGACTAGCGAACTTGACGACAGCTCTTGTAGCCAAGGCTCTTACCTGTTGTTCACGCTCAAACGTGGATTCGGAAATAAGATCTTTTGCTCTATTCTTGTTTCTTACGATTTTATTCCGTTTTCATATTCCCTTTGTCGTACTGATTGTGTCGTGTGCGGCCTAGCAGATAACCGGGACCTTCAGGGAAGGCTTGGTTCACTTGGCTTTCCTCCAAATCAACTTAATTTGACGGTGCGAATTTCGGTTCCCACAGTTTGGCGCTAGAAGGAGGGGGGGTTACGGATCTATCTATCTCGCAACTGCACACGCTCGATCATGTCTACTGACGTCACCAAAGACCAGCCAATGCTAGACGGAACACCCGTCGATGCCAACGTTGAGAAGACTCCAACTGGAGATACGTCCACAGTCACTGCTGATGCAAACACTGAGGCACTCAGACAGATGAAGGAACTGTTCGCCTCCGCCCAGGAGCGGGCGGAACAACAGGACAAGCTGATAACCTCGCTCGCAAAACAGGACAAAGTTGCCGCGCGGATCCACCAAGGCACGGCGCGGCAGAAGACTCGAATTCGGATCTCCCGGAGAACGAGAAAAAGATGCCCCGAAAGAGTCCACTCCCGAGGAAACGGCTCCAAAAGGACAGCAAACGACCTCGCAGAACCTTCCACCCCCGGCTACGGGAAACAAGGAAAGCGACGTCGAGCGCATCGACCTAGATATCAGCGACCGATCGGATCCTTCCGATGAAGACGCTGACATTCACCCAAGGAGGACCCGAAGCCAGTCCGCTCGGCAGACGGTATCCTTCGAGAGGCCCATGACAGAAGAGGAGGAAGACCTCTACTGGATTGAGCAGGAAGAACTCGCGGAGAATCAAGCTCGGATCCATCGCGACCAGCGCCGACAAACTCGGAGAAACGCTGGTGGCAATGACGATATCCATGATCTCCGCGAATCTCTCAAAAAGACCATGGCCGAGGTGAAAGTAGTGAAATCGCAAATCCACCAGGCGACCAGTTCCGCCCCCGAGATCGATAGACTTCTCGAGGAAGCACGGAAAACGTCATTCACCGCTCGGATCACGGAAACACGCATCTCAGACCCAGGGAAAATCAAAATCCCGGTCTATGACGGCACTACGGATCCTAAGGGCACCTGCAGTCTTTCCAGATCGCAATGGGTAGATGCAAACTCCCGGAGCGCGAACAAGACGCGGGTCATTGTCTTCTCTTCGTCGAGCACCTCAAAGGCGCTGCACTCGAATGGTTCTCCCGGCTCAAAAGGAACTCCATCGGAAGCTTCCGCCAGTTGGCTTCGGCGTTTCTCAAACAATACTCCATGTTCATGGACAGAGAAACGTCCGACATGGACCTATGGAGTCTAGCTCAGAAGGAAGACGAGTCGCTCCGCGACTTCATGCGAAGATTCAAACTGGTGATGGCCAGAGTAACAGGCATCAGCGACAATGTCGCAATCGATGCCCTGAGGAAAACTCTCTGGTACAAGTCGAAGTTCCGAAAGTGGATATTACTGGAAAATCCGCGGACAATCCAGGATACTCTCCACAAAGCAACGGACTTCATCATCATGGAGGAAGAGATGAAACTTCTATCGCAGAAGCACGGATCGCAGAAAACCGCGTCCAAGAAGAAACCTTCTCATAACGACAAGTACGTCCATCACGAAGGGGAAGACGCCCAAGGCGAGCATAACTACGCCATCAACTCGGAGCAAGGAAAAACCTCCGGAAACACCTGGACCAGGAACCAGTACAAGGATTTTTTCATACTGCGAGTTCCACGAAACCAGAGGTCACTCCACTGCGAACTGCAAGGTTCTCGGCGCCTGGCTCGCCGCAAAGCTCCTCACCGGCGAACTGTCAAAGGTCAAGAGTATAAAGGACTTGCTCCTGGAGTCCGACCGCCCAAAGACCAACAAAACTGTCTCCGAGGACCGCGCCACCGAAAATCGATCGGGTGAAAAGCGCGGAAGGAGACAGGACGACCAAGGAAACAACAGCAGTCGCCAGAGGGTAAACATGATCATCGGAGGATCGCAGTTTTACCAAGACTCTGTCTCGTCGATAAAAGCCTACGGGCAAAAATCCGAGACGAGTTCCAACTGGTTTCCGGATAGCGATATTCCCAACCACACGATCGTTTTCGAGGAACGGGAAACTGTCGGAATCGACAAACCTCATTGCGATCCTTTGGTTATCGACCTGGTAATCCAGGATCTCGAAGTCGGCCGCATCCTCGTCGATGCAGGAAGTACGGTCAACGTCATCTTCCGCGACACCCTCTACAGGATGAAGATCCCACTTGGGGAAGTCGTCCCTGAGCCAAAACCTTTGACTGGGTTTTCGGGCGTCACTTCCATGACCCTCGGAAGAATTAAGCTCCCAGTCATGGCGAAAGAAGTCACAAAGATCTTCGAGTTCGCAGTAGTCGACAACCATCTACAATGCCATCATGGGAACCCCTTGGATCAACTCCATGAAGGCAGTACCATCCACATATCACCTCGGCATCAATTTCTGACTCCAACCGGAACCGCAGTAATCTGGGGTAGTCAGAAACAATTGAGACTCTGTTACCTAGCCGAGTTCAAACTGCGAAAAGATCGGAACGCCCCTGCGGCCAACCCGAAATGAGCAAAGGAATCACACAATATTCCTGAAAACTCGAAAAAAGATGATCCAGAATCATCCGAACAGGCAACGATTCGCGACGACAAAGTCTCTGAGTCAATCGCCGTAAAAGCAGACAGCTCGACCCCCGCACAAACCACCGATCCGACTAGCACGATCTGAACGGCGACGCACGGGGAGTAAAAACGTCAGTAGAAACTATCAGAACTACGAGATGGCTTGATCCTCGAAAGAGGTACGTAGGCAGCTCGTCGAAACCCGGCGAGTTCAGCTATCCCCCTCACCAAAAAGGGGGGGGGGGGAGTGGGTACGTATACTCCTATACTCCCACAAAAACGTGAAATATCCGCACATGTACTCGAACTTTTCAAAAAAATTTCAATAAAATTCTTTCTATCTATTTTTTATGCTCACTTAATATAGTAAACGCGTAAACACTTCGGAAAAAACGAAAAGCATATCTTCAAAAGAAACGCGAGACGTCGCAACTTCTGAAAAAGATGACAAAACTCGTATCATCCACTAAAACAGTCCACCTGCGACTTAAAAATAATTTACGCTCGTCGATTGGCCCCGACGGACGCACACAGAAATGTTTCACTCAATACAAACTTGTAATCAGACCCAGAAGGTCCTCTTACATCCGACAAGGATATCATAGCGCGCTATACAAAAAACCCAAAATTTTGGTTTAGCGTCTCGGATAATCTCCGAAGATAGCTCGATTCTTTTAACACAAGTCATATAAGCCGGCGACTAGTCGCGGACTTTAAACAAAAAGAATCAGGAAGAAATCACTAACAGGCAAAACGAAAGCCGATCAGTCATCGCACAGCCTTAAAGCTGAGAGTAAGCCTAGGTCTTGCCCTAAACCCAGTCTTGCTGGATCTTGACATCACAGAGACATAGTATCGTATACGAGATCCCAAAACATGTCTCTTATCGCTTACACCTAAAACGCTCGCTAAAAAGTAGCATACGGACCAAGCGACAAAAAAGAGTTAGGATACGAAGTGACTACTCGCATTCTTTCCACTACACTTGACGAAAGTATAAATCAAAACAAAAGACGAAATCTCGCAATTTTTCATATTCATAAAGGCCGCAAAAACGGGTGGATTCTAAGCCACCAACGGCCAGTCCCAAAAAAACATAAGAATGCAACCTCCAACGGTCGCAGAATAAACTCCTAAAACGGCCACACACGGCCAAACATACAACTCACAAAAGAAAGTCAACATTGAGAAATCCAGACGCGGAAATCCCGAAAGAACCCGCAGGCTGGTCCACTTCCTCGTTCACACCTTGGGCGTTCCCACCACCCTCGGCGTTCTCATCAGCTCCGGCCTCCACCGTATCCTCGGAAACCTCGATAGGCTCCCATAGTCTCCAGACTCTTTCTTCGACTGGAGGAACCAAGGACTCAGCATGAGCACACTCGGCCATAAAGTCCTTCATCTCAGCAATCTCGAAATCAAAGGAGAAATCCGGGTTCTGAGACTTCTAAAGATTTACGACCGCGCCCCGGCACTCGCGGAAATCGCCAACAAACTCCTAAGTATCTTTAAAACATTGAAACTCAGCAGCAAACGATTCCGCCCGTCTCGCCACCTCGGCGGCGACCGTCCTCCTTCCTCTCCTTTCCGCCCGAACAAGGGCTCGAGCATGAAGCTCAGCTTGCTTTGCGTTCTGCGCCTTTACCTCTAGTCGGAATCGGAAGAGCTCTCGCTCAGCTTCTTTGGTCTTGAAATTAGCATTCCTAGACTTGCGGAAACTTGAGTCAAGCGCATTGCCAAACACTCTTAGTCCCTGCATAAATTCAAGATCAATAAACTTACATATATACAGATTCAAGAATATGGTTAAGAAGTTCAAAGGACAAAACCTCATTGATCGGCTGGGAACCCTCGGCAAAAACCCGTTGCTTCTCCTCATCCTCCAGCGACTCGTCAGTAACAAACTCCGGAGGAAGGCTGTCAAAGAAATTGTTGGGAAGTGGAAAATCGCTGGCTCCGCCTTTTTCCGTGGGAACAAAACTAGGGTTTTCCCCCAACGGTGAAGGGTCTTCCGAACCTTTCCCACAGTCGATTTCTTTCCCTTTGCGAGATCTCTGTTTACGTCTCCGAGTAGTGGTTTCAATAACCGGTTCGGCATCGCATGACGGGGCAGGGTCTCGAGACCGATAAAGCCTTACTGCATCTCGAATCCGTTCAAGGGTAAAGGACTTCCAGAAAAACGGCCTTTGACGAAGGAGATCCCTCTTGACAAAAAGATCACCGTGCATGTGCGCAACAGCCCCGTTCTCTACAAAGCAAAACTTTTTCACTAAAAACTCGCACTTCCGAAATGATGAAATAGACAACGAGTTTTCATCGTATTACCTCGGTTGAAGTTCCATGCGTGCGGAAATAGATGGAGCCAGCTCTCCTCGACAGACTCACCATCTATTCGGACATAGAAGAAACGCTCCTGCAACGACTTAGGGTTCGAAGTAGTCCCCTGAATTATGGCCATATCCTTCTTAGGCACCATGGAGTAGTAACCGTCGCTCCCCGTCGGCCGAGTGCTCCAAAGACCTTCGAAATCACCAGGACTGAGATCGATCCCTAGCTCATAGCTCGCAATCAGTACGCCAAGCCAACTCTCTAAGGCAGGAACGCTGAGCTGGCTGATCGAAAGTTCGAAGTGACGAAGCGCACGAACAATGGTACCGGGGATCGGGAACCACATGTGGCAATATGTAAGAAAGGCCTCGTAACATGTAAAGAAACCTTCCGGAGGATTCCTCGCACTCTCATTGCCGACAGGAATTCGGAATTTAACTCCATCAGGAATCTGGTAAAAATCTCGAAGAATCTTGAGATATTTACGTGAAACCAAGCTCGGCGTAAAGGGAGCACAAGGCTGCCTCAAAGGTCTCTTCGGAACAGGGACATCTGGCAGAGGTCGAGCCGAACCCACAAGAGCTCGGTAATACGCATTCTTCGCCTCCTACTCGACTAACTCCTCTTGCTTCACAGGCACGTGGGCAGGAGAGTCATCCGAGGATGAATGGGAAGAAGAATTTCTCTTGGAGGATCTTGAAGACATTGTTCTTAAAGAGAGAAAAAGAATTCTTGAGAGAGATGAATTTTTTAATGATGAAGTAAGAATGAATGAGATTTCTTCCTCCATCCTTATAAAGGAGGTAAAATCACTATTTACCCCGACTTTCGGCAAACGATTACGTTTCTACACCTTCCCATACGGCTATACCGCAAGCTAGGACCCGAAAGGCACTACGGCTCCTAGCTAGCTGGGGGGCTAACTGTTGGGGTCAAAATCGGTCAACGACGAAATCGTCACCCGAAAGTCCTCGAAAGAAAACTAATTGACGATCAAAACCAAGAAACGGGTCAACGAACTTACGGGAAAGCATGATCGGACCGTGAGCCCCGGGGATCGACGAAGGCGAGCAACGGCAGACACGGGACACGGCACGGGCGGCAGGCCGACCACGCCGCGCCTGGCGCCGGCGGCAGGCCAACAACGCCGCGCCTAGCGCCGGCGGCAGGCCGACCACGCCGCGCCTGGTGCCGGCTGCAGGGCGCCTGGCGCCGGTGGCAGGCCGACCGCGCCTCGCCTGGTGCCGGCGGCAGGCCGACCGTGCCGCGCCGGCGGCAGGGCGCCTGGCGCAGGCGGCAGGCGCGGCGTGGCGCCGGCGGCAGGCCGACCACGCCGCGCCCGGCGCCGGCGGCAGGCCGACCGCACCGCGCCTGGCGCCGGTGGCAGGGCGCCTGGCGCCAGCGGCAGGCCGACCACGCCGCGTCTGGCGCCGGCGGCAGGGCCCTGGCGCGGCGGCAGGCCGCCCACACCGCGCCTGGCGCCGGTGGCAGACCGACCACGCCGCGCCTGGTGCCGCGGCAGGCCGACCGCGCCGCGCCTGGCGCCGGCGGCAGGCCGACCACGCCGCGCCTGGCACCGGCGCAGGGCATCTGGCGCCGGCGCAGCCCGACCGCGCCGCGCCTGGCTCCGGCGGCAGGCGCCTGGACCTGGCAGGGAGCCTGGCCACCGCGGCAGGCCGACCACGCCGCGCCTGGCGCAGACGGCAGGCCGACCGACCGCGCCTGGCGCCGGCGGCAGGCCGACCGCGCCGCGCCTGGCCCGGCGGCAGGCCGACCGCACCGCGTCTGCGCCAGCGGCAGGCCGACCACGCCGCGCTGGCACTGGCGGCAGGGCGCCTGGCGCCGGCGGCAGTCCGACCGCGCCGCGCCTGGCTCCGGCGGCAGGGCGCCTGGCACCAGCGGCAGGCCGATCACGCCGCGCCTGGCGCAGGCGGCAGGCCGACCGTGCCGCGCCTGGCGCCGGCGGCAGGCCGACCACGCCGCACCTGGCGCCGGAGGCAGGCCGACCGTGCCGCGCCTGGCGCCGGCGGCAGGCCGACCACGCCGCACCTGGCGCCGGAGGCAGGCCGACCGCGCCGCGCCCAACGCCGGCGGCAGGCCGACCACGCTGCACTTGGCACCGGCGGCAAGGGTCCTGGCGCCCATCCGTGCAATCGTCTCGTGATCTCGGACAACGGCAACATCTTGGTCCCTTAAACCCATGTTCGGATTGTTCGAGAAACACAACGATTCTTCCGCAAAGCCTTCTCGATTGATTAACAAAGTACATATTATAAAATCTAAGTTCGAAGCCTCATTACTCAAACCCTCGAAGACGGGAGGTCTACGAATCCAAGTCCATCTCGATCCCGATACTCGATAAATCTCGGAAGACCATAAAAGGTTCGAATGATGAATGGATTTCGATTCATCGTATAAAACGATCACGGTTATTTCTAAACACCAAACATCTCGACTATACGAGGAATTGGGATTCCTTCGGAAATGACGAAACCTTCAAAGACTATTCTCTCGAAGAACCGTAAAAACGCCTAAGTAGCCCGACATGACCAAAAACGGCCCACTTACGATTTTCGGAAAAGGAAGGATAACTATGACGGTATATCCTTATCCCCACATAAGAGATAAATGTCAAGTTCCCAAAAGATAAATGTCAAGTTTTCCGAAGATAAATGTCAAGTTTCCCGATAAACACGAAGATGGACGAAAATGGAAAAGCCCAATTCAGCCCGAAGGAAGATAGACCGTCTTAGGAGGAGTATATAAGGAGAGCTTTGGGCGAGGAGCAAATCATCACAAAATTTCCAGAGCACTTTAGCACTTAGAGCAACTTAGGCATTATTTTCCGTTTTTACTAGCGAGCTGCGACTCAACTAGGTTAGAACTTAGGTTGCTAGACTAGCAAACTTGACGACAGCTCTTGTAGCCAAGGCTCTTACCTGTTGTTCACACTCAAACGCGGATTCGGATATAAGATCTTTTGCTCTATTCTTTTTTCTTACGATTTTATTCCGTTTTCATATTCTCTTTGTCGTACTGATTGTGTCGTGTGCGGCCCTGCAGATAACCGGGACCTTCAGGGAAGGCTTGGTTCACTTGGCTTTCCTCCAAATCAACTTAATTTGACGGTGCAAATTTCGGTTCCCACAGGAGCTGAAGAAGATGATGTGTCAGTACGAGTACCAGGCTCACCAAATCTCTCTCGGTAATGAGCTGTAAGCTTGTTCTTTTTAACCATCTGTAAAAAAAATTTATTATTAACCATACGAAAAAAAAAAATATAAGTAAAATATTAATTAACCTTTAAAAATAAACATCCTATATGATCAACAAATTCCATAATAAACCTATCTAATTCCCTATACTAACCACCTAATCAACACTAAATTCCCTAAACTAACCACCTAATAAACTAGAGAGGAAGTAGAGAGGAAGTACCTTGGAATGAGAAGGAGAGGAAATCACTATGAAATGAGGAAGTGAGATGGTTCGGGTATATATAAAACCCCAAACCCCAAGTTCCCTCACTTATACATTTTAATCTCTTCTTTCCAAACAACAAACTCCATTGTCTTATACAACCTAAAATTATATAATTTTCATTTTCTTGATTAAACAAACTGAATATCCATTGGCTATTTCCAAACCCCATAACGACATTGGTTCTACCCAAAGTAAAATTTTAAAAATTAATTTTAAGATTTCCTCGTAAAGTCCTCGTTAGCTTACGTGGACTTTACGAGGAAATGTGATTTAACGAGGAATTAACAAGGTCCGTGTTTTCTTTAACGAGGTTTTTACGAGGAAATGATGTAAATCTCTAATATCCAAAACCCCAAACCCCAAACCCCAAACCCCAATTTCCCTCACTTATACATTTCAATTTCTTCTTTCCAAACAACAAACCCCATTGTCTTACACAACCTAAAATTTTATAATTTTCATTTTCTTGATTAAACAAACTGAATATCCATTGGCTATTTCCAAACCCCATAACTACATTGGTTCTACACAAAGTTAAATTTTATAAATTAATTTTAAGATTTCCTCGTAAAATCCTTGTTAGCGTACGTGGACTTTACGAGGAAATGTGATTTAACGAGGAATTAACAAAGCCCGTGGTTTCTTTAACGAGGTTTTTACGAGGAAATGATGTAAACCCCTAATATCCAAAACCCCAAACCCCAAGTTCCTTCACTTATACATTTTAATCTCATCTTTCCAAATCACAAACCCCATTGTCTTACACAACCTAAAATTATATAATTTTCATTTTCTTGATTAAACAAACTGAATATTCGTTGGCTATTTCCAAACCCCAAAACTACATTGGTTCTTCACAAAGTCAAATTTTATAAATTAATTTTAAGATTTCCTCGTAAAGTCCTCGTTAGCTTACGTGGACTTTACGAGGAAATGTGATTTAACGTGGAATTAACAAGGCTCGTGTTTTCTTTAACGAGGTTTTTACGAGGAAATGATGTAAATACCTAATATCCAAAACCCCAAACCCCTAACCCCAAGTTCCCTCACTTATACATTTTAATCTCTTCTTTCCAAACCATAAACCCCATTGTCTTACACAACCTAAAATTATATAATTTTCATTTTCTTGATTAAACAAACTAAAGACATGCATTATTATTATTTTTTTAACAAACTAAAGACATGCATTAAGTCAGAAAAAAAAAATTACATCGTCATTCGGATACATCATTGACATTCTCGTCATCACTAGAAACATCATTATTTTCATTAAACTCGTCTTCAACAACATCATCCGTGGTATCGTTCGGAAGATCTTCGTATTCACGATTATGAGGATCAATGAGAAGGATGTCATCAGTTTGTTATTCAGGTTCCTCGACTACATTGATGTGTTCTTCTTGCAAAGGTAGTTCTTCTCCACTGATAGTTTGTCCACGAAGTGTAACTTTGATAACAGCTAACCAGTTTAATCCCGATTCTCTCATCCGAGGGTATGGAAGGAAGCTAACTTGGTCTGCTTGTGAAGCTAGTATGAAAGGCTCGAATTTGTTGTACCTTCGTCCACCATTGACACCAACTACACCGAATTTGTTAAACCGAACACCTCTGTTGACGGCGGAGTCGAACCAGTCACATTTGAAGAGGATGCATTTCAGCTGCAATAACCCTGGGAATTCCACCTCAATAATGTCCTGCAAGATCCCATAGAAATCTGTTTCGTATTTCACACATATTCCATAATTACTCGTCGCCCGGTGTCTACCACACTCATATGGATGAAAAGTAAAGCCTCGTTGAAATACATCGGTGATGTGGTGACCTTTGCAAGTGGACCTTGAACTAATTCGTGAAACCATGTGGGGTAATCTGGATTGTCATAATCAACCTGCAAAAAAAAATGAGAATGCTGAAATTAATCATACTAACTGCGTAAATACAGATCATGTATGCCAAAAATATTAATCATACTATCGGTAAATACCTGACTCTTCAACCATTTAATAAAGTGTTGATCTTTCCTTCTGTTTACCTCGCTTGTGGATATACCTGGGAATGTTTCTTCAACTTGAGTAACAAATAGGCTGTAAAATCACATTTTCTATTAATTAATCATTTTGAAAATTATATAATTTATACATATATATGTGTTTAGAAGTTTCCATATATGTTACCTTTTGAAATGACGCATCAATAGATCCTCGCAATTGAGTAGTATATAAGTGTGTGCACTATGGGCGTCTTCATCACTCGACCACCAAACCTCTTTTAGTTTCCCACTCATTCGCCCAATTTGGCTAAAGATGTCTGGAACACCATCAACCGCATATGTTGGCGCGACACCACCGTCATCATATCTTCTTGGCGCTCTTTTCCGGGTACGTACTTTTGATGCAGAGTATTACGATGTGAAGTTAGATGTTTCTTCCGTCAAAATTCCAACAATTATAGAACCTTCAAATTTTTCAAGGTTTTTGGCTTTTGCCTTCAAATATTTCATGGCCCACTCATGCTGATACATCCATCTGTAATGTACAGGTCCACGAAGCAATGCCTCATGCGGGAGGTGGACAACTAGATGCTGCATGACGTCAAAAAATGCCGGAGGAAATATCTTCTCTAAGTTTCACAATAAGATGGGAATGTTCTCATGAAGTTGTTGTACGACATCCTCTTTAAGAGTGCGTGTGCTCAGATCCCTGAAAAATGCTCCAATGCCTTGTATATTCCAAAAACAATTAAACAAATTAGTAGTCATATTATCTATTTGTACATATTATAAAGTAATAAAAATTAATGCGTACGTAATATATTATTACCTGCAACTGCTTCATGTACGTTTGTTGGAAGTAGCTCGGCAAATACAAAGGGGAGTAGTCGTTGCATAAAGACATGACAATCATGACTCTTCATCCTAGAGAACTTTTGACCCTTTTCAACACATCTAGAAAGATTTAAAACATACCCATCGGGAAACTTCACTTCTGATGCCACCCAGTTGAACAACACCAACTTTTGATCTGAAGACAACCTGAATATCGGAACGGGAACTTGTCCATTGCTTTATATATGTAACTCGCTTCTTGAGAAAATATCAGGCAAGTCCAACCTTGATTTTTTGCGGTCTTTTGTCTTCCCTGGGACATTCAATATTTTATTCACGATGTTCTCAAAAAAATTCTTCTCTATATGCATCACATCGAGGTTGTGGCGCAAAAGAAGATCCTTCCAATATGGCAACTCCCAAAATATACTCTTCTTGTGCCAGTTGTGTTGTACTACGTAAAAATCAGGCATATTACCCGGGATAAACCAATTACCACCACGATGGACTGTTTCTTGAGCGCCGTAGTAATCGATTTGCGCTTCAATCTGTTCTCCAGTTAAATATGGAGGAGGAGTGTCTCTCACAACCCTTTTGTGCCTAAACAATTTCTTGTTTCTTCAGTACGGATGGCTAATGGGCAGAAATCGACGGTGACAATCGAACCAACTTGTCTTCCTACCATTCTTCAGTGTAGACACATCTGTCATTCCATTACAATATGGACAAGATAATCTCCCATGTGTAGTCCATCCAGATAACATCCCATAGGCAGGAAAGTCGCTTATGGTCCACAAAAGCATCACACGCATCGTAAAATTCGTCTTCGTTGAGCAATCATACGTCATCACCCCTGTTGACCACAAATCTTTCAACTCTTTTATCAGTGGTTGTAGAAATACATCCAGAGACCTTTTTGATGGTTCGGACCAGGTATTAATATGGTCAAGAATAGAAACTCTCGTTGCATGCACATCTCCGGTTGCAGGTTGTATGGCGTAAGAAGGCTGTGCCATAACGAATATTGTCACCCTGACATTCCAAATGGACTAAATCCATCTGTGCATAATCCAAGATACACATTTCGGCTTTTGCTAGCGAATTCTGGATGCACTTTGTTAAAAAATTTCCAGGATCTTGCATCGATGGATGAGTCATCTCACCATCCATCTGAGTATGCTCGGCATGCCATCTCATCCCTCCAGCAGTCTACTCAGATTGGTACAATCTTTTCAGTCTGTCTGTAATTGGTAGGTACCACATCCTTTGGTACGGTACCTTATTACGTCCTCGTCCTTGCGGTTTGAAGAGTGGCTTCTTGCAGAATCGACATTCTTCTAACTTCTCATCATCTCCCCAGTAGATCATGCCATTGTCGATGCAAACGTCTATCATCTCCGAAGGCAACCCAAGACTATAAACCAGTTTCTGAATCTCATAATAAGATTCAGCAGACACATTGTCTTCCGGCAAATACTCTTTAAATAAGTCTGCCCATGCATCCATGTAACTTTCAGGTAGATTGTGATCAATTTTAATATTCAACTTCATCATGAGTTACAAATGCATCAGCTACCATATCATGAACCCTATCATAATCTACCATCTGCTCCTCCTGATAAAAACTATGTTCACTATGCAAATGATCAACCGGTTCATCCTGATAATTGCTATTACTACTACTAGCTTCATTCCCATAATTATAACCTTCTCCATGTTGAAACCACATATAGTAATTTGGCGTGAAACCTCTATGGGAACCGAAATTCACACCATCGATTTTAATGAATAATAATGAAGGAAAGCAATGAAAACCCTACTTTCCTTGAGGTCCGGATTCTCTGCGAGAGCCGACGACAAGTGACCAAATAAATGCGGAAAAGGGTTTGTCAAGAGTTGAGACTGGACCTTAAGAAAGGCTACCTACGTACCCCTTTCGAGGATCAAGTCGGACGTAGTTCAGTTAGAAAGAATTGAACAAGAGATCTGCGAACAAGATAAAAATAGAACAAGAGGCGGCCAGACATTCTAGGTCCTGCCTTGCTAGCCTAACCGCCTAAATTCTAAGTTCTTTATGCTATAGGGAGTTCTCTAGGTCTCCAATCTCGGATCCCTTTTGCTTCTGCTCCAGCTCTCCTTATATAACTGCTCTCAGTCGGTGGCCCATTTAACCCTTTGCCTTTGGGCCCAAATATCCCTTTTGGGAATATTCCATTTATCGTCGATCTTCGTAGTTATCCTCGAGTCTTCCCACTTATCTTTGGAAACTTAGCATTTATCATATTCCGCGAGTTAGGATAAACCGTCATAACTCCTATGGGCTTGCATCCTTTCTGAGATCGTAGGTGGGCCTCTAGACAAGTTTGGATCCTTGCGGGCCGTTCTTAGGTCTTTGGGCGTTTATACGATCTCTCGGGTTTTAGTCATAACACTTCCAGAGGACCTTAATCGAGACTAAACGAGAGGTATATGGTCTCGGGTGTTGGACGACACGGCTATACGGAGGATTCAGGAGTTAAGTCGGACAGGCCGGGACTGGGTCGCGCTCGCCCATGGGCGAGCAGACCGTCGTACTGGTTGCGCTCTCCCATGGGCGAGCGGACCTTAGTGCTGGTCACGCTCGCCCGTGGGCGAGCAAACCGTTTTGCTTGGTCACACTCGACCATGGGCGAGCGGACCGTTGTGCTGGTCGCGCTCGCCCATGGGCGAGCGGACTGTTGTACTGGTCGCACTCGCCCGTGGGTGAGCGCACCGTCATGCTAGTCGCGCTCGCCTGTGGGAGAGTGGACCTTCATGGTGGTCGCGCTCGCCCGTGGGCGAGCAGACCGTTGGGCGAGCGGACCGTTGTGCTAGTCGCGCTCGCCCGTGGGCGAGGGGACCGTTGGGCTGGTCGCGCTCGCCCATGGGCGATCTGACCGTTGTGTTGGTCGCGCTCGCCCATGGGCGAGCGGACCGTTGTGTTGGTCGGGCTTGCCCATGGGCGAGCGGACCTTGATCGGGATAGTCTGTTGTGTTGGTGACGCTCACCCATGGGCGAGCGGACCTTGATCGGGACAGGCCGGGACTGGGTCGCGCTCGCCCATGGGCGAGCGGACCTTCGTGCTGGTCGCGCTCGCCAGTGGGTGAGCGAACTGTTGTGCTGGTTGCGCTCGCCCATGGGCAAGCGGACCGTTGTGCTGGTCGCGCTTGCCTATGGGCGAGCGGACCGTTTTGCTGGTCGCGCTCGCCCAGGGGCGAGCGGACCTTTGTGCTGGTCGCGCTCGCCCGTGGGCGAGCGGACCTTTGTGCTGGTCGCGCTCGCCCGTGGGCGAGCGGACCGTTGTGCTGGTCGCGCTCGCCCATGGGCGAGCAGACCGTTGTGCTGGTCGGGCTCGCCCATTGGCGAGCGGACCGTTGTGCTTGTCGCGCTCGCCCGTGGGCGAGCGGACCATTTTGCTGGTCGCGCTCCCCCATGGGCGAGCGGACCGTTGTGTTGGTCGCGCTCCCCCATGGGCGAGCGGACCTTGATCGGGATAGTCCACTGCTTGATCCGTCTCTTTTCGTACCGATCTTTCCGGGGACCCTTGTACGCACACACCCTCTCTTTTCCGATCTTACTTTCGAGGAGTGTTTTGTGAAGAACCTATAAACAAAAATAATCTTAGCCGTTGATTTCGAGAAAACCGATTTCGACCACAACAGTGACCACGGTAACGGTCGTCCTCGCCCATAGGCGAGGTGACTAGGACGCGGATCATCCTCGCCCATGGGCGAGGTAACTTTGGTGCGGGTCGTCCTCGCCCGTGGGCGAGGTGACCTCGGCAAGCGTCGTCCTCGTCCGTGGGCGAGGTGGTTCGGGACAGTGCCTTGTTTGTTTCGTAAAATCTTAACGGAAAGTCCGATCGACACGAAACGAAAGCCACTTTGATCTAGACTCAAAGGAGAACAAAGGTGAGCTTTCCCTAGGGCGAGCTGGCCATTTCAGAGGGCAGGGTGACCTCGGTAAGGCGGTCCTCGTCCGTGGGCGAGGTGGCCAGGACAGTGACTTTGTTCTCTTCGTAAAATCTCAACGGAAACTCTTATTGAGACGAAACGAAAGCCATTTTGATCTAGACTCAAAGGAGAACAAAGTGAGCTTGTCCTAGGATGATCTGGGAAGACTGAGCTCGCCCTATGGCGAGTTGACCTGGTAAGACCAAGCTCCGGCCTCCTTTTGTTTTGCCGTTCGTTTTCCGAGAGTTGTTTGTCGGAGAGATTGGATATTCTATTTCGAGAACTTGTCGTATAACCTCTTTTCGATTTATACAAGACTTTTTGTTCCGAGAAATACTTTCCTAGGACTTTCAGGCACTGATTCCGTCGTGACCGATTTTGACCCCAACAGTTAGCCCCCCCGCTCGTTAGAACTTTCGCGATGTTCTTGCGGGCGGTAAGACATGTTAGGTAAATTTGGCGGAATTAATGGTTGAAACGCTCCATTGAAAGTGATAAGATTGGGGTTGTGCCTTTCGAAGGCTGCCTACATACCCTTGTCGAAGGGATCAAGCCTTTCGTAGTTAATTTTGGAGTTTAAGACCCTTGTGATCTGTTTTCCAGCAAGACTAATATGGTCTGGTTTTGTGTCGTGCAGAGACTTTCGAGCATGTTGCTGTCGATGGTATTTTGTTTTGTTCTGGCCTTTGTGAGGCCATGATGTATCTTTTGGGACTGGCCGTTGGTTGCTTCGAATCCCTGCCTTTTTAGGGCTTTTAAAATATTTTGCTCAAATTTATAAAATCGTGGTTTTTATAAATTGAGAGAACTTCCATTTTTCGAAGTTAGAGGGACAAGGTGTGAGTTGTCGTCTCATTCTTGTCTCTCAGATGATCACCATACCTGTCGTTGTGTAAGATGAGAATTCCCGAAGTCTTTTGGTTTGCGGAGACTCATAAACGTACAAATATAAATGAAGAGACAAATTTTGGGATCTCGTATCGGGGTGTTGATACTATGCCTTTGAGATGTCAAGATCCAGCATGGCTGGGTTTAGGGCAAGACCTAGGTTTACTATCGGACTAAGGCTTTGCGATGACAAGTCGGCTTTCATTTTGCCTGTTTGCAATTTTAACCTGATTCGTACCGATTTAAAGTCCGCAAATTTTTATCGGCTTATATGACTTGTCTTGGTATGAATCGAGCTACTTCCAAAGACCGTTTGGAGGTGCTAACCAAATTTCGGATTTCTTGTATAACGCGCTATGTTATCCTTGTCGGATGTAAGAGAGCCTATCCTTTCGAGGGCGGCTAATGTCTGTTTAGGAAGTTAGAGTTTGTTTGTTGTGATCAGCAACAACGAAATGATACCATTTTAGAGGCATGTTACCGTTTAGAGGCTTGTTTGTATGTTTTGAGTTCCTGAGACGAGAATTTCGTCTGGAATGTTTTGAGGAAAAGAATGTCCTTCAAGCGTTAGCGACGTCTCGCAGTGCTGAAGATTGAGTTTTCCTTGTGCCGTATTTCGTGGTTGAAATGTTCGCGGGCTTGGAGATGTTTTTACGAATGTTCGCAGCCAGAAACTGTTGTTTCAGTTTGGATGCAGAATTTTTTTTTTTTTTTTGATTTTTGATCGAGGAATTAGGACCGAGGGGCCGCTTAAATTTGACCTAGGGAGAAGCGTCTACCTTCACTGTGCTTCGTGAAGTGTTGGCCTTCCGGGATTTGTTTTGTATATTTTTAAGGATGACTCGTATAACTCTTGGAGCTTTGTCACGAGTGTTTCTTTTCATGCCGTGTTTATGGGGCGTATAGAACTTAATCGATTGATGATAAGTTTAAATCTTCCGTTAACCATATGGTTGTTAGGACTGAGTTTTGTTATGAAGAATTTATCGCATGATTTCTGATTCTGGATTATACGACAAACTGCTTGCGTAATAGTCACTTGGCTTTCTATGACAAATCGTGGATTGTCGTTTTAGCCGTTAAGCAACTGGAGCAGTGGTCGCTCAATTATTTGGGCGTGGCATGAAGGTTGTGTTCAGCCGTATAGCCAAGGAAGTTGTTGGTAAAAGATTAGACCATGACCCTTTCGTGTTAACATTAAGGTCATGTTAGTTTACGATTGTCTTCTAAGGCGATGCCGAATTCAGGTTAGGGCTTTATGGAAAGGCATAGTTGGCCGAGGGCCAAATAGCATTCGTCCAGATTGACAGGCCAAGCATAGCGGAGTTCTTCGAGTTACAGCTGATGGCTTAGTCTCATCGATTATTCGGGATTGCCTCTTCTTCCTTCTTCGTCTCCTCTTTTTTCTGACGAGTTAGTAATTTATCGAGAGTTTGTTAGGCGTTTCGGAATGGCCACTTTCGATTCAATGTCAAGGGACCTCGAAAAGCCTGATAGTGAATTTTATACGAATTGGTTTTCGACGAAATTCTGACGACAATATCGGAATGAGGAAGAGACATCAACGTCCAAGTTCATGTCCTCGTTTCTTCTTACTTCCGGTTTTCTGAAGGAATTTTACGAAATCGTTGAAACAAAAGGAGGAGAAGCAAGCCAAGAGGGGCATTTAGGAAAGAGGAAGCAATGGACAAGATGTCATTTGGGTTTAGTTCGTCAAGCTATGAGCGAACTGTTCATGTCCCAGACCCTATTGTTTCATATGATCTTGTTTAAATTTTCGAATGATGTTCCGAAAAATATTGCCGAGTTTGATCTTACGGAAGTTGTTTCTTTAAACATTGTCGAACTTTTATTTTACGAGAGTTATTCTGCAAACTGTTGTCGAGTTAATTTTACGGAAGCTGTTTTTGTAAAATGTTGTCGAGTTTAATTGTACAAAAGCTGTCTCGTGAGATACTGTCGAGTATTATTTGACGAAAGGTGTTCCGTAAAATGTTATCAAATTTTAATATCAGAAACTCTCGCTGCGGTGAGCTGTAATTTTTGTGACTAAACTTCATCAGAAATTTTCTCGTTTCCGTAGGATTGATCCGAAAGAGTTTTGAGTAGTTTTTCCGAAGTAAGCTTAGTGTAAAAATCTAGAGTTCGCGCAGCATTATGAAATCCCGGGTTCTGGAAGACATCTTAGCAGTGAGGGATACGAACTCTCGTTTTGGCTTTGTTTAGTCTTCTTTAACCGTCTTAGGTTTCGAGTGATTTTATACAATTGAACTCTATTTTTTCCAAAGCTGGCCGAGAAGGACCGAGTTGGCCGTATGGCGAGTTGGTCGAGAAGGGCCGAGCTCGCTGTATGGTAAGCTGGTCGGGACAGTCGGAGCTTTGTGCTTCCTCGGGATGGTTCAGACGGTCGGAAGTATTGGTAAGCACTTTTTTGTTTCGTCGTGTGTTTCCCAGAATTGTTAGAATGAAGTACCGCAGTGGGGAATTGATGACCCGATTTGTCGTGCTTCTTTTTCACGATTAATCTAGGGTCTCCCATAGGTTTCGAAGAGAACAAGTTTTATTTGTCCGAAAAGTTCTCGCAAAAACGTTTCTTGGTAGAATAATTGCTCGTTGAAATTTCTTTAACTCGATAACTAGACAAATGTTTGGGGTTTGACAGATTTTATCGTTCCCCTTTCTGTTTAGATAAATAAATTGCGAGATCGTTTTCGTTCTCTTCCTGTGGCGGAAAGCCGCGACTAGGTTTTTGATTTTCTCGAGCTCTACGGCGTTTGCGTAACCGTTGGCCATAGGAGCAGTCACTCCTGAAGTTGTTTTACCAACGTTGATGCGAGCTGCGAATTCGTTTTTCATACTTCCAGACATCGCTTCGATCAAGCGTTTTGCGGCCGTGAGAGTAAGAGTAATCCGTCCCCCCCTCCTTCTAGCGCCAAACAGTGGGAACCGAAATTTACACCGTCGATTTTAATGAATAATAATGAAGGAAAGCAATGAAAACCCTACTTTCCTTGAGGTCCGGATTCTCTGCGAGAGCCGACGACAAGTGACCAAATAAATGCGGAAAAGGGTTTGTTAAGAGTTGAGACTGGACCTTAAGAAAGGCTGCCTACGTACCCCTTTCGAGGATCAAGTCGGACGTAGTTCAGTTAGAAAGAATTGAACAAGAGATCGAACCGCCTGGGCGAGTTTGTCTAGTACGAGCGTGGGTCATAGAAACAGGCTGTGGGAACCGAAATTCACACCGTCAATTTTAATGAATAAGATTGCGGAGGAAAGCCAAGTTAACCCGACTTTCCTTGAAGGTCCGGATTCTCTGCGACAGCCAACGACAAGTGACCGAATAAATGCGGAAAAAGATTTGTTAAGATTTGAGACTGGACCGTAAGAAAGGCTGCCTACGTACCCCTTTCGAGGATCAAGTCGGACGTAGTTCAGTTTAGAAAGAATTGAACAAGAGATCGAACCGTCTGGGCGGGTTCGATCTAGTATGAGCGTTTGTCATAGAAACAGGCATGTCGAAGATAATGCCTAGGGTTTCTATGTGCGGAGCTTTGAAGTAAAAGAATTGTCCGATCCTTCCGAGAGGAGCGGAGATTTGCGAGCAGGAGGCGGCCAGACGTTCTACGGCCTGGTTCGTCTAGTACGAGCGTTGGTCATAGAAACGGGTATGTCGAAGATCATGCCTAGGGTTTCTATGTGCGGAGCTCTGAGTAAAAGTATAGTTAGATACTTCCGAGAGGAACTTGGGTCTTGCGGAGATGATAAAACTAGAACAAGAGGCGGCCAGACGTTCTAAGTCCTGCCTCGCTGGCCTAACCGCCTAAGTTCTAAGTTCTCTAAGCTAGCAGGAGTTCTCTAAGTCTAGATTCTATGATTTCGGATCTTCCTCTCCTCTGCTCTTGCTCTCCTTATATACTCACTCCTAGGTCGGTTTGCCTTAAGATGATGGACCTCGCCTTTGGGCCCAAGCTTATCTCTTCAGGAAGTATTCCATTTTCGTCGATCTTCGTAATTATCCTCGAGTTTTCGGTGACTTGATGTTTATCCGATGTTCGGGAAATCGGATAAACCGTCATAGCCTGATTGGGCCTGAATTCTTAAAATCGTAAGTAAGTCCGTGGACTTGTCTTAAGTCGTTGAACTTTTTATACGATTTCTCGGAAAGACTATTTTTCTCGTAAAATAAACCGTATAGCCTAAAGGATTGATGTTCAAGTTAATCGACCTTGTTTTATACGATATCTTCTACGAGAAATCCAATCCTTCTAGTTTTTGTCGTAAAACATCGAGGACGATTCCAATCGAGTCGAAGGATGTTTATTCCGTAGCCGTGATCGTCCCAAGCTCACGATGATTGATCCAAACAAGCCAAGATGGGATCAGACCGAACACGATGGGACCGAGACCAGGACGAGGGCCGTAGACCGGCGCCAGGCCGGCGTGCCGCCGGCACCAGGCCGGCCCGCGTGACGGGTGCCGCCGGCGCCAGGCCGGCCCGCGTGACGGGTGCCGCCGGCGCCAGGCCGGGGTGCCGCCGGCGCCAGGCCGGCCCGCGTGACGGGTGCCGCCGGCGCCAGGCCGGCCCGTGTGACGGGTGCCGCCGGCGCCAGGCCGGCCCGTGTGACGGGTGCCGCCGGCGCCAGGCCGGGGTGCCACCGGCGCCAGGCCGGCCCGCGTGACGGGTGCTGCCGGCGCCAGGCCGGGGTGCTGCCGGCGCCAGGCCGGCCCGCGTGACGGGTGCCGCCGGCGCCAGGCCGGGGTGCCGCCGGCGCCAGGCCGGCCCGCGTAGCGCGTGCCGCCGGCGCCAGGCTGAAGATCTCGGCGAGGGCTTCGATTTGATATCTTGATCGTTTTCTGGTTCCTCACGGTTTGAGAGAACGACCTCTTCGAAGTTTCGAGGCAGATTCTTTTGTGTTTAGGGTTTTTGTGGTGATCGAATCTTGATGTCCTTGGGCGAGCGGACCGATCTTTCCGGGGACTCTCGTCCGCGCACGCCCGTAGTCTTCCGATCTCACAGAGAGTGGATATTCTAATTTGAGAAAATCTCGCATAACTTCTTTTCAAATTATCCGAGACTTTTTGTTTCAAGAAATACTTTCTAGAGACTTTCAGTCATTGATTCCGTTGTGACCGATTTTGACACCAACACAGGCATGTCGAGAATAATGCCTAGGGTTTCTAAGTGCCGAGCTCTAGGGTAAAAGAATTGTCCGATCCTTCCGAGAGGAACAGAGATCTGCTAACAAGATAAAAAAAAAGAACAAGAGGCGGCCAGACGTTCTAGGTCCTGCCTTGCTAGTCTAGCCGCCTAAATTCTAAGTTCTCTATGCTAACGGGAGTTCTCTAGGTCTCCAATCTCGGATTCCTTTTTATTCTGCTCCAGCTCTCCTTATATAGCTGCTCTTGGTCGGTGGCCCATTTAATCCTTTGCCTTTGGGCCCAAATTTATCCCTTTTTTTAATATTCCATTTATCGTCGATCTTCGTAGTATCCTCGAGTCTTCCCATTTATCTTCGGAAATTTAGCATTTATCATATTCCGCGAGTTAGGATAAACCGTCATAACTCCTATGGGCTTGAATCCCTTCTGAGATCGTAGGTGGGCCTCTAGACAAGTTAGGATCCTTGCGGGCCATTCTTAGGTCTTTGGGCGTTTATACGATCTCTCGGTTTTTAGTCATAAGACTTCAAGAGTAACCTTAATCGAGACGAAACGAGAGGTATATGGTCCCGGGTGTCGGACGGCACAGCTATACGGAGGATACGAGAGTTAAGTCGGACA
This sequence comes from Brassica juncea, assembly GCA_018703725.1. Taxonomy (NCBI): domain Eukaryota; kingdom Viridiplantae; phylum Streptophyta; class Magnoliopsida; order Brassicales; family Brassicaceae; genus Brassica; species Brassica juncea. The sequence goes on from CM031937.1 coordinate 10,023,602, forward strand.
GGCCGGGACTGGGTCGCGCTCGCCCATGGGCTAGCGGACCGTCGTACTGGTCGCGCTCGCCCATGGGCGAGCGGACCTTCGTGCTGGTCGCGCTCGCCCATGGGCGAGAAGACCGTTGTGCTGGTCACGCTCGCCCATGGGCGAGCGGACCGTCGTGCTGGTCGCGCTCGCCCGTGGGCGAGCGGACCTTCGTGCTGGGGCGAGCGGACCGTTGTGCTGGTCGCGCTCGCCCATGGGCGAGCGGACCGTTGTGCTGGTGGCGCTCGCCTGTGGGCGAGCGGACCGTTGTGCTGGTCGCGCTCACCCATGGGCGAGCGGACCGTCATGTTGGTCGCGCTCGCCCATGGGCGAGCGGACCTTGATCGGGGTAGTCCGCTGCTTGATCCGTCTCTTTTCATACCGATCTTTCCGAGGACCCTTGTACGTACACACCCGCTCTCTTCCGATCTTACTTTCGAGGAGTGTTTTGTGAAGAACCCATAAACAAAAATAATCTTATCCGTTGATTTCGAGATAACCGTTTTCGACCCCAACAGTGACCACGGTAACGGTCGTCCTCGTCCATGGGCGAGGTGACTAGGACGCGGATCATCCTCGCCCATGGGCGAGGTGACTTTGGTGCGGGTCGTCCTCGCCCGTGGGCGAGGTGACCTCGGCACGCGTCGTCCTCGCCTATGCTTAATCTAAATGCATCCAGTAAAAGAGATTATTATTAAACTAAGACAAAATGTAAATGCAATAAAAGATAAAACTTTCTTTCTTTATGAGATGGGAGAACTCATGGGCTAAGGGAATTGACCTTTGGGGATCAAGCATCAATCTAAAGGTGGCAGCAAACAATCAATCTATCAACCTTAGGCCTAGGCACAATTCTAAGCAAGCTCTATCTCTAGATGAATGCTCATTCACAAAGATAACTCAAGCATCTAATCTCTTAGGTTGAATATTATCTAAGCAATCATTAAGAACAAGCCTAATAGCCATCTTAACACCTTTAACAACAAATCTCTTTGGTAAAGAATGTTAAAAGCTTAGGAGAGTTGGTTCAGGCATTTCATAGAACACCTTTCGGGCATGAAATGCCTAAAGCTCAACTTTAGAGTGGCCAACTCTAAAATAGCATTAAAAGCACTCTAATAGCAAGGAACAAGATAGATCTACACTAAAACACTCTAGATCTAGCCTAATCAGCCCTTAGTCTCCCTAACCCATGAATCCAAAGAGGACTACTCACTAATCACCATGACCACTTTTAAATCCATGAGGGATTCAAGCTTAATCATGAAGAGAAAGAAAGGAGATGAAATCAAACAATCAAGAACACAAAGATGAGATGAGATTATGATTCAAAGATAAAGCTTTACTCAAAAGGTTTGTGTTCTTAGAGAGAAAATAACATCCGTCCCAAATTAGAGATAACAAGGGTACTTATACTTGGGCTAAAAGCCCTAAAAACATCATAGAAATTGACTAAAAAGTCCTTGGAAGCAATAGGTCTCGACCAAAGGGGAAACAGAATGAAAAACGCTCAGGGTCGTGGTTGGACGGTCCGGGCCGCGAATGTCCGACCCGCGCAGGACCGTCTGGTCCATTCCTTGTCCCATGCGGGTGTGCTGGCCCGGGCGTCCCGTCCCGCGCATGTGTGCAGCTCCGTCTGGCTTCGTCCTGCGCGGTTGCTACGTACCGCGCTCGTCCAGCCGCGCATCCGGATGTCCCGTCCATCTCTTGTCTCGTGCAGGTGCTTTGTACCGCGCATAGTCATCCGCGCATCCGTTAAGTCTTGTTCGTCTCGTCCCGTGCGGGTGCTACGCACCGCACGTCCCAGGCCGCGCATCCGGCTGCTTCAGTCCATCCGTATGGTACGTTCTGACCCGCGCAGGTAAGAGAACCCGAGCAGATCAGGCCGCGCATGGTCTTGCTTCAGTCCGTCCGTCTGGCTTGTTCTGCCCCGCGCGGGTAAGTGAACCCGAGCAGATCAGGCCGCGTGTCCGTGTGTGGGAGAACATGGCCGAGCACGTCCATCCGTCTGGTCCGGCTGAGTAAGATTGAGACCATCTCTGCCCACACTAGGCCAAACTCTTTTTTTATCTCATTCTTGCATCAAAACCACTCTCAACACCTTCTTTTACTCCATGGGACACTCCAATACCTGATAAGGACTTATGAATGCAAAATGGGTCCTAAAATGCCTAAACCTTAACCTATAAGACAAAGAATGCAAAATAAAGATGGCTAAATTAATGAAAATATGCAAGACATCAACTCCACCACACTAGTCCTTTACTTGTCCACAAGTAAACTAGCAAGGACTAAGGAGGAGAGGTTTGAAGGAGGGGACCCATAACCAAAAGAATGCTCTTCTTAGTTCTCAACTTGATAACCTTGTATAATCATACCAACTAGCTAGAGCAAACACTTTATCCGACACTAACTTCTCAAGGCGTATCTTAACTCTTTTGATCCTTACACTCATTCATCATGAATCCACAAACCACAAATCCATTTACTCTCTAACAATCATTAAGCAAACTCAAAAGATCTCTTGCAAATGGTCAAATGGTCCAAGTCATTTAGTTTGGTGAAAAAGGCTTTGATGCAAAGTGAAACAAGAAGTTCAAGGGATTTTTCAATGGGTGGTTCACTCTCAAAACAAGTAGCCTTGACAATGCACATAATTTATCTAAGAAAGGGATCAATGTTGGGCCCGAATATGGCCCGCTAGCTAGATACTAATAGACGGAAGCTAACGATGGGCCGCGATAGGCCCATCGCGAAGCTAAAACTGAGCCGAAGGCTGAGCTCAGGGAATAATCACAAAAGAGGCCACGAGAAAGAGAAAGCTCGCGATATAAAGGAGGAAGCGAAGGACCCAGTCAAAAGAAAGCTGGTGCGGATCCCTTAATTTACGGAAGATATCTCGGGACCAAGTTAGCAACGATCAAGCGAAGCCTGAAGCTATTTAAAGAAGAAGAACCCTAAGACGCCAAGGGGGGCGTACTTTTTATCTTTTGTAATCACAAGAATATCACCTTTTGTAATCATCTTTTCGTCTGAACCATTAATACAATCACATTCATTCTATAAGTTCTAACGGGATTCAGCCCACGTTATCTTTCCCTTAAATTTGACCTGAACTAAAATCTTTGAGTGAGTTTAATCACTCACAATTGGCGCCGTCTGTTGGGACAAGATAATCGAATCCCTTACTCTAAAAACTTGAGGATGAATCCAATTGATCGGACGACGAATCCATCTAACTCCGATCTCCCGATCCAGAGCGATAGCTCACCGAACCAAACTACCACTGGGGTAAGTAACCCAATATCCTCCAGTGAGACCCACTCTAGGCTTCCAACCCCCGATAATCCTCAGCATCAACCCGCTCCAAATCGAATGGAGACTCAACTTTCTTAGATGCGCCAGATGATGATGCAGTTAGTAGACAAAGCTCAAATGAATGAGCGGACAGTGCAACAGCTAGCCGATCGGCAGCAACGATTCGAAGAGGTTACTAGATCTCTAACCGCAACAACCCGACCACCTTCACGTCAGGATCCGGGAGGCACCTTCCGAGATCGGTTAACTGACCCCTCGTTCCCTCGAGGACGTCTAGACTTCTCCCCTGATAGCACCACTCCAGGAGAACAGGGACCTGTATTCCAAACACCTCGTGCTAGAACAGCTCCCGCGTTTAATCCACCTATCGCTGGTGCTATGGGAAGCAATATAGCATCGACTAGCTCCGTGCCCGATCAAGCTACTGACCGGAGCACTCGCTTGCCACCTCCACCGCCTATTTCCAGGTCAGGAGAAGGAACATCCACCCCGTCCGGGGGCAGAACATCAGCCTCGGGTTATCAAACCAGAAATCTCACTCTGAATCCGGACGAACACCAAAGGACGGATGCCAATCCTACGTTTCATCCCACTGATCCTGCTCACCAAAATAACCCGAGAGCCAGTGAACGACGTAGCCCACCTACTGCCTGGGAAAATGACCGAACCTGGTTCCGCCCGGAAACTGCCCATCAGATATCCGATAGTGACCCGACTGTCCTTCCTCTAGAGGGACCCGAGGCCATTCGCAGATACATCGCGCAGACTAACGCAGCTCTCCAAAAGCTAATTGCTCAAGTCCATAAGGCAACTAGTTCAGCTCCCGAAATCGAGATTTGATCGAGGAAACCCGTGGGACTCCATTTACTGACAGAATCGCCAGTTCTTACATAAGAGACACTGGAAAAATTAGGATCCCCGAATACGATGGGACCTCAGACCCGAAGGCCTATTTGAGAGCTTTCCGATTGGCTATCGTAAAGGCTCATTTCACGAAAGAAGAGTGCGAGGCAGGATGCTGCAGGACATTCGCCGAAAACCTGGTCGGAACAGCCCTCGAATGGTTCTCCGGCCTTGAGCCAAATTCGATAGATAATTTCGATCAGTTAACCAATGCCTTCATGAAGCAATACTCGACCCATATCCTGAAACAAGCATCCGAGGCTGACCTCTGGAAAGTTAAACAAGGGATGGGAGACTCGCTACGAGCCTATATCGAAAAATTCAGAGCAGTAAGAACCAAGCTCTCAAACCCCAACTCCGAAGTTGCCATCGAAGCCCTCAGAAGAGGTCTCTGGTATAGATCAGAGTTCTGGTCGGAGTTAACGCTCAACCCTCCTCCAATCATCGATGACGCCCTTCATAAAGCCTCTAGATATGTTACCCTGGAGGAGGAAACAGCAGCGTTGGATAAACTCCACAAGAAACCTAAAAATCACCCGAAAGGTGAAGCCGCGGAAGCGAAAGGACCTCACAAAAAGGGAAACTTCCGAAACAATCAGACCCAGGGAGAACATTCTTACGTGGTCGAGGAAGATAAGGAGGAGAAACCTGTCGCCACGACAAATAAAGCCCCCTGGTCAAAAAGCTATGACGAGAGAAAACACTGCTCTTATCACGATCGGAAAGGGCATTCAACCGAGGAATGCTGGGACCTCCAACGACAACTGGCAGCCAAATTCGCAGCTGGAGAAATAAAAGGCATGGACCTCAAGAAGCCACAGCCATATCAGAAAAGAGGTCCCAGAGACACCTCTCCGAAACGCGAAAGATCACCTGAGAAGGAGACGGATTCGCCACCCCCAGCTCCCAAGAAAAGAGTCGATATGGTTCTTTGAAAATTCCCTCAGGGAAAAAGCCTGCAGATTGAGGCCCTTCTGAGCAAACCACTACCTCCATCGAGCCCCGGCTCAAGGGTGGATTATATCCTCGGAGGGTCCGATATATGTCAGGACTCCGTTAATTCTATTAAAAATCACGTACGGAAGGCCGCGTCCAACACTCAACCTAAGCCTCCTAACCCCGAGTCCAACACTAAGATTTCCTTTTGGGAAAGCGAGACGTCAGACCTCGACAGGCCCCATGACGATGCCCTAGTCGTCACTCTGAATATTGCAGGGTACGAGGTGCCTAAACTTATGATAGATACCGGAAGTTCTGTCGACTTAATTTTCTACAATGCCCTGAAAGGGATGGAGATAGATGACTACGAAATTAACGACCAGAAAGCCAGTCTCATAGGCTTTTCCGGAGAAACAGCTACCTCCTTGGGAACTATCAAACTCCCAATCATAGCTGGCGGAATCATGAAGATGACCAATTTCGTAGTCATCGACAGACCTTCCCCGTTCCATGCGATCCTGGGAAGTCCCTGGATCCATAAGATGAAAGCAGTAGCTTCGACTTATCACCAATGCGTGAAATTCCCGACACCCGAAGGGATAGCTACCTTGCATGGTAACCAAAAGATCTCCAGGGTCTGTTACCTAGGAGGATTCGAAATTCTCAAAGAATCGCCCCAATAGCAATTACAGATCCAGGAAAGTCGTGAGATGCAGCAAAACATTCGAGGTCCCCCTAGAAACCTCACCGAACAAGTTAGCATCGACGACTCGAATCCTGAAAACAGGTACGCATCGGATCCGAGCTACCTCTCGAAACCAAAAAGGAACTCATCGATTTCCTAAAAAGCAACGTTGGAACATTCGCATGGACCACCAGTGACGTAAAAGGCATCGATGCGAATGTCACCACCCATAAGCTTAACGTAGACCCCACTTTCGAACCGATCAAACAAAAGCGTCGCAAGCTGGGCCTAGAAAAGGCTCAAGCTGTTAACGACGAGGTTGACCGACTAACGAAAGCCGGGTCCATTCGAGAAGTACTCTACCCTGACTGGTTGGCTAATCCGGTAGTAGTAAAAAAGAAAAACGGGAAATGGAGGATCTGTGTAGATTTCACCGATCTAAACAAGGCTTGCCCCAAAGATAGTATCCCGTTACCTCACATCGATCGTCTGGTCGAAGCTACGGCTGGCCATCAACTCTTGTCCTTCATGGACGCCTTTTCAGGATATAACCAAATCATGATGGATCCTGAGGATCAAGAAAAAACCGCATTTATAACCGAACGTGGAACCGCTACAAGGTTATGCCAATCGGTCTGAAGAACGCATGAGCTACTTATCAGAGGTTAGTGAATAAGATGTTCGCCGGACAACTCGGAAAAACTATGGAGGTCTATATCGACGATATGTTAGTCAAATCCTCAGCCGGAGAAAATCATATTTCCCACTTGAAGGAATGCTTCGACATCTGTTGGTGTCAAAATCGGTCACAACGGAATCAATGACTGAAAGTCTCTAGAAAGTATTTCTTGAAACAAAAAGTCTCGGATAATTTGAAAAGAAGTTAAGCGAGATTTTCTCAAATTAGAATATCCACTCTCTGTGAGATCGGAAGACTACGGGCGTGCGCGGACGAGAGTCCCCGGAAAGATCGGTCCGCTCGCCCAAGGACATCAAGATTCGATCACCACAAAAACCCTAAACACAAAAGAATCTGCCTCGAAACTTCGAAGAGGTCGTTCTCTCAAACCGTGAGGAACCAGAAAACGATCAAGATATCAAATCGAAGCCCTCGCCGAGATCTTCAGCCAGGCGCCGGCGACACGCGCCACGCGGGCCGGCCTGGCGCCGGCGGCACCCGTCATGCGGGCCGGCCTGGCGCCGGCGGCACCCCGGCCTGGCGCCGGCGGCACCCGTCACGCGGGCTGGCCTGATGCCGGCGGCACCCCGGCCTGGCGCCGGCGGCACCCGTCACGCGGGCCGGCCTGGCGCCGGCGGCACCCCGGCCTGGCGCCGGCGGCACCCGTCACGCGGGCCGGCCTGGCGCCGGCGGCACCTGTCACGCGGGCCGGCCTGGCGCCGGCGGCACCCCGTCCTGGCGCCAGCGGCACCCGTCACGCGGGCCGGCCTGGCGCCGGCGGCACCCCGGCCTGGCGCCGGCGGCACCCGTCACGCGGGCCGGCCTGGTGCCGGCGGCACCCCGGCCTGGCGCCGGTCGACGGCCCTCGTCCTGGTCTCGGTCCCATCGTGTTCGGTCTGATCCCATCTTGGCTTGTTTGGATCAATCATCGTGAGCTTGGGACGATCACGGCTACGGAATAAACATCCTTCGACTCGATTGGAATCGTCCTCGATGTTTTACGACAAAAACTAGAAGGATTGGATTTCTCGTAGAAGAAATCGTATAAAACAAGGTCGATTGACTTGAACATCTATCCTTTAGGCTATACGGTTTATTTTACGAGAAAAATAGTCTTTCCGAGAAATCGTATAAAACGTTCAACGACTTAAAACAAGTCCACAGACTTACTTACGATTTTAAGAATTCAGGCCCAATCAGGCTATGACGGTTTATCCGATTTCCCGAACATCGGATAAACATCAAGTCACCGAAAACTCGAGGATAAATACGAAGATTGACGAAAATGGAATACTTCCTGAAGAGATAAGCTTGGGCCCAAAGGCGAGGTCCATCATCTTAAGGCAAACCGACCTAGGAGTAAGTATATAAGGAGAGCAAGAGCAGAGGAGAGGAAGATCCGAAATCCTAGAATCTAGACTTAGAGAACTCCTGCTAGCTTAGAGAACTTAGAACTTAGGCGGTTAGGCAAGCGAGGCATGACTTAGAACGTCTGGCCGCCTCTTGTTCTAGTTTTATCTTCTCTGCAAGACCCATGTTCCTCTCGGAAGGATCTAACTATACTTTTACTCAGAGCTCCGCACATAGAAACCCTAGGCATGATCTTCGACATGCCCGTTTCTATGACCAACGCTCGTACTAGACGAACCAGGCCCTAGAACGTCTGGCCGCCTCCTGCTCGCAAATCTCCGCTCCTCTCGGAAGGATCGGACAATTCTTTTACTTCAAAGCTCCGCACATAGAAACCCTAGGCATGATCTTCGACATGCCCGTTTCTATGACCAACGCTCGTACTAGACAAACCAGGCCCTAGAACGTCTGGCCGCCTCCTGCTCGCAAATCTCCGCTCCTCTCGGAAGGATCGGACAATTCTTTTACTTCAAAGCTCCGCACATAGAAACCCTAGGCATTATCTTCGACATGCCTGTTTCTATGACAAACGCTCATACTAGATCGAACCCGCCCAGACGGTTCGATCTCTTGTTCAATTCTTTCTAAACTGAACTACGTCCGACTTGATCCTCGAAAGGGGTACGTAGGCAGCCTTTCGTAAGGTCCAGTCTCAAATCTTAACAAATCTTTTTCCGCATTTATTCGGTCACTTGTCGTTGGCTGTTGCAGAGAATCCGGACCTTCAAGGAAAGTCGGGTTAACTTGGCTTTCCTCCGCAATCTTATTCATTAAAATTGACGGTGTGAATTTTGGTTCCCACAGTTTGGCGCTAGAAGGAGGGGGGGCAGGATTACTCTTACTCATACGGCCGCAAAGCGCTTGATCGAACCGATGTCCGAAAATATGAAAGAAAAAGTTGCAGTTTGCGTCAACGATGGTAAAACAACTCCAGCAGCGACTGTTCCTATGGCCAACGCTTACGCAAACGCCACGTTGCTCGAGCAAATAAAAAACCTAGCCGCGGCTTTCCGCCACAGGAAGAGCACGAAAATGAGCTCGCAATTTCTCTATCTAAACAGAAAGGGCAACGATAAAATCTATCAAACCCCAAAAATTCGTCTTGTTACCAAGTTAGAGAAATCGCAACGAGCAAGGTTTCTACGAAAAACGTTTCTTTCGAGAACATCTCGGAAAAATAAAACTTCTTCTCCTCGAAACCTTGGGGAAACCCTATATTACTCGCAGAACAGAAGCACGGCAAATCGGTTCACCGATTCCCACTGCCATACTTCTTACAAACAACTCTCGAGGAATAAACGGGAAAACGAAAGGAGGTCGGAGCTTAATCTTACTAGGACGACTTGCCATAGGGTAAGATCAGTCTTCCCAGTCCGCCTTAGTAAGAGCCCACTTTGTTCTCCTTTGTGTCTAGGTCAAAATGGCTTTCGTTTCATCTCAATCGGAGTTTCCGTTGAGATTTTACGAAGAGAACAAAGTCACTGTCCCGGCCACCTCGCCGTGGGCAAGGACAAACATTACCGAGGTCACCTCACCCTCCGACATGGCTAACTCGCCACAGGGCGAACTCAGCTTCGTTATCCTTTGAGTCTAGATCAAAGTGGCTTTCGTTTCGTCTCAATCGGAGTTTCCGTTGAGATTTTACGAAGGGAACAAAATCACTCTCCCGGCCACCTCGCCCGTGGACGAGAACAACCATCACCAAGGTCACCTCGCCCATGGCCACCTCGCCTGTGGAAACCTCACTTTGCTCTCCTTTGAGTCTAGGTCAAGATGGTTTTCGTTTCGTCTCAATCGGAGCTTCCGTTGAGATTTTACGAAGAAAACAATGTCGCTGTCTCGACCACCTCGCCCATGAGAAGGATCTCTCTGTCCCGTCATAGGATGAGACCGGTCCTGTCTTAGTACCATGCATCTTTGCCTGAGTTTTCGTAACTCGATCTTTGAGTCCGTGAGCCCCGGGGATCGACGAAGGCGAGCAACAGCAGCATCGGCGGCAAGGGTCCTGGCGCCCATCCGTGCAGTCGTTTCGTGATCTCGGGCAACGGCAACATCTTGGTCCCTTAAACCCATGTTCGGATTGTTCGAGAAACACGACGATTCTTCCGCAAAGCCTTCACGATTGTTTAAAAAGTTCATCTTTTAAACGTCTGAAGTCCGAAGCCTCATTGCTCAAACCCTTGAAGACGGAAAGTCTATGAGTCCAAGTCCATCTCAATCCCGATACTCGAGGAGTCTCGTTGGATTAGAAACGATTATTTCGAAATCTGCGGCTAAAGATCCTCCCAAACTCAAAGATTTCCCGCACGAACGACTAACGAGTGAAAGATCGAACAACGGAAAAACCACGGACGGCAAGACGGCCTGGCACCGGCGGCACGCGTCACGCGAGCCGGCCTGGCGCCGGCGGCACCCCGGCCTGGCGCCGGCGGCACGCGTCACGCGGGCCGGCCTGGCGCCGGCGGCACCCCGGCCTGGCGCCGGCGGCACCCGTCTCGCGGGCCGGCCTGGCGCCGGCGGCACCCCGGCCTGGCGCCGGCGGCACCCGTCACGCGGGCCGGCCTGGCGCCGGCGGCACCCCGGCCTGGCGCCGGTCCACGGCCCTCGTCCTGGTCTCGGTCCTATTGTGCCCGGTCCGATCCCATCTTGGCTTGTTCGGATCAATCTTCGTAAGTTTGGTACGATCACGGTTATTCTAAACACCAATCGTCTCGACCATACGAGGAAATGGGATTCCTTCGGAAATGGGATTCCTTCGGAAATGGGATTCCTTCGGAAATGCCGAAACCTTCAAAAGACTATTTTCTCGAAAAATTTTGTAAAAGTTTTAATTCTTTGTAGGACAGGAACAAAAACGTCTTGAAAAACTGCCGTAGAATTTAGGGAACTTAGGACCTAGGTGGATAGTCTAGCAAGCTAAGTCTTAGGCAAAATTTCCAGTCTTGTTCCATCGTTCCTTGATTGTCCAGGCAGAACATGCAAACCGATCTAGTCTCTCGAAAAACCGAGAAACGATCGCCACGCGTTCTAAAAGCATACTCACCCCGCTTCCTAAAAGAAAGAAAAAACGTACACAAGCCTTCAGAAGAACGGCTAACCCATTTTCTTTCGTAAAAAGAAAAGGGAAGTAGGTACGTATACTATACCCGTATAATCCCATCTTCGAAAAATTTTTGCTTCAGCATCAAGACAACGCTTTTAACAAAGCAAACTCTCGCAGCAATAAGATTCGTCTAAAAACGCTAACGGCATAGCCCAACCGTTACAAACATAGTCTTGAAAACTCTACGTCGTCTCTCGTCGCAAACTCGCGACTAGAAACGTGTACCAACGTCAGACTAATAGCACGACGGTGAACTACGAAAATAACGAAATAACCTTCGATAAAACTCCATAAGTAGTTTGAAGCAGCTTTCGTCCAAAGGTCGAAATCATAGCGGAAACATCTCCCGTGTAATCCGCGGAAACATCGCTACTTTAACAATCTGCGATTTTCTATCTCCATGAAACCGGTCATCCATTACTTTCCTATAACAAGAATATTTTAAACAAAACAGCCTATGGAAAAAACATGATCGGTCTCATGCAAAACGACTTCGCAGTACGCAAAAGTGAATGAGAAAAACATAATCCGTGGTCGCAAATATCGCAAGTAATTTGTGAGAAAAACTCTCTAGTTACCTTTACAAAAACCCCCTCTTACATCACTTTTACGAAAAATCCTTTGTATGGTCGAGTCAATTCATACAAAGCAACTTTCGTAAAATAAACATAATGGGTCCAACGAGTAACTGTCATAGACAGTTTTTGCTCCACAAGGTTTCTGGCTCCTGCTTTCACCCCCCGCGGTTACGTCCGAGCAGGAAATAATCACGCAGGCGAACCCGCACATGTCCTGCGTCGATCCCTTAAACTTTTTCCCCCCGGATAAAATGAAACGATTTTCATGCAACAAAAAAGAATTTATACGAGCCATTCATCGTATAACTAAGACCTAAAGTGGAAGATCGTTTCTAAAAGCCATCAGCCATAACTCAGAAAACTCCGCTATGCTTGGCATGTCTATCTCGGCAAACGCTATTTGGCCCTCGGCCAACTACGCCCTTCCGTAAAGCCCGGACCTGAATTCGGCATCCCCATTAAGGACAATCGTAAACTAACATGAACTTAATAAGGGTCATGGTCTGATCGTTTACCAACGACTTCCTTGGCGATACGGCTAAATCTAGCCTCCATGCCAATCCAAAGCTACTGAGCGACCATCGTTCCAATCACTTAACGGCTAAAAACAACAATCCACGATTTGTTCATAGAACGCCAAGTGACTATTACGCAAGCAATTTGTCATATAACCCAGAATCGGAAATCATACGATAAACTCTTCATACCAAAACTCAGTCCTAACAACCATATGGTTAACGGAAGATTTAAACTTATCGTCAATCGATTAAGTTCTATACGCCCCGTAAACACGGCATGAAAAGAAACGCTCGTGACAAGGCTCCAAGAGTTATATGAGTCATCCTTAATATATACAATCAAATCCCGGGAGGCCAACACTTCACGAAGCACTGTGAATGTAGACGCTTCTCCCTGGGTTAAACTTACGCGACCCCTTGGTCCTGCGTCCAAACCGAAACAACAGTTTCTGGCTGCGAACATTCGCAAAACATCTCCAAAGCCCGCGAACATTTCAACCACGAAATGCGGCACAAGGGAAACTCGACCTTCAGCACTGCGAGACGTCGCTAACGCTCGAAGGACATTCTTTTCCTCAAAACGTTCCAGACGAAATCCTCATCTCTAGAACTCAAAACATACAAACACACCTCTAAACGGTAACATGCCTCTAAACTGGCATCATTTCGTTGTTGCTGATCACAACAAACGAACTCTAACGTCCTAAACAGACAAATAGCCGCCCTTCAAGGGGTAGGCTCTCTTGCATCCGACAAGGATAAACATAGCGCGCTATACAAGAAATCCAAATTTTGGTTTAGCTCTTCGTAAAGGAAGTAGCTCGACTCACGCCCAGACAAATCATATAAGCCGACAACAATTCGCGGATTTTAAACGATACGAGTCAGGTTAAAATCGCAAACAGGCAAAACGAAAGCCGATTTGTCATCGCAAAGCCTCAGTCCGAGAGAAAACCTAGGTCTTGCCCTAAACCCAGCCACGCTGGATCTTGACATCTCACAGACATAGTATGGTATACGAGATCCAAAAATTTGTCTCTTCACTTAAGCCTATTCGTTTCACGAACTTTTCGCGTAAATCAGTAAACCGCGGAAAATCTCGCTTTATGCAAACAATATGTACGGTGATCATTAGGGAACTAGGAATGAGACGACAACTCACACCCTCTTTCTCATACTTCGAAAAAAAAACTGAAGTTCATAAATAATCGAAAAACAAATACATCAACAGCATCATGCTCGAAAGTCTCTCATGACACATAACCAGACCATATATGTCTCGCCGGAAAACAGATCACAAGGGTCTTAAACTCCAAAACGAACTACGGAAGGCTTGATCCCTACAACAAGGGTACGTAGGCAGCCTTCGAAAGGCGCAGCCCCAATCTTACCACTTTCAACGGAGCCTTTCAACCATTAATTCCGCCTATCTTACCTGACATGTCTTATCGCTCGCAAGAACATCACGAAGGTTCTAACGAGCTGGGGGGCTAACTGTTGGTGTCAAAATCGGTCACAACGGAATCAATGACTGAAAGTCTCTAGAAAGTATTTCTTGAAACAAAAAGTCTTGGATAATTTGAAAAGAAGTTATGCGAGATTTTCTCAAATTAGAATATCCACTCTCTGTGAGATCGGAAGACTACGGGCGTGCGCGGACGAGAGTCCCCAGAAAGATCGGTCCGCTCGCCCAAGGACATCAAGATTCGATCACCACAAAAACCCTAAACACAAAAGAATCTGCCTCAAAACTTCGAAGAGGTCGTTCTCTCAAACCGTAAGGAACCAGAAAACGATCAAGATATCAAATCGAAGCCCTCGCTGAGATCTTCAGCCTGGCGTCGTCGGCACCCCGGCCTGGCGCCGGCGGCACCCCGGCCTGGCACCGGCGGCACCCGTCACGCGGGCCGGCCTGGCGCCGGCGGCACCCCGGCCTGGCGCCGGCGGCACCCGTCACGCGGGCCGGCCTGGCGCCGGCAGCACCTGTCACGCGGGCCGGCCTGGCGCCGGCGGCACCCCGGCCTGGCGCCAGCGGCACCCGTCACGCGTGCCGGCCTGGCGTCGGCGGCACCCCGGCCTGGCGCCGGCGGCACCCGTCAGGCGGGCCGGCCTGGCGCCGGCGGCACCCCGGCCTGGCGCCGGCGGCACCCCGGCCTGGCGCCGGTCGACGGCCCTCGTCCTGGTCTCAGTCCCATCGTGTTCGGTCTGATCCCATCTTGGCTTGTTTGGATCAATCATCTTGAGCTTGGGAAGATCACGGCTACGGAATAAACATCCTTCGACTCGATTGGAATCGTCCTCGATGTTTTACGACAAAAACTTGAAGGATTGGATTTCTCGTAGAAGATATCGTATAAAACAAGGTCGATTAACTTGAACATCGATCCTTTAGGCTATACGGTTTATTTTACGAGAAAAATAGTCTTCCCGAGAAATCGTATAAAACGTTCAACGACTTAAGACAAGTCCACGGACTTACTTACGATTTTAAGAATTCAGGCCCAATCAGGCTATGACGGTTTATCCGATTTCCCGAACATCGGATAAACATCAAGTCACCGAAAACTCGAGGATAATTACGAAGATCGACGAAAATGGAATACTTCCTGAAGAGATAAGCTTGGGCCCAAAGGCGAGGTCCATCATCTTAAGGCAAACCGACCTAGGAGTGAGTATATAAGGAGAGCAAAAGCAGAGGAGAGGAAGATCCGAAATCCTAGAATCTAGACTTAGAGAACTCCTGCTAGCTTAGAGAACTTAGAACTTAGGCGGTTAGGCCAGCGAGGCAGGACTTAGAACGTCTGGCCGCCTCTTGTTCTAGTTTTATCTTCTCCGCAAGACCCATGTTCCTCTCGGAAGGATCTAACTATACTTTTACTCAGAGCTCCGCACATAGAAACCCTAGGCATGATCTTCGACATGCCCGTTTCTATGACCAACGCTCGTACTAGACGAACCAGGCCCTAGAACGTCTGGCCGCCTCCTGCTCGCAAATCTCCGCTCCTCTCGGAAGGATCGGACAATTCTTTTACTTCAAAGCTCCGCACATAGAAACCCTAGGCATTATCTTCGACATGCCTGTTTCTATGACAAACACTCATACTAGATCGAACCCGCCCAGACGGTTCGATCTCTTGTTCAATTCTTTCTAAACTGAACTACGTCCGACTTGATCCTCGAAAGGGGTACGTAGGGAGCCTTTCTTAAGGTCCAGTCTCAAATCTTAACAAATCTTTTTCCGTATTTATTCGGTCACTTGTCGTTGGCTGTCGCATAGAATCCGGACCTTCAAGGAAAGTCGGGTTAACTTGGCTTTCCTCCGCAATCTTATTCATTAAAATTGACGGTGTGAATTTCGGTTCCCACAACATCCTTAACAACTACGATATGAATCTCAACCCCGCTAAATGTACCTTCGGGGTACCTTCAGGCGAGTTCCTCGGTTACCTTGTAGCCAAAAGAGGCATCGAAGCCAACCCAAAACAGATAGCAACCTTCCTGGAAATGCCTTCACCTAAAACAACCAGAGAAGTACAAAGATTGACTGGACGAATCGCAGCATTGAACCGATTCATATCCAGGTCCACCGATAAGTGCCTCCCGTTCTATAAACTTCTATAAAATAACAAGAAATTCCTATGGGACGAGAGGTGCGAGGAAGCCTTCAAGCAATTGAAAGCCTACCTCTCCGAACCCCCAATCCTGTCCAAACCAGTAGTAGGAGAACCACTATACATGTACCTCGCTGTGTCAACCGCAGCGGTTAGCGGTGTGCTGGTACGAGAGGAACAAAACGAACAGAGACCTGTCTATTACGTCAGCAAAAGTCTGATAGACGCCGAAACGAGGTACCCTACTATGGAAAAATTAGCCCTAGCAGTCGTAATAGCTGCAAAGAAACTACGACCCTATTTCCAATCGCACTCGATCATCGTAATGACCTCATATCCTTTACGAACGATCTTGCATAGTCCTAGCCAATCGGGACGATTAGCTAAATGGGCCATATAACTCAGCGAATACGACATCGAGTACTGACCTCGAGCTGCAGCAAAGGCTCAGGTCCTCGCCGATTTCGTCATAGAGCTGGCATCCGAGCACCTAGATTTAGAAACTGAAGCTCCAAAGTGGAGCCTATACATCGACGGAGCCTCATCGAAGCAAGGTTCCGGTGTCGGCCTAAGGCTGACCTCTTCAGCTGGAGAGACCATCGAACAATCCTACAGGCTCGGATTCAGCGCTTCTAATAACGAGGCCGAGTATGAAGCACTAATCGCAGGGTTAAAACTCGCCCTAAGCCTCGGAATTCGGGAGTTAAATGCCTATAGCGATTCACAGCTAGTATCTAGTCAATTCCACGGAGAATACGAGACAAGGGACGAAAGAATGGGGGCATACCTCGAAGTTGTCCGGAACCTCACTAAGCAGTTCAACAGGTTCGAGCTAACAAGGATCCCACGAGGAGAGAACTCCTCAGCAGATGCGCTGGCTGCTTTAGCCTCCACATCAGACCCCCTCGTTAAACGAATCATACCCATAGAGGGAATCGAAAAGCCAAGTATCGACATAGCTACTAAAGCTGAGATCGACAGCAAACCAAAAGAGCAAACAGAGGTTGACCACCATCAGACGGTAGCAACCAAAGTTCTCACAACATTCTGGTTCCCAAAAACCAAAACGGGTAGCTTCAAAAAACATACCTCCGGGGGTACGATCCTGACTCCGGACTCATATGTCTACGCAGCCAGGACCAGAAGTCGTTCCGCCCTTGAAAATACACCCGGGGGCACGACCCAGACTCCGAACAAAGATTAAACTGAAGATATTCCCCGGAACTCGGACCCTCTGGAGCCTAATCCAACGAATATCTCCGGGGGCACTACGACGCCCAGTCACAATAAAGCCCGAAAACCTTGCCCCGAACAAGAACAGGAACCCCCCTCGTCTCTTCATGACAAAATCGTTGAGAGGGAGGACTGGAGAATACCAATTATGCAGTACATTTTGGAGGGTGAGACCCCACCCCATAAATGGGAGGCTCGAAAGCTCAAATCATTAAGCGCAAGATACTGCATAATTAACTCTGTCCTTCATAAACGAAGCATTTCCGGACCTTACCTAAAATGCGTCCATGGCCTCGATGCCATCAAACTCATGAAAGAAATGCATGACGGCTCCTGCGGAAACCACGCCGGGGGCAGAGCTCTAGCTATCCGAATTAAAAGACAAGGCTATTTCTGGCCTACCATTATCGCTGACTGTGAAGCCTACTCCTCCTCGTGTGACAAATGCCAGAGGCATGCACCGATCATACACCAGCCCGCGGAAAAATAATCCTCGATATCCGCCCCGTACCCGTTCATGAGGTGGTCCATGGACATCGTAGGACCACTAGTAGCATCGCGAAGTGGAAGAAAGAAGCTACGTTTCCTTTTAGTCGTAACAGACTACTTCACGAAATGGATAGAGGCTGAAGCTTTCCAACAGGTAACTAGATTCAAAGTCGAACGATTCGTATGGAGAGACATTGTTTGCCGACACGGCGTCCCGTACGAAATCGTAACAGACAATGGAGGACAATTCATATCACGTGACTTCAAAGCATTTTGTGACAAATGGAACATCCGTCTCACCTTTTCAACACCCCGACGTCCTCAGGGAAACGGTCAGGCAGAGGCTGCTAACAAATCAATATTAGCAAACCTCAAGAAGCGCCTCGGAACCAATAAACAATCTTGGTCTGACAAATTACAGGAAGTCCTCTGGGCATGCCGCACCACCCCACGAAAGGCTACAGAAGAAACCCCCTTCTCCTTAGCCTACGGGATGGAGGCTGTCGTCCCAGCCGAGACCATCACCGGGAGTCTCCGCCGAGAGCTCTGTACGTCTGATCCTGAAGCTAATAACCAGTTCTTATCAGACACCCTCGATTTAATCGAGGAACGACGAGACCAAGCCCTGCTTCGCATTCAGAACTATCAACAGGCAATGGCCCGACATTACAACTCCAAAGTCAGACCCCGACAGTTCGTTGTAGGAGACCTAGTACTTAGGAGAGTTTTCGAAGGGACCAAAGAGCCAGATGCCGGGAAATTGGGAACCAATTGGGAAGGTCCCTATCGGATCATCCACGTGGTACGACCTGGCGTCTACAAGCTCCTAAAGGTACGAACCGGGGTACCTGAAATCCGATCGTGGAACGCCACGAATCTCAAAAGATACTATCATTAGGTACCTAAATTCCTTGAACTACGTTAGGCTTGATCCCTTGACTGGGTACGTAGGCAACTTCGTTATGAGTGCAGCCTCAACCTCATTTCAGCACTCTTTTCACCATAGCCAGAGGGAGCATATGTTTGATCAAGAGCATTTAGCCCAATCAACAATCGTGTTACTATTACAATACCATGTATTCTGTAAACATTATCAATAAAACAACTACCCTTGACATCTCAAGTTTCAACATCAAAGATCTTAAAATCCTTCGAATAAATTCAGGTCTCCGAGAACCTGAACCTAAGGTCTTAAAATCCTTCGAATTGGTTCAGGTCTCCACGAACCTGAACCTAAGGTCTTAAAATCCTTCGCACAAACTTAGGTCTCCACAAACCTAAACCCAAGGTCTTAAAATCCTTAATAACCTCGAAGGTCTTGAAATCCTTCAAACAAATTTATCTTATCACAAATCTGAACCTAAGGTCCTAAAACCCTTAGTAATCTCGAAGGTCTTAAAATCCTTCAAAAATTTAGGTTCCTACGAACCTAAACCTAAAATCCTAAAAACCTTAGCAATTACAAAGGTCTTCAAATCCTTAACAAAATTCAAAAGGTCTTAGAACCCTTCGAATAGAACTCAGGTCCTCAAGTACCTTGAGCTAATCCCGACGTATCAGGAATTCCTTTCTAAGGTCCTCATCACCAAAAATATTCGGAGTTCTTGAGAACTGTTAGTTACAGGACCCGAGACCTGTTAGTTACAGGACCCGAGACCCGATCCCGACAAGTACTAGATCTCGCATCTAATGATCACGATACGTGTTCTAACAGAAGTTCAACCCTATCCAAAGTGGGATTAAAACAAGCCGAGTGATTTAGAGAAAGGACCAAATCAACACTGAAACACAAGCAAAGGTTTAAAAGCCTCCACAGGCCGCTTAAGAATCAAAAGATCTTAACACAAACGAAGGTTTAAAAGCCTCCTCAGGCTATAAGTCACGAAAACAAACGCAATAAAGCCACTTGGGCAGAAGTCTTAAAAGCACAAGAACATAATTTAAAAGAGCCTCGGCTCTTAATCTTCTTTGTCGCCAGAGCCCCTCTCGGCATCCTTATCTCCCTCGACCGGCTCGTTCTCTTTGACTGGGACTCCTTCTTCCGTCCCCTGGTCGTCACCTCCCAGAGTCATCTCGACAGGAGCTAAGACAGGATCCACCAAGCCTAAGTTAGAACCGTACTCTCCGGAAAAGGACGGATTAAACATATTAATCTCAAAAGTACCTGAGGTCTCCGAAAGCTGTGGAAAGGGAAGCTTGCTAACTGAGAAGTCAGAGACCTGAGCTTTCTCATACGCAACGGTTGCCTCTGGGATCAGAGCCATTAGGCGATTGTACTCTTCCTCCGCATTTGCGATCTCATTATTCAGCATATCCTTCAGAAGTTCGGTATTATCCTGAAGCTCCTGAGCGTAAACTAAAGAGTCGACCTCGTCTTTCTTCCTAGAGAACTTCTCCTTAACAGAGGCTAGGATCTTGTTATAAGCATCGGCAACCTCCTTCTTCCCTCTCCTAACTGCTAGCTTAACCTCAGCCTCCTTATTCTTCTGGCTATCTTGAGACGAAGCGATCAGGTCCCGAACCTGCTGCTCGGCTATCTTCCGGGCAGCCTCCAACTCATTAATCCTCCTGCTCTTCACCTGGATATCGATCGCTTGACTCTCAATCTTTCCTTGCTGGGTATCGGCTTTAGAACCAAGTCTACTGACTTCGGCTTGGAGTTCGGAGACTTGGGCTCGAGCCTGATCGAGCTCTGCTTTGGTAGCCTTGACTAGCTCAGTGACCTGAGCTAGCTCCCCAGCACCAGGAGCATTGTGCAAAGCATTCTCAAACTTAAGTTGAGCCCTGTTAACAGCTCCGGCCAACTGCAAAAATATAACAAAATGTTAAAAGTCTTCCTAAGAAAAGCAAACCAGGAAAAAATTGAAAATATAATACCTGACCCAGGTAATGAGCTATCTCGAGATACTCATCTTTGTTGGTCAGGTCGTTGATTGAAGGGAGGGAGCATCCTGTTCTCTTCATATGCCTCATCATCGTCGCCAGGCCCCAAGTATCATCCAAGACCAATCCAGGTTTCGAGTGGGTGAAATTCCAGCCAACAGTTCCTCCTCTGGAAGACGAGGAGGAGGACCTGGAAGGCCTGTCGCCCTGATCGGTCCTGGGTCTTTTAGTTCTCGGGAGCTCAACCTCAGGAGTACTCTTGGATACCTGGAAAGCAGCCTCCGGTACTAGGACCTCAGAATGAGGAACAGCGTCCTGAGCTCTTGGGTCGACGGGGCTGACATCTCTAGCGGGCATGGAAGTTCCGTCGTCAAGGACCTCCTTCACGGAACTGAGGAAGGATCCTCCCTGATTCTTCTCACTCCCACGTGAGGTGCTAACTGCTTTAGCCGGTCTACCTCTGGTACCGAATGACGGCTGAAGAGGCATCTTGTTCGTTTGAGTCCTTTCGGTTTCAGAAGTGCTAGCTCCGGTCGAGATTGATACCACCGAGCTACCTTCAGAAACTAAGTAAACAGAAAATCATCAAAGCTCGCAGATCTTAAAAACCAAACTCGAGTCAGAGGAAAGAGATTACCTTATAGATCTGCGACAGACACTGGATCTAAAAAGGAAGCGTTGTAACGATCCGGGAATCTAGCTGAACCTATCCACGAGGTAGTATAAGCTCCCCAGGTACAAGGACTCTGCTGCAGTCTCCGGAACATAGGTCTGGTAAGTTTGCCGGAGAGTTTCGGAGGATCCTAAATAACTGCAAGCAGAGCCAAAAAGTTAATAGATCGAAACAAAAATAATAACGATAAGCACATCCCTAAAAATCCTAACCAGAGGCATCGGACCAAGTAGCTTTGAGGTCCCGACCCACGGGAACCGTCAAAGGATCAATTTTGACATAGAAATACTTCTTCCTCCAATCATCGTCGCTACCAGAGAATTTGAAAATACACAACCTGGGGCGACCAGGAAGATAGTAGGTTCCGCTACCACCTTCCTTGGAAGAACTCTCTTTTATCGAAAAGAGGCTCATCAGATCGGTGAGTCCAACGGTAATACCCTCCTCCTTGGACCTGGTGATAAAACCATTTATCACCCGGATAACCGAAGGGCAAAGCTGGGAGAGGGCTAGTTGGTAGTGATCGAGGAGATCCAACAGGAGGGTCAGAAGTGGAAATCTCAGATGACATTTAGAGATGTACTTCTCGTGGACACAGAACCAACCCTTCGGAGCAGTTTCCGGGGTCTCCTTGGGTTTACAGGCCCTGGCAAACTCTTTACGACCATGAGCCTGGACCATCAGGTTAACAACCTCCTGATTCAGTAGCAAAGAAGGCGAATGAGATCCGGAAGGGACGCCCCCACTGGAGCCACCTGTCTTCTTCGCCCGCTTAGAGACTCTCGTAGCGATCGTCTCCTTGGCTTTTTTCTTCTCTCGCTTCATCTTTTCCCCAATTTCTTGCTTAACCTTCAGCAATTTAGCTCCGGAAGGAGTGATTCCGATTTCTCCAGAACCTTCCTTTAGGTGACTCATAATGAGGAGAAGTAAAGAAAATCGAAGGGTAGAAGAAAGAAATCTAACTAGCAGAGCGAAATCTTTGAAAGAAAGGATTTTGAGAAGCAATCGAAAACAATATAAAAAAAAGAGACGCAGTAAAATAAAGGGGGAGAAGGGAAGTTACCTAGGAAACCGAATCAAGACGTGGGGAAGATGGAGAGCGTAGTAGTTAATGCTCGCAGCTTTATATCCCATCAAACCTCGAGATTCGGAGAGAACTTTTCGAATTCTCCCTATCTGAACTGTTGATCCCATTAAGTACAACAATAGCCGGCCGATTAGGCGAATAATATCTTCAAAAAGAGATAACTCGTAATCATTATCTCAACCAAAAGATTGAGTTCAGGCGGCTAGGTTTAGCTTCCGAGACAAAGAACTTTCCCTCGAAAGCTGGGGGCAACTGTTGGCCCGAATATGGCCCGCTAGCTAGATACTAATAGACGAAAGCTAACGATGGGCCGCGATAGGCCCATTGCAAAGCTAAAACTGAGCCGAAGGCTGAGCTCAGGGAATAATCACAAAAGAGGCCACGAGAAAGAGGTAGCTAACGATATAAAGGAGGAAGCGAAGGACCCAGTCAAAAGAAAGCTGGTGCAGATCCCTTAAATTACGGAAGATATCTCGGGACCAAGTTAGCAACGATCAAGCGAAGCCTGAAGCTATTTAAACAAGAAGAACCCTAAGACGCCAAGGGGGGCGTAATTTTTATCTTTTGTAATCACAAGAATATCACCTTTTGTAATCATCTTTTCGTCTGAACCATTAATACAATCACATTCATTCTATAAGTTCTAACGGGATTCAGCCCACGTTATCTTTCCCTTAAATTTGACCTGATCTAAAATCTTTGAGTGAGTTTAATCCCTCACAATCAACTCATGCATACAATGCTCAATCTCCATTGTTCTACCCTTCTCCCAAACATAAACATGGAATAATCTTATCTACAATGCCAAACCCAACTCACATCACTCACCCAAATGCTTCCCAAGAGCTCAAGACACTTTTTCTCATATAGAACTCTTTTCTTTTTTTTTTGATGTCTTAACAAGGGATTTTTATACTTTTAAAACTCTCTCTTGCTCTCTTTTAACTTGCTAGCCCCCTTTCTTATTCTTTTCCTTTTTTTTCTTTTTCTTTTTCTTCTTTTTCTTTCTCTTTTTTTTTTCTTTGGGGGCCAAGACTTATTCAAAAATAGGAGCTAGAGAGTTTCTTTTATATTTCCCCAAAAGACTAAAAACATAGAGTTCTAAGAGTTCATTCTTTTCCTTCATAACCTTTTCACATTCCCAAATAAAACTTTTCAACACTCACCCCCCAATCCTATGAGCTAGACAATAGAGTGCCTAATCTAGCAAGAATGGAGACTAAGCATTGTCGCTCTCAATACTCTCAAGATTATGCACATGTAAGACTTTCACAAAAAGGCTTCACTCATCAAAATAATATAGGCTTGAAAGGAAGGAAGGGTTTATGGGAGTGAAGTACCACTTGAGTTTGTCAAAAAGATTGGCAAAGAATGGGAGAGACAACTCAAGTGTTCTATCCATGACTCAGTACACAGGGGACCATGGGAGAGAGACCTAGAGTGTAAATAAGACAGGAATAAACTTCAAAGAGAGAGCATCAATCAATCAAATGAGCTTTAGGAAGAGTTTTCAAGGCTCGAAGTTTACAAGTTATCCTAAGGTTGCTCAAGCTACTTACTATGATTATAAAGGTTACCACTTTAAGAACTTAGCATGAGCATCTTTACAAGGCAACTATCATCCTTGTCCCCTTATGCATGATGCAACCTATTTGATGATTTTTTTTTATGCAAGTGAATGATCTAGACTCAATCCTAATGCAACTACATGATTCTTTTTGTGCTTTTCAAATTTTTCAAATTTTTATGGCTTTTCTATGCAACAACTATCTCAAATGCATGCTTATGACATAAAACACAAGATGATTAGCAACTTGACACCTCCCCCTCACTTAATTCACACAGTCTCTGTGTTTGCTAAAGGTAGAGAAGGGCCCAAAAGAGGAAAAATCTAAATGCAAAGATAAATGGTATATACAATGGTAAAGTTTTGGAGTACCTCTATGGAGCGTGTGATGAGGCTGATGCCTCGCCCTCAGAATCATCTTCCTCAGCAGTGGTGTCTAGAGAAGGATACTTGTTCCCGGACTCGGATGGGAGGATGTATGGGTTTCTCAAGCGGCAGAGAGCTTGTTTCTTGGTCCGTGGCGCAGAAGGATCATGAAGTGGCTGAGGAGGAGGTGCATTGAAAGCATCAAGATCAAAATCCTCAGCCTTACAACCAGCTACAGCTCCCCTAGCCAGAACATCAGCCATTTTCCTCATAAACTGAGCTGAAGCTTCAGCTTGTCTCTTCACAGTTCTTCTCAGCTCTTTGCACTTGTTGGTGAGCTTGAAAATAGTCCTATCCTGAGCTCTGTTCCACCTCTGAAGATTGCTAATCTGGTCCTGAGCCTGGCGAATGGGACCAAGAGGCAAAGCACCGGTGCACTGGTCGAACTTGTAACGAGGAGGACCAAAGAGATGTGCAGTGGCTCTGCTAGTGTATCCCTGATCATATTCCGACACCTTGCGTGCTGCCTTTTCACCCTTGGGAAGAGCCATAGGGTCTAGGGTGCCATGAGGTCCAAGCGACTGCCTCTCACTGATGTCAAATCTTATGGCTCCTGGAGTGCTCAAGGTAGTGAGGGGATAGGTTGGGAGGAGCAGCTCAACTTTTTGGGTACCCCTCAAATAGGAGTAAACACACCTCCCATTAAACCTTCCAGAGAGATAGTGAGCTGACTTCAGGTATTGTAGATCCAAGAAAGTGGGGCCAGCTGCATCATTTCCCAAACTTATCCCTTGGTAAGCAAGCAATGGTGTTATGAGGCCACCAATCCCAATCTGAGCTTCAGGGTCTCTGTTTGTCCAGCTCCAAGCCTTGTAGTACATGAGGCGCTTCACAAAGAATCCCATGATGCCAAAATCCTTGTAGAAGTCACTAGGAACCAAAGGGAGATGAGGCTGCAAAGCATAGTGCTGGACAGCTTGGTGCAGAAATTTCACTTCATCTCCAAAGACTGTTCCTACTTCTTTCATGGGGAACAAGGTATGCACAAGCAATCTGTGGAGATAGCGCACTGAAGGGTGTAGGATGGAGGCATTCTTGTCGCGGTTGGCACTCCTAGTCTTGCCTGTTAACAGCCTCCAAGTAAGGTGTGTGATGTTCATATCTCTCTTGACCTTGGAAAGCTTGGGAAAAGAAGGATCTTTCTGGTCTTGAAAACCAAGCACTTCCTCAATCTCCTTGAATATCATGGAGTAGGCTCGCCCATCAATCTTGAAGTGTATCTTCCCCCATCCTTTCTCCACATTCTTGGAAGTGTGAAAGGTGGCTTCTAGAGATGATAGGAATTGGCAAGAGACTTCTTTGTAAGTGGGATAAGCCATGGTGTAGAAACTGCTCATACTCATGTAGCCTAGCATCTCCTGGATGCCATCTTCAATTGAAAACTCCTTGAGGGTCATCCTATCAACAAATCTGGTTGGAGGCCAAGAGACACCTTTTCTCATTTGCTCTAACAGCTCTTCTTCAGTGGGTGTCTTCTGCCTGTCTCTGATATCATTGAAGGACTTTGTTGAGCTAGGATCATGCTCAGCTTCACTGTCCTCATGAGAATGTTCCTCTTCAGCACTTGCACCCTCTTGCTCCATGGGTGGAGGTGCCACAGTCTTTCTTGGCGCCTTGGCTCTTGATGTGGGAGCTGGTTCATTAGCACCTCCTTTGGTGCCTTTCTCCAAAACTAAAGCTCCCAACCTGGTGCTCTTAAGTGCTCTTGCTCTCTTGGGAGGGGCTTGCTTGTGAGAAATGTCAGCCACACTCTCATCAACAGCAACTCTCTTGCCATCTCTCTTGGCCCGTGCTTTCTTTTTTAGCATTGCCAAAGCTTGCTGCCTACGCTCCTCCTCTGATTCAGGAATGGAGCCTAGTTCTTTCCCAAACTGAGCAGTCACTCTCTTTGCAGCCTGTTCTTTCTCTTCTTCCATTGAGCTTCACTTTTTCTCCCCATTGTACCTGAAAATTCAATCCTTGGAAAAAGAGTGAGCACAAGAAAGAGAGAAACATGATCAAACACAAACTAGCTCTAATAAGATCATCAATCTCAACAGGAGCTAGCACAATGCAATCATGAAGGCAAGCAAGACAAGCAATAGCTAAGACTGAAGCTGTCATGCTCATAAAATATTTACACTTCTTTTTTTTTATGAATACAAGAACTTCATATTAGCAATAATCAAAATTAACTAGAGCTCAACTTCAAATTGGAACCAAATCAACTTTCAACACAATTTATCTCACCAATCTAGCCCACTATCAACCCTCATTAAGTTAAATTTGAAAAAGCCCCAAATCTCATGAACCCTAATTTCTCAAAGTTCAAATTAAACTCAATTCCACCATGAAATCAACTACCCAGCATGATATATGAGCCTTCCCTGGTCTATTTCACAAGAATCAAGCAAGAAAATGGCCAAATTTCAAGTTCAAAATTTTAGGGTTCATGAGCATTACGAATTTGAACTTAAAGAAACCATACCTTGCTTTGGATGAAGGATAAAGATGAAAAGATTCAAGTAATTAGACTAAGACGATGAAGGCTTGGATGTGGGAAAAAGAATTGAGTGATTTGGTGGAGATTTGAGTGAGATATGAGGTTTTAGGTGAATGGAGGCTAGAGAGGTTTTAAGATTGGGGAAGATGGTGAAGTGAGGAGAGAGACACAATTTTTTTTAGGTTTTAGGAGGGTCTGGTCGGGTCGAGTCGTGGGCGGCTGGGTCTGGGTCGAGAAGTAAAGAAGAAAATACATACCTTGGGTCGGCTGGGTCGGGACGCGGGTCGGGACGCGGGTCGTGCGCGGGTCGAGTGGGTCGAGTGGGTGACCCGCGTGGTTCTTACCCGCGCATCTGTCCGTTCTGTACGGTTGGCTGGTGTGCGGCTCACGCGTCCCGCGCATAACTGACCGCGCGTCCGGCTTGGCTTCAACGTACTGGCGTCCCGCGCGGTGTACATGTCCTGCGCGCATGCATCCGCGCACATCGCCTCTCGTCCGTCCGTCTCTTCCCGTGCGGTGCATCCATCCCGCGCATTCAAGGTCGCGCGTTCCGGATCTTTGAACATACCCTCTGTTCCCGCGCGGTGTACTCATCCCGTGCAAAGCTGACCGCGCACTGACCTCTGTTCCATCCGTCTGTTTCCGTGCGGTGCTTCCGACTCGCGCATTCGTGACCGCGCATTTCCTTGTTCTGATTGGTACGGCCATCCGAGCAGGTAGCATGGCTCGCGCGTATCAGACCGCGCGTTCCGGATCTAAAGGCTGTCCGGACCTCTTTATCTTGCTTCCCACTCATTTTAAAGCCACATGCACACCATCTCCATCCCACTAATCTCCCATCATCCAAGAGCCTTGAAAAATAAATCCTAATGCAATATTTACAAGGATAACCATGGGATTTCCTCCCAAGTGAGCTTATTTAAAGTCACTAGCTTGACTTTGCCTCCCTTGAGGTTAGGCTGGTGAAGGATCAGAGAGTGGGTTTGATGTCCCAATCTCCTTTGGTGTGGTAGCCATGTACTGCTTGAGTCTCTGTCCATTCACTGTGAAATCATTACCCTGCTTATCCCAAAGCACAATAGCTCCATAAGGCTTCACTTCCTTGATCACAAATGGACCAGACCATTTTGACTTGAGCTTCCCTGGAAATAACTTCAGTCTAGAGTTATAAAGAAGAACTTGATCTCCAGCCTTGAACTCTCTCTTGAGGATGTGCTTGCCATGAAAGGCTTTGGTCTTTTTTTTGTAGATCCTTGAATTCTCAAAGGCATCCATCCTTATCTCATCCAGTTCATTGAGTTGAAGAAGTCTCTTTTCCTTGGCACTCTTGATGTCAAAGTTCAGAAGCTTCACAGCCCACAATGCCTTGTATTCAAGCTCAACTGGTAGATGACAATACTTCTCATAGACAAGATTGAAAGGGGTAGTGCCTAAAGGAGTCTTGTAGGCTGTTCTTATGCCCAAAGAGCATCATCAAGCTTGTCTGACCAATCCTTCCTCTTAGTTCCCACAATCTTCTCCAAGATGCCCTTGATTTGCTTGTTGGAAACTTCCACTTGGCCACTTGTTTGAGGGTGATAAGGTGTTAAAACCTTGTGTTTCACCCTCTTTTTCTTGAGAAGACCCTCAAACAGCTTGTTAATGAAATGTGAACCTCCATCACTTATGACCACTCTTGGTACTCCAAATCTTGGGAAGATATTGCTCTTGAACATCTTGATCACCACTCTTGAATCATTTGTGGGACTTGCTATGGATTCTACCCACTTTGACACATAGTCTACAGCCACCAAGATGTATTTGTTGCCATAAGAAGAAGGGAAGGGTCCCATGAAGTCTATCCCCCAAACATCAAACACTTCCACTTCAAGGATTGGGTTTTGAGGCATCTCATTCCTCTTAGTAATGTTTCCTCTCTTTTGGCAAGAATCACATTTGGAAACAAAGTCTTGTGTGTCCTTGAACATGTGTGGCCACCAAAATCCAGCTTGTAACACCTTTGAGACAGTCTTGAAGGTAGCAAAATGGCCTCCATAGGAAGATCCATGGCAATGTGTAAGGATTCCTTCAATTTCTTCATCAGCCACCACTCTCTATAGATCTAATCCTTGCAAAGAGTGTAGAGGTATGGTTCATCCCAATAGTATCTCTTCAAATCTCTGTAGAACTTCTTCTTCTCATACCCCTCAAGACCCAATGGCTCCTTCCTAGTGGCTAAGTAGTTAACCAAATCAGCATACCAAGGCCCCTTCTCTTCAGCTGCCTTAACCTCTTCAATCTTCTTTCCAGTCTCAATAACTGCCACCACTGACATGATAGCCATGACCTGCTCCTGTCTAAGTCCCTCATCAATAGGGATTCCACCTTCAATTCTCAGCCTGGACAAGTGATCAGCTACTCCATTCTCAATTTCTGGCTTGTCTCTAATCTCCAAGTCAAACTCCTGAAGCAAAAGAATCCACCTCAGTAGTCTTGGCTTGGCATCCTTCTTTGCTAGAAGATGCCTCAAAGCTACATGGTCGGTGTACACAATGACCTTGGAACCCACCAGGTAACTTCTGAACTTCTCAAAGGTGAAGACAATGGCCAGCATCTCTTTCTCGGTTGTGGCATACTTCATATGTGCATCATTCAAGGTTTGGCTCGCATAATAAATCACATGAGTCTTGCCATCCTTCTTCTGTCCCAAAACAGCCCCAACAGCAAAATTACTAGCATCACACATTATCTCAAACGGGAGATCCCAATCAGGTGGCTGGACAATGGGAGCACTAACAAGTTCACCCTTTATCTTCTTGAAGGCTTCAAGACATTCTACATCAAACCTGAAAGTGGCCTCCTTGCACAGCAACTTGGTCATTGGTCTAGCAATCTTTGAGAAGTCCTTGATGAATCTTCTATAGAACCCAGCATGGCCAAGAAAGCTCCCGATGTCTTTCAATGTCTTTGGTGTAGGCAAACTAACCATCACTTCAATCTTAGCCTTGTCCACTTCAATACCCTTTTCTGAAATCTTATGCCCACGCACAATCCCCTCTTTGACCATGAAGTGACACTTTTCCCAATTCAGCAAAAGGTTGGTGTCTTCACATCTCTGTAGGACCCTGCACAAGTTGGACAAACAAGCAGAAAACAAACATCCGTAGACAGAGAAATCATCCATGAATACCTCCACTATATCCTCAATGAGATCCGAGAAGATAGACATCATGCACCTTTGAAAGGTTGCTGGAGCATTACATAACCCAAATGGCATCCTTCGATAAGCAAAGGTGCCATAGGGGCATGTGAACGTTGTCTTCTCTTGATCATTGGGATGTACGGGGATCTGGAAGAACCCTGAATACCCATCAAGAAAACAATAGAAAGGATGGTTTGCAAGTCTCTCAAGCATTTGATCAATAAATGGCAATGGAAAATGATCCTTTCTAGATGCAGAGTTGAGTTTTCTATAATCAATACACATCCTATGGCCAGTTATGGTTCTAGTTGGTATCAATTCATCCTTGTCATTTTTAACCACAGTGATACCACCTTTCTTTGGGACAACATGCACAGAAAATACCCATTTAGAATCTGAAATAGGGTAGATAACACCAGCATCTAATAGTTTAAGAATCTCCTTCTTTACAACATTCTTCAGGTTAGGATTTAACCTTCTTTGATGCTCTATAGAAGTCATTGATTCATCCTCAAGATGTATCCTATGCATGCACAAAGAAGGTGATATCCCCTTAATATCATCTAGTGAGTACCCAATTGCTTTTCTAAACCTTTTAAGTGCATTTAAAAGTTGAGAAAGCTCAAGTTCAGTAAGTTCACTACTCACAATGACAGGGTATGTCTCATTAGGGCCTAGAAATGTGTACCTTACACCATGGAGAAGAGGTTTGAGCTCCACTTTTGGTGCCTTGAGCTCACTCCAATCATCTTGTTGGGTGTCCTCTTGTTGAGTGGCTGAAGCAGCTTGGTGAACCTCTTGTGTAAGCTCCTCATACTGAGCTTCACCATCAATCTTCTTATGAGAATCCAGCATTCTCACATAAGCATCACACTCCTTGTTCTCAACCACTTGGATTTCTTTATCCATTGTCAAAGCATGTTGCAAGAGCTCCACTTTTGGTGCCTTGAGCTCACTCCAATCATCTTGTTGGGTGTCCTCTTGTTGAGTGGCTGGAGCAGCTTGGTGAACCTCTTGTGTAAGCTCCTCATACTGAGCTTCACCATCAATCTTCTTATGAGAATCCAGCATTCTCACATAAGCATCACACTCCTTGTTCTCAACCACTTGGATTTCTTTATCCATTGTCAAAGCATGTTGCAAGGGGTCCTTAATTGCCAACTCTTCAAGTGCCAATTCTTCAAGAAGCTCATCAGCAAGAGCTTCCATCTCTTCAATGTAAAACACTTGGCCTTGCACCGTTGACTTCTTCATCACTTCCTTGATGTCAAAGTGGAGAGTGTGCTCTTTCCCCAAATGAAGATCGATCTTGCCTTCCTTCACATTGATAATGGCTCCTACTGTGGCTAAGAATGGTCTTCCAAGGATCAAGGGGTCTCTAGCTTCTTCATCCATCTCTAGCACCACAAAATCAGTAGGAATCACACAGTTTCCCACCATCACAGGGAGGTCTTCAAGGATGCCAATAGGGAACTTAACTGAGCGATCAGCAAGCACCAAAGAGAGTCTACACTTCTTGTATTGGCTGAATCCAAGCTTCTTGGCAACAGATAGAGGCATGAGACTGACACTGGCTCCCAAATCACATAGACACCTCTCAAACATCAAAGGACCAATGGCACAAGGTAGAGTAAAGCAGCCAGGATCCTCTAGCTTCTTAGGGATTGTCAATCTCTGGATGATTGCACTGCACTCATGAGTAAGAACCATCATTCCCTCCATTTCCTTCTTCTTAGCAGCCACAGCATCCTTCAAGAACTTGTTGTACTAAGGGACAAGCATGAAGGCATCAATGATGGGCATTGTGACTTGAACTTCACTCATTTGCTTCTCAAAGAGTGCTTTGTACTTCTCCAAAAGTTGCTTCTTGAATCTTCCAGGAAATGGCAGCTTAGGTTCATAGGGAGGAGGAACAAAGGAAGACTCTTTTGTTGGAGTGGCAACTTCACCATGTTTCAGTGTTCTCTTCTCTTCTCCAACCTTTCCTTTACCCTTAGCTTCAACAATCTTTTCTAGAATCTCTTTATCAACCTTCTCATCTACAATCACAACTTCATCAACAATGTTGATGGCCACCCCCCCCCCCCACCTAGTTTCTCACCATCCTTGGGGAGAGCTCTTGGAGGTAACTCTCTACCACTTCTCAAGGTGATTGCTTTCATTGGTTCCTTGGGGTTTTGCTCGGCCTTTCCTGGTAGTGTTCCTTGTTGGCGACTTGGCTGAGAATTCATAGAAGCAAACTGACTCTCCAAAGCTCTTATCTTCTTGTTTATCTCATTATAGCTGATATCAATCTTGGACTGAACAGTCTTGAACTCATGGCCAATGTCCTTTGCTGTTCTAGACTGACCTTCCAACAGTTGTTTGAACATAGCTTCCATATTTGAATCTGGAGCTTTAGCTTGGGAAGAGCTACCTTGAGCTTGAGTAGACTGATTGCCTTGATTGCTAAAACCAGGAGGAGGATTTTGCCTAGGCTGGTAGTTCCCTTGCTGAGTGTTTTGCTTGGGTTGATAGCCTCCTTGCTGGTTGTTAGGATAAGACCTATGCTGGTAGTTGTTGTACTGAAAGTTAGGTTCCTTCCTGTACCAGATACCATTGTTGTTGATGAAGCAAAGCTCTTCCTGTCCTTCTAAGCCATCAACCTCATTAACTTTAGGAGGAGCTTCTTGACTAGGACCACCCACAAAGTTCATTTGCTCCTGCTTGACTTGGTTAGCAATAAGCAAATTTATCTTCTCCTGCAAGAATTTGATTTCCTTCTTTGTCTGGTTGTCATCAGCTCTGGTGGTTCTATCAGCTCTGTCGTGCTCTCCACTGTAAACTGAGTCACTCTTCACCATGTTGTCAACCAGCTCCTCAGCATCTTCTTCACACCTGCCCAGGAAGAATCCATTGCTTGCTGTATCCAATCTGGCTCTGTACTTAGGAAGGGCACCTCTGTAGAACGTGCTCAGCAAGCTCTCCTTTGAGAAGCCATGGTGGGGGCATTGAGCCTGATAGCCTTTGAACCTCTCCCATGCTTCACTAAAGCTTTCCAAATTCTTCTGCTGGAAGCTAGAGATCTCATTTCTCAACTTGGCTGTCCTTGATGTGGAGAAGAACTTCTCCAAGAAGGCTTTCTTGCAATCATCCCAAATGGTGATGGAGTCACTAGGTAGAGACTCCTCCCATTGGCGTGCCTTGTCCCCTAGAGAGAAAGGAAACAGCTTGAGCTTGAAGGCATCTTCTGACACACCATTGGTCTTGGACAAGCCACAATAGCTATCAAACTTGTCCAAGTGATCAAATGGGTCTTCTACAGCCAGGCCATGGTACTTGTTGTTCTCAATCACATTCAAAAACCCTGACTTGATCTCAAAGTTGTTAGCTTCCACAGCTGGTGCGCGGATGCCCGTCCTATGACCATGAATGTGAGGACGGTCATATGTGCCAATAGCTCTAGCTGGCCGCTGTGGGTGTTGTTGTTGGCGCTGTGGTCCAAGGTTATCAGCTCCTTGACCATTGCCATCTTGAGCAACTCTGTCTTGAGGTTGATGCTGGTGTTCATCCATCTCAAACCCCAACCTCTGAATATGAGCCTGTTGCTCTTCTTCTCTTCTCCTTCTTGCTATTTCCCTCTCAAGTGTAGCTATCTCTTCAACAATGGGAACCAGGTTTGTTGCACCCCTGCTTCTTGTGTTCATACACCTGAAATTCAAAGGGAGAGTAAAAAGGAGAATCAATATCACAAGAAAAGAAAAAAGATTTAGTCTCAAGCAAGTGACTAAATCCCAATGTCACAATCAACTTAGAATTTGGCAACGGCGCCAACTTGATGAAAGGACTTTTCAAGGGTCCTAATCAAATATTGAAATATAAAGGATGTCAAACCAGTTCTAAGTGATCACAAAGAAAAGGGAATGCAAGCTTATGCTTAATCCAAATGCAACCATTAAAAGAGATGATTATTAAACTAAGACAATATTTAAATGCAATAAAAGATAAAACTTTCTTTCTTTATGAGATGGGAGAACTCATGGGCTAAGGGAATTGACTTGGGGGATCAAGCATCAATCTAAAGGTGGCAGCAAACAATCAATCTATCAACCTTAGGCCTAGGCACAATTCTAAGCAAGCTCTATCTCTAGATGAATGCTCATTCGCAAAGATAACTCAAGCATCTAATCTCTTAGGTTGAATATTATTTAAGCAATCATTAAGAACAAGCCTAATAGACATCTTAACACCTTTAACAACAAATCTCTTTGGTAAAGAATGTTAAAAGCTTAGGAGAGCTGGTTCAGGCATTTCATAGAACACCTTTCGGGCATGAAATGCCTAAAGCTCAACTTTAGAGTGGCCAACTCTAAAATAGCATTAAAACACCCTAGATCTAGCCTAATCACCCCTTAGTCTCCCTAACCCATGAATCCAAAGAGGACTACTCACTAATCACCATGACAACTCTTAAATCCATGAGGGATTCAAGCTTAATCATGAAGAGAAAGAAAGGAGATGAAATCAAACAATCAAGAACACAAAGATGAGATGAGATAATGATTCAAAGATAAAGCTTTACTCAAAAGGTTTGTGTTCTTAGAGAGAAAACAACATCCGTCCCAAATTAGGGATAAAAAGGTTACTTAAACTTGGGCTAAAAGCCCTAAAAACATCATAGAAATTGACTAAAAGGTCCTTGGAAGCAATAGGTCTCGACCAATGGGGAAACAGGATGAAAAACGCTCGGGGTCGTGGTTGGACGGTCTGGGCCGCGCATGTCTGACCCGTGCAGGACCATCCGGTCTGTTCCTCGTCCCGCGTGGGTGTGCTGGCCCGGGCGTCCCGTCCCGTGCATGTGTGCAGCTCCGTCTGGCTTCGTCCTGAGCGGGTGCTACGTACCGTGCTTGTCCGGCCGCGCATCCGGATGTCCCATCCATCTCTTGTCTCGCGTGGGTGCTTCGTACCGCGCATCCGGTAAGTCTTGTTCGTCTTGTCCCACGCGGGTGCTACGCACCGCACGTCCCAGGCCGCGCATCCGGCTGCTTCAGTCCATCCGTATGGTACGTTCTGACCCGCGCGGGTAAGAGAACCCGAGCAGATCAGGCCGCGCATGGTCTTGCTTCAGTCCGTCCGTCTGGCTTGTTTCGTCCCGCGCGGGTAAGTGAACCCGAGCAGATCAGGCCGCGCGTCTGTGTGTGGGTGAACATGGCCGAGCACGTCCATCCGTCTGATCCGGCTGAGTAAGATTGAGACCATCTCTGCCCACACTAGGCCAAACTCCTTTTTTATCTCATTCTTGCATCAAAACCACTCTCAACACCTTCTTTTACTCCATGGGACACTCCAATACCTGATAAGGACTTATGAATGCAAAATGGGTCCTAAAATGCCTAAACCTTAACCTATAAGACAAAGAATGCAAAATAAAGATGGCTAAATTAATGAAAATATGCAAGACATCAGGGTCGTCCTCGCCCGTGGGCGAGGTGACCTCGGCACGTGTCGTCCTCGCCCGTGGGCGAGGTGGTTCGGGACGGTGTCTTGTTTCTTTTGTAAAATCTTAACGGAAAGTCCGATCGACACAAAAGGAAAGCCACTTTGATCTAGACTCAAAGGAAAACAAAGGTGAGCTTTCCCTAAGGCGAGGTGCCCATTACAGACGGCAAGGTAACCTCGGTAAGGCAGTCCTCGCCCCGGGACAGTGACTTTGTTCTCTTCGTAAAATCTCAACGGAAACTCCGATTGAGACGAAACGAAAGCCATTTTGATCTAGACTCAAAGGAGAACAAAGTGAGCATGTCCTAGGGTGAGCTGGGAAGACTGAGATCGCCCTATGGTGAGTTGACCTGGTAAGACCAAGCTCCGACCTCCTTTCGTTTTGCCGTTCGTTTCCCGAGAGTTTTTTGTCGGAGAGATTGGATATTCTATTTCGAGAACTTGTCGTATAACCTCTTTTCGATTTATACAAGACTTTTTGTTCCGAGAAATACTTTCCGGGGACTTTCAAGCATTGATTGCGTCGTGACCGATTTTGACCCCAACAACCTCTATTTATTAAATGCTTCCATACATTTTCACAAGTTGCCAATTTTGAATTGGTTCATTTCCGACAAGGACAGAACATCTTACCGCTTTCCTGGGCGAGCGGTGTAGAATCTGCTTGCTGCATAAATGTCTCCAGCTCTTCGAGATATTCTTTCGTCACTCTCCCTTTAGCATCTCTGTGTGTATACATCCACCTCCGCAACTCGAAAATATTGTGAGAACCAAAATTCACACAGTCGAGTTTTAGTTGATCGGAGGAAAACCAAGTAAACCTAGTTTCCCTTGAAGGTCCCGGTTATCTGCTGGGCCACACACAACACGATCAATATGACAAAAATAGCAAAGTAGTAAATCGTAAAAGAAAAGAGAGCAAAAAGATCTTATTTTCGAATCCCCGTTTGAGCGTGAACAACAGGTGAGAGCCTCGGCTACGAAAGCTGTCGGCAAGTTCGCTAGTCTAGCAACCTAAGTTCTAACCTAGTTGAGTCGCAGCTCAGTAGTAAAAATGGAAAAATGCCTAAATTGCTATAAGTGCTGAGGTTGCTCTCAAAGAATTCTCCTCCTACTCTTCGTCCTAAGTCCTCTTTATATACTCCTCCTTTAGGTCGGTTTACCTCCTCTCGGGCCGGACTTGTCGTGGAACGGGCTTTTCCATATCTTTTTATCCTTGGTGATTATCTTCGGAAACTTGACATTTATCTTTTCAGAAATTTGACAGTTATCTTCCCGGAAACTTAACATTTATCTCTTCTCGCG
The DNA here is from genome assembly GCA_018703725.1 of Brassica juncea. NCBI lineage: Eukaryota > Viridiplantae > Streptophyta > Magnoliopsida > Brassicales > Brassicaceae > Brassica > Brassica juncea. The sequence goes on from CM031937.1 coordinate 10,060,168, forward strand.
GATGAGATAAACCGTCATCCTAGTCTTTGGGCTCAAGTCTCTTCGGATCATAGGTGGGCCGTTGTCCGCAATTCGGACCCTCGTTGGGCCGTATCGAGACTTAAGCATTTTTACACACGAAGTAACCATTGGTATTGGTATGATCTTCCCAATGGAACCTCGTCTCTTCGCATAGCCGAGGTGGTCGATGTTGAGTTAGTCGTGACCTGTTCTATCACGAAGAGTGGGAAACCGTTCGAGAGACTTAACCTTCCCAATTTCCCGAAGACTTTTGACGATGTTTTTAGACGGAATGTCAGCGTTATGTCCATGGACCCGAGGATTGAGTTGCGGAAACTTCGGACGAAGATGCATGGTCATGGGATAGGACCGGGTTCGGAATAATCCCCGAAGGGCTGGTCGCGCTCGCCGGGCGAGCTGACCTATGCCTTGGTCGAGCTCCCCGGCGAGTTGACCCGCGATGGGGTCGTACTCGCCGGGCGAGCTGACCCATGCTACGGTCGAGCTCGCCGGCGAGCTGACCCGTGATGGGGTCGTACTCGTCAGGCGAGCTGACCCGCGCTACGGTCTAGCTCGCCGGCGAGCTGACCTGTCATGGGGTCGTACTCGCTGGGCGAGCTGACCCGCGCTACGGTCGAGCTCGCCGGCTAGCTGACGCGATGGGGTCATACTCGCCGGGCGAGCTGACCCGCGCTACGGTTGAGCTCGCCGGCCGAGCTGACCCGTGCTACAATTGAGCTCGCCGGCAAGCTGACCCGCGATGCGGTCGTGCTCGCCGGGCGAGCTGACCCGTGCCATGGTCATGCTCGCCGGCGAGTAGGCCCGCAACATGGTCGTACTCGCCCGGCGAGCTGACCCGCGCCTTGGTCGAGCTCGTCGGCGAGCTGACCCTCTCTACGTTCAAGCTCGCCGGCGAGTTCGCCCGTGCTCGCCGGGCGAGCTGAGCCTCGCTTTGGTCGAGCTCGCCGGGCGAGCTGACCCTCGCTTTGGTCGAGCTCGCCGGCGAGTTGGCCCGTGATCGCCGGGTGAGCTGACCCTTGCTATGGTCGAGCTTGCCGGCGAGTTGACCCGTACTCGCCGGGCGAGCTGACCCGTGCCATAGTCATGCTTGCCGGCGAGTAGACCCGCAACACGGTCGTACTCGCCAGGCGAGCTGACCCGTGCTTTGGTCGAGCTCGCCGGTGGTCGAGCTCGCCAGCAAGTTGGCCCGTGCGCGCCGGGCGAGCTGACCCTTGCTATGGTCGAGCTCGCCGGCGAGCTGACCCGTGCTCGCCGGGCGAGCTGACGCTTGCTATGGTCGAGCTCGCCGGCGAGTTGACCCGTACTCGTCAGGCGAGCTGACCCGCGCCATGGTCATGCTCGCCGGCGAGTAGACCCGCAATGCGGTCGTACTCGCCCGGCAAGCTGACCCGTGATTTGGTCATGCTCGCCGGCGAGTAGACCTGCAGCGTGGTCGTGCTCGCCCGGCGAGCTGACCAGTGCGTTGGTCCAGCTCGCCAGCGAGCTGACCCGTAATGTGGTCATACTCGCCGGGCGAGTTGACCCGTGCTACGGTCATGCTCGCCGGCGAGTAGACCCGTGCTCGTCGGGTGATCCGTTTCGGTTATTTGTTTTCTCGGCTTTTGAAGTTTTGACCGAGACTTGGTTTTTCCGAGGACTTTCGGATATCGATTCCGTCGTGACCGATTTTGACCCCAACAGTTAGCCCCCCAGCTAGCTAGGTTCCGTGGAATTTTGGTAACAGGTCCTAGCTCGCGGTGTAGCTTGTTTGGAAGGTGTAGAGACATAATCGTTTGCCGAAAGCAGAGAGTAAATAGTAAATCTCTTATATAGGTGGAGTAAGTTTTACCATTCCAAACTTACTCCTCACTAGAACTTACCTCTAAGATAGAAATTTCTCTTCTCTTTCTCTCCTTGCTTAAAAAAAAAAAGAAAATGTCTTCAAGCAAAGGATCTTCAAAGAGGCACTCTTCCTCACATTCATCTTCGGATGACTCTTCCGCTAATGAGGTGATCATCCCGAAAGAAGAGTTTGGAGTTGATGAAGATGCAAAGGATGCGTACTACAAAGCTCTTTGCGGCTCGCTCCCGCCTCTGCAAGACATTCCAATCCCTAAAAGGCCCGTGAGGTCGCCGAACGCACCCCTCTCGCCGAGCATGGTTTCTCCCGACTACCTTGCGACTCTCCGGAATTTTTACCAGGTTCCAAGTGGAGTCGTGTTCCGGATCCCGAGTGGCAACGACAGCGCGAGGAACCCTCCGGAAGGTTTCTTCACTTGCTACGAAGCCTTCCTGTCGTATTGCCACATGTGGTTTCCAATCCCCGGCACCATCGTCCGCACGCTTCACCGCTTTGGGCTTTCGATCAGCCAGCTAAACGTTCCGGCCTTACAGCATTAGCTTGGCGTGTTGATCTCGAGTTACGAGCTAGGAATGGACCTTAACCCTGGCGACTTCGAGGGCCATTGGTCTACGAGAGTGACGGGAATTGATGGCTCGTACCTCATGGCGCCAAAGAAAAACATGGCTATAAATCAGGGGCATACTTTGCACCCCAAGACATGGTTCGAGCGCTTTTTCTTTGTCCGAATAGATGGGGAGTCTGTCGCGGAGAGCTACCTCCACCTATTCCGTCGGGAGTGGAACTTCAAATGCGGTAATACGACTAGTAACTTTTTTCATTTTGATACCTTGAAAACATGTGACGATGATTTTTTTTTATTATCTTGCAGTGAACAGGATCCTTCCGCCGACTCCTGCCGATCTTTTTGCCAAGAAAGATCTTCTCCGCAGCAGGCCATTCTCCTAGAATTCCTTTACCGTTGAACGGATTCGAAGTGCGGTGGAGCTCCATCGATCTCGAGCCGTCTCCCAGCCTCTTGATGTTCCGTACGACATAGAACCGGTCACTGATGTCTTGCCCGCTCAGAGGCGGAGAAATAGGTCTCGGAGAGGCAAAGGGGTTGCCTCTGAGAACGTCTCGGGAGATCCTCCGCTGCCAGGATGGAACCCTAGTTTCACTCCAGGGGAAAGGAGTGGAACCAGTGAGGTTCCCCTTCCTAGCGACTTTTTTGCCGACCTCCCTCCCGGTTTCACTACTCATGAGTCGCTGGGCGAAGAGTCGAGGAGGAAAGTAGTCGCTGAAGGTTTCCGTTTAATCAATGAGGTTTATCCTTTGAACTTTGATCTGAATTTCGATGTATATATATTTTTTTTATCTTAAGTTCATGCAGGGGATGAGGGTGTTTAATGCAGCGCTTGACGGAAGTTTCCGGGAATCGCGTATCTCTCACTTTAAAGCCGAGGAGGCTGAAAGGGAACTCTTTCGGTTTCGGAAGGAGGTCGAGGAACAGAGCCGGAGACAGGCTGAGCTCCATTCTCGGGCCCTTGTTCGTGCGGAGAGAAAAGGAAAGATAACAATTGTCGCCGAGATGAAGCGGAGGGCCGCTTTGTTTGCCACTGAATTCGAGAGCTTTAAGGATGCTTAAGAATTCGTGGGCGATTTTCGCGAGTGCTGTGGCTCGGTCGCCACCCTCTACAAGTCGCAGAACAAGGACTTCTCCTTTCCTGCCGAGTTCGCTGAGATGTCGGGCCTTATGGACGGGTGCGCCCGTGCCGAATCCTTGGTTCCTCCGATCAAAGGAAGGGTCCGACAGCTTTGGGATTCCATCAAGGTCTCGTAGGACACGGCGGAAGCGGGAGCCGGTGTTGGTGATGAAGGTGCCGGAGTCGCGGACGGAGAGGGAGAGGTCGATCAGCCCGTGAACTTGTTTGGCGTTTCGATGTCCGGGTATCTCGACCTTGACTTTTGAGGATCGTCGGGATAGATTTCCCTTATCTTTATTTGTATCGTTGAGTTTTTAGGCCGAGTGTGGCTGTTTATATGAGTGTGCTATGGCCTTACGGGGCCATTTGACTTTATTTGTGGGACTGGCCGTTGGTAGCTTTGAATCCCAGCCGTTTTGCGGCTCCTAATATAATTAACGAATGTTTTTAGTTTATACTTATGTCAAGTGTCGAGGTTGAGATATGAGTAGTCACTTCGTATCTCGACTCGTGTTTTGTCGCTTGTCCGCTGGCCCCTTTTTTTGAGAAAAAAAAGTTCGTGAATGCTTCTGAGTTTCTACGAAGTTTTCGTTGAGCGTTATAGACGTGGGCGACGAGACATTTTTTGTACCATGTCTAGTAATATTTGTTGGCCAGTAGGACTGGGTTTAGGGCAAGACCTAGGTTTACTTTCGGCACTAAGGCTATGTGATGACTAATCGGCTTTCATTTTGCATGTTGGCGATTTCTACCTGGTTCTTTCCGTTTTAAAGTCTGCGGCTTGATGCCGGCTTATACGACTTGTATGGGAAGAACTGAGAATCTTCCAGAGACCATCTGGAGTGCTGGCCAAAATTTTGGATTTTTTGTATAGCGCTCTATGATATCCTTGTCGGATGTAAGAGAACCTTTACTTTTATGAAAGGTTTGACTACGAGTTCTCTTTGGAGAACGTTTTTCAGGTATGTTCGTTGGGGCCAATCGACGATCATCATTTTTTCTTTTAAAGTCGCGGATGGACTGGTCTTAGATAAGATCTTTCGAGGGTTGTTCGCGACGTCTCGCTTTTCCCGGAAGATATATCTTTTATAAGGTGGTTTCGATCTTCTCTCTTTTTGGAGAAGACGTGTACATTTTAGGTCTTACTTGACCGTGACTGTTTTTTTAAAAAAAAAAAAAAACAGGAACTGATTTCCGTCCAAGGATTGCTTGGACAGTGTAAAGGCTTATTGCGAGTGATTCGTGAGATCGGAAAAAGGAAATTTTATTAAAAAGTTTCGAAAATTTCGAGTACAAGCACAGATATTTCGAATTTTACGGGAGTATATGAGTATACGTACCCACTCCCCCCCCCCTTTTTGGAGAGGGGGATAGCTGAACTTGTCAATAGGACAAGCTGCCTACGTACCTCTTTCGAGGATCAAGCCATCTCGTAGTTCTGCTAGTTTCCGCGGGTGTTCCTACTCGCTGGAGGGGGTCGCCTCAGCTACTGGGGCCGAAGCTGGGTCGACGATCGTTTCCGGAGTAGGGTCGTCCGCTGGTGAGGTGATGGATTCGGGACGATGCTATCATCCCGAGTGGTTGCCTGATCCGTTGGTTCCGGATTGCTTTTTGCGGAGCTCTGGTAGGAGTCCTGAGTTTTCTTCGATTTCTTCGGGTTGACCATTGGGGTGTTCCAAGTTAGCCAAAGTTTATGTTCGGCCAAGTAGCAGAGCCTTGACTGTTTTTGGCATCCCCAGATTACTGATGTTCCGTGCGGGGTTTGGAATTTGATGCTGAGATGGTAAGTCGATGGTACTGCTTTCTTGGCATTGATCCAGGGGGTTCCCATGATGACGTTATAGATGGCAGGAGTGTCGACTACCATGAGGTTGACGATTTTTGTCACATCTTTAGCCATTACGGGAAGTTTGATGGATCCGAGGGTCATTGACATCGTACCCAAGAAACCTGTGAGAGGTTTTGGTTCCGGGACGACTTCTCCGAGTTCGATACTCATTCTTCGAAGCGTGTCGCGGTAGATGACATTGACCGTGCTTCCTGTGTCGACAAGGATCCTGGCGACTTCGAGGTCTTGGATTACCAAATCGATGACTAGCGGGTCACAGTGCGGTTTGTCAATGCCGATGGTTTCATGCTCTTCGAAGGTGATCGTATCGTTTGGTACGTCATTGGTCGGGGACCGATTTTCCCAGTTAGAGCTGGTCTCAGCTTTTCGTCCGTAAGCCTTGATCAAAGAGACCGGATCGTGATAGAATTGCGATCCTCCGATGATCATGTTGACCCTTCGACTGTTGTAGTTGTTTCCTTGGTCGTCTTGTCTTCTTCCGCGTTTCTCGCCCCACTGATTTTCGTGTGCGTCCCTTTCGGGAGACTCTTTATCAGTTTTGGGAGGCCGATCAGAATCCAAGACAAGATCTTTTATGCTCGTAACCTTCGAGAGTTCGCCGGCGAGGAGTTTTGCGGCGAGCCTTGCGCCGAGAACCTTGCAGTTCGTAGTAGAATGTCCTCTGGTCTGGTGGAAATCGCAGTAGGAATTATCCTTGAACTGGTTCCTGGTCCAAGTGTTCCCGGAGGTCTTCCCTTGTTCGGAATTGATGGCGTAATTGTGCTCGCCCTGGAGATCTTCCCCTTCGTGGTGGATATACTTATTGTTACGAGAGCTCCTCCTTTTTGCGGATGTTTTCTGTGGGTTGTGTTTCTGGGAGAGGATCTTCATCTCCTAGTCCATTATGATGAAGTCTGTTGCCTTGTGCAGAGCGTCCTGGATCGTTCTCGGTTTTTCGAGAGATATCCAATGTCGGAGTTTAGATCGGTACCAGAGAGTTTTCCGCAGAGCGTCGACTGCTACATTGTCGCTGATTCCAGTGACTCTTGCCATTACTAGCTTGAATCTGTTCATGAAATCGCGGAGTGGCTCGTCCTCCCTTTGGGATAGACTCCAGAGATCGACGTCCGAGGTTTCCCTGTCCATGAACATGGAGTACTGTTTGAGGAACTCCGAAGCGAGTTGGCGGAAACTTCCGATAGAGTTTCGCTTTAGGCGAGAAAACCATTTGAGCGAAGCACCTTTGAGGTTTTCGATGAAGAGGAGGCAGTAGCCGGCGTCTTTTTCGCACTCCTTGAGTTTGCATCTTCCCAGCGCGATCTGGAATGACTGCAGATGTGCCTTCGGGTCGGAGGTGCCATCGTAGACGGGAATTTTTATCTTCCCTGGATCTGAGATGTGGGTTTCCGTGATCCAGGCAGTGAAAGGAGTCTTGCGTGCTTCCTCGAGTAGTATGTCGATTTCGAGCGCGGCGCTTGTCGCGTGGTGAATCTGGGATTTTACCGCTTTGACTTCTGCCACGGTTTTCGCATTGTACTCGCGGAGGTCGTGGATCTCACTGGGGCTTCCAGATGCCCTTCGAATCTGCCGACGCTGGCTCCGGTGGATTCTGGCTTGTTTTTCAGCCAGCTCCTCCTGCTCCACCCAATAGAGGTTTTCTTCTTCCTCCGTCATGGGTTTTTCGAGGGACGCATTCTGCCGAGAGGACTGGCTTCCGCGTTTTTCTTGGATGGATATCAGCGTCTTGATCCAAGCCATCGGACTGGTCACTTATGTCCAGATCAATACGTTCGACGTCAGCTCCTTCGTCGCTCCCGGGAGGAGGTGGAAGTTTCTCCATGATCGGCTGCGCATCGGATGTGGCTGTTTCGCTAGGGTTTTTTCCCGAGGAAGCTCTGTCCGTCCGTGCGGCCTGGTCGTTTGGAGTCTCGAAATTGAGTCTTCTGCTGCCGCGGGTCCTGGTTGTGCCGCGCGGGATTTTACTCATAGCCTTCACAGTTAAGGTCTCCACCTGTTTTGTGAGAGAGGCAACGAGTTTATCCTGTTCGTCCGACTTTTTCTGAGCAGAAGCGAACAGTTCTTTCATCTGGGCTAATGCCGCAGCGTCAGTGGTTACCGTTGACATGTTTCTAGTTGGGGTTAGATTGACACTGGGATCGACGGGAGGCCCGTCGGGCGCCTGTATGTCCTTATCAGTGTCGATCGTCATACCTGACTGAGCGTGTGTGGTTGCGTGAGAGATAGATCCATACCCCCCCTCCTTCTAGCGCCAAACTGTGAGAACCGAAATTCACACCGTCGAGTTCTAGTTGATCGGAGGAAAACCAAGTAAACCTAGTTTTCCCTGAAGGTCCCGGTTATCTGCTGGGCCACACACAAGACGATCAATATGACGAAAATAGCAAAGTAGTAAATCGTAAAAGAAAAGAGAGCAAAAAGATCTTATTTCCGAATCCGCGTTTGAGCGTGAACAACAGGTGAGAGCCTCGGCTACGAAAGCTGTCGGCAAGTTCGCTAGTCTAGCAACCTAAGTTCTAACCTAGTTGAGTCGCAGCTCGGTAGTAAAAATGGAAAAATGCCTAAATTGCTATAAGTGCTGAGGTTGCTCTCAAAGAATTCTCCTCCTGCTCTTCGTCCTAAGTCCTCTTTATATACTCCTCCTTTAGGTCGGTTTACCTCCTCTCGGGCCAGACTTGTCGCGGAACGGGCTTTTCCATATCTCTTTTTCCTTTGTGATTATCTTCGGAAACTTGACATTTATCTTCGCGGAAATTTGACATTTATCTTCGCGGAAATTTGACATTTATCTTCGCGGAAACTTGACATTTATATCTTCTCGCGGATGAGATAAACCGTCATCCTAGTCTTTGGGCTCAAGTCTCTTAGGATCATAGGTGGGCCGTTGTCCGCAATTTGGACCCTCGTTGGGACGTATCGAGACTTAAGCGTTTTTACTCACGAAGTAGCCGTTGGTATTGGTATGATCTTCCCAACGGAACCTCGTCTCTTCGCATAGCCGAGGTGGTTGATGTTGAGTTAATCGTGACCTGTTCTATCACGAAGAGTGGGAAACCGTTCGAGAGACTTAACCTTCCCAATTTCCCGAAGACTTTTGACGATGTTTTTAGACGGAATGTCAGCGTTATGTCCATGAACCCGAGGATTGAGTTGCGGAAACTTCGGACGAAGATGCATGGTCATGGGATAGGACCGGGTTTGGAATAATCTCCGAAGGGCTGGTCGCGCTCGCCGGGCGAGCTGACCTATACCTTGGTTGAGCTCGCCGGCGAGTTGACCCGCGATGGCGTCGTACTCGCCGGGCGAGCTGACCCACGCTACGGTCGAGCTCGCCGGCGAGCTGGCCCGTGATGGGGTCGTACTTGCCGAGCGAGCTGACCCGCGCTACAGTCGAGCTCGCCGGAGAGCTGACCTGTGATGGGGTCGTACTCGCCGGGCGAGCTGACCCGCGCTACGGTCGAGCTCGCCGGCGAGCTGACCCGCGATGGGGTCATACTCGCCGGGCGAGCTGACCCGCGATGGGGTCATACTCGCCGGGCGAGCTGACCCGCGCTACAGTTGAGCTCGCCGGGCGAGCTCACCTGTGCTACGGTCGAGCTCGCCGGCGAGCTGACCCGCGATGCGGTCTTGCTCGCCGGGCGAGCTGACCCGTGCCATGGTCATGCTCGCCGGCGAGTAGACCCGCAACACGGTCGTACTCGCCCGGCGAGCTGACCCGCGCCTTGGTCGAGCTCGCCGGTGAGCTGACCCTCGCTACGGTCGAGCTCGCCGGCGAGTTGGCCCGTGCTCGCCGGGCGAGCTGACCCTCGCTTTGGTCGAGCTCACCGGCGAGTTGGCCCGTGCTCGCCGAGCGAGCTGACACTTTCTATGGTCGAGCTTGCTGGCGAGTTGACCTGTACTCGCCGAGCGAGCTGACCCACGCCATAGTCATGCTCGCCGGCGAGTAGACCCGCAACACGGTCGTACTCGCCCGGCGAGCTGACCCGTGCTTTGGTCGAGCTCGCCGGCGAGTTGGCCTCTGCTCGCCGGGCAAGCTGACCCTTGCTATGGTTGAGCTCGCCGGCGAGTTGACCCGTCCTCGCCGGGCGAGCTGACCCTTGCTATGGTCGAGCTTGCCGGCGAGTTGACCCGTACTCGCCGGGCGAGCTGACCCGCACCATGGTCATGCTCGCCGGCGAGTAGACCCGCAACGCGGTCGTACTCGCCCGGCGAGCTGACCCGTGCTTTGGTCATGCTCGCCGGAGAGTAGACCGGCAGCATGGTCGTGCTCGCCCGGCGAGCTGACCCGTGCGTTGGTCCAGCTCGCCGGCGAGCTGACCCGTAATGTGGTCATACTCGCCGGGCGAGTTGACCCTTGCTACGGTCATGCTCGGCGGCGAGTAGACCCGTGCTCGTCGGGTGATCCGTTTCAGTTATTCGTTTTCTCGGCTTTTGAAGTTTTGACCGAGATTTGGTTTTCCCGAGGACTTTCGGGTATCGATTCTGTCGTGACCGATTTTGGCCCCGACAAATATTTCCATCACCCGACATTTTATTTTCTTTCACGTTTTTAGTTTTTTTGTGTGATCTTCAAAAGAAACACAAGGGACGTATTTATAGGAAGTTTTCAAAATTTGTAGGTGAAATTTTACTATGAATTTACGAGGAAAATATAGATAGGTAGCCGTAACAAAAACATGTTCACAACTAAAAAGTTGGTACGCTCGAGATTACGTCGCTAAGTCCACGTAAAACTTTTCATCTCAAAAAGCTCGTTAAATTTGCGTCTTCTTTACGACGAAACGTTATTTCCTCGTAAAAACCACGTTAAGGTACGTGGTTTTTACGAGAAAACTTTTTTGTCGTTCTTTTACGACGAAATTACGTTGATTTTTTTTTCCTCGTAAGTAACTTTTTTGACTTTTTTTCCTCGCTACTTTTCCTCGCTAAAAACGTTTTTTCTTGTAGTGTTTTCGCCGACGACAGTTGCCTGATGTGTCAATACTCTGCCGAAGAATGCTCTGCACTCAAATCTATATTATCAGACTATGAGGCAACATCAGGGAAAACGATAACTTCTCAAAATTTTCGATCATCTTTGGGTCAAAAGTGAAGGAAGAGAGCAAAGATGCAGTTAAGTGAGTGTTAGAGATTGATACTGAAGGCGGTGAGGGTACGTATCTTGGACTGCCTGAGAGTTTCAGTGGCTCTAAGGTGAAACTTCTCAACTTCATAAAAGAAAAACTACAGGGTAGACTTAATGGTTGGTTTGCTAAATCACTATCTCAAGGAGGCAAGGAAATCTTACTCAAATATGTTGCTTTTGCCTTACCAGTCTACGCCATGTCTTGTTTTCGCCTCTCTAAAGATCTATGCACAAAGCTTACCAGTGCAATGACTGAGTTCTGGTGAAGCCGTGGAAATAACAGACACAAGATCCCATGGGTTGCTTGGAAAAAACTCTGTAAAAAGAAGGAGATGGGAGGCCTTGGCTTCCACGACATAGAGCTTCCTAACCAAGCACTTCTCGGAAACAAGCCTGGAGAATTTGGAACCAGTCGGACCTCTTATTGTCGAGAATTTTTAAGGAGAGGTACTTCCGGAACTCTACCTTCCTTGATTGCAGTATCGGTACGAGGCCATCATATGTGTGGAGGAGCATAATGCATGGTAGAGATCTTCTGAAAAAGGGCTAATCACGGTCATTGGTGATGGGCATAGTACTAATGTATGGTCTGCAAACTAGGTCATGGGTTCACTCCCCAGGCCACCACATTACCATCCTACAAACCCCATTAATCTTTCACTTAAAGTCTCTGATCTCCTTATATAGCACACTGGTCTCTGGAATACATCTCTGTTGAGACGAACCTTTGAGGAGCAGGACGTTCAGCGTATCATGTCTATCCAAGTGAAACCTTCTTGCTCTGATAAAAACGATGGGGTTTCACTGGCTCTTACACCTTGAAAAGTGGTTACAGGTTGCTAGAAGCCATCAGGGATCTACAGGGGCAAAATACTACTGCTCTGTCTCCTCTGGAAACTAGACTCAAACTTCTCCAAAGTTGCGCCATTTCTTATGGAAAGCCCTCTCTGGCACCTTGGCCGTCAAGTAAAGATTGCGCTCACGCTGCATAAATGTGGAAGCGGCTTGCAGCTCTTGTGGTCATCATTCCGAAACCATATTCCACGTTCTTTTCTCCTGCCCCCGAGCTAAGGAAGTCTGGGAGACATTGGGTCTTCCACTCCCTTCAGCTGGTTTCTCCATCACCTCGATGTTCCTCAACCTTCATTATTTGATTCAGAGCAGTAGGAACAGAGAATTTTTCCATGGATCTTATGGCACTTATGGAAAGCCAGAAACCTTCTCCTCTTCGATAAAATACAAACCTCCAGTCTGGAGACCCTAAGCAGAGCTCAAGAGGATGCAGACCTCTGGTTTCACGTTAACTGTCCGGTTACACATACCTCTGCTTCAGTGAACGTGGCGATCGTTGCTCCATCCGCTACATGGCAGAAACCAAACCCAGAAGACCTCAAATGCAACATCGGCGTCTCATGGATTAACTGGCAATCTAATGGAGGAGCAGCCTGGATACTGCGTAACCATTGTGGTGAGGTGTTACTTCATAGTAGGAGGGCGTACTCCAAACCCGACTCTGAAGTCCAAGCCGGGCTCCTTAGCCTTCATTGGGCTATTGAAAGCATTGCAAATCTCCGTAAGAAAAGTCATCTTTGAGTTCTCCTCTCCAGCTTTGAGAGACGCTCTATCCTCCCCACAAGCTTATCCGCAATATGGCAGTCTCTTCACAGATCTTCAAAACAAGCTACTCCTGGTGCCTACGACTTGTCACCCCTACAAAAAACAGAGCTTCTTCTGCAATTGCTCTCTCTCTCTGTAACATGAGATAAGCGTACCCAGTCGTATGTTGCGCATCATGGTCCGTCCTGGCTCTCTCCACTCTTGCGTGCTGATGCTATAGGACATCTCTAAGACCATCTCCAATGGTTTGCTCTATTTTTAACTCTAAAATAGAATGACTCTATAATATAGTTGGAGTTTGCTCCAATAGTACTCTATTTTAGAGTAAAAGATAGAGTGATGAACAAACAAAAAATAACGTACTCTATATTTGGAGCAAACCTATTTTTCACTCTATTATAGAGTGAGAAATAGAGTACCATTGTAACACTTTTATTTTAAACTCTATTTTAGAGTAAAAAATATAGTGGAGTTGGAGATGCCCTAAGGCCTCCTCTACCTTCTCCTTTTTCTCTCTTGGTCCTTCTCTGTTCCTTCTGGTTTTAAGAGTTTCCTTTTGTTTTCTGTTTTTCGGAGTCATATCTTGGCTCCCTTTGTAGTACTCTTTGAAAGTTTATCAATACCATCCAGCGTTTAAAAAAAAAGTACTATAATAGATGATGGAATAGAAGAACATATAAATAACAAATATTGATCATTAACCTTCCAAATCTAGAAACAAGCAGAACAAAATGGCTTACCAATAAGTTTAATAGAATGAAACAAAACTCAGTGTTTCAAAAAAAAAACGAATGAAACAAAACTTTAAAAACCATAAATGAGATAAAAGAATTAAAAATGAGTCGAGCTTAGAGAAGCACATTAGTAAAAAACATATTATTATTATATTGTGATTCTAAATTTTGATTAGCATATCATATTTATGTATTTTAAATTTATATAGCTTAAAACTCTTTAAGATAGATTAAAATATATATCTCATAATCTTTTTCTTATTCCTACAAAATGTATTTTACAATCTTTAGATTTATATTAATTGTATTCGTTTCTGTTTCAATTTTGGGATAGATAGGAAAAAAAAAACAAAAAGAGACAAATCTTGTTAGATCCGTTCTTAACCAATTTAGGACAAAACTTGTAGATGAGAGGAAAACAATGGCTCTTGACATCTTTTAATCTAATTTTTATCCCTGAAATTTTGTTTAACCATAATAGGTAATCAATTAACTAAGTATTTGCTTTTAACAGTCGATATTAGTTAGTTTCTGTTGTGAGCATACTCATTTATTTAAACCCTTTCAGCCTCCCAATGTTCCATCATCCATAAGAAACAAAGTTCATCTTCCAGTTTCGTACTTTCTTCTATTAACTAATTTCATTGTCTTGCAATCATAGTGAAGGCAATGAGTTCCTCTGGAATAGAAAAAGGTGTTATCACTGCAGAAATTGAGCCACCAAGGGGAAATAGAAGCCGGTTTGCTTTTGCTTGTGCAATCTTAGCCTCCATGACTTCAATCATCCTTGGTTACGGTACGATTTTATTCTAACATTCCATGTCATAGTAGGTTTCTGTAAGCGTCCTTACATATCTATGGATGTTGCAGACATTGGAGTGATGAGTGGAGCTGCAATTTTTATAAAAGACGATTTGAAACTGTCAGACGTACAGCTTGAGATCCTTATGGGAATTTTAAACATCTACTCTCTGCTAGGTTCAGGGGCCGCGGGTAGAACTTCTGATTGGATCGGGAGACGATACACCATAGTGTTGGCAGGAGCCTTCTTTTTTTGTGGTGCCCTTCTCATGGGTTTTGCTACAAATTATCCTTTCATTATGGTTGGCCGTTTTGTAGCTGGTATTGGCGTCGGTTATGCTATGATGATTGCGCCAGTTTACACCGCTGAAGTTGCTCCTGCTTCTTCTCGTGGTTTTCTCAGCTCTTTCCCTGAGGTCTAAAGATTTGACCATTCTATTATTATTGTTTTGTTTTTTTGCCAACAATATTTACACTACTTTGAAGCTTTCTAGTTTTAAATATGATAAAATGCACATTGTAAATGAAATTAAATGCTGATATGTTCTGTTGCATGCAGATATTTATAAACATTGGTATACTTTTGGGGTACGTATCGAACTACTTTTTCTCCAAGCTTCCAGAGCATCTTGGATGGAGGTTCATGTTAGGTATCGGAGCGATTCCCGCGGTGTGCCTAGCCATTGGAGTGTTGGCGATGCCTGAGTCTCCGAGATGGCTCGTCCTCCAAGGTCGTCTTGGGGATGCTTTTAAAGTTCTGGACAAAACTTCAAACACCAAAGAAGAAGCCATCTCTAGGCTCAATGACATCAAAAGGGCTGCTGGAATTCCCGAGGACATGACAGACGATGTTATAGTTGTTCCCAACAGGAAGAGTGCAGGAAAAGGTGTGTGGAAGGATCTTCTCGTCCGACCGACCCCGGCTGTCCGACATATTCTAATAGCATGTCTCGGTATACATTTCTCTCAGCAAGCCTCTGGGATTGATGCGGTCGTCCTTTATTCTCCGACCATCTTCCTAAAGGCTGGACTGAAATCCAAGAATGACCAGCTCTTGGCAACTGTCGCTGTTGGAGTTGTCAAAACACTCTTTATCGTTGTAGGGACTTGCGTGGTCGACCTGTTTGGACGTCGTGCCTTGTTGCTCACGAGTATGGGGGGAATGTTTCTTTCGCTGACGGCGCTTGGGACTAGTCTTACCGTCATCGACAGAAACCCAGGACAGACGCTCAAGTGGGCTATTGGGCTTAGCGTTACGACGGTAATGACGTTTGTAGCAACATTCTCAATAGGTGCAGGGCCAGTGACGTGGGTCTACTGCTCAGAGATATTCCCTGTGAGGCTAAGAGCTCAAGGGGCAAGTTTGGGAGTGATGTTGAATAGATTGATGAGTGGTATTATCGGAATGACATTCCTATCACTTTCTAAAGGTCTAACCATTGGTGGTGCATTCCTTCTCTTTGCTGGAGTTGCAGCAGCTGCATGGGTCTTCTTCTTTACTTTCCTTCCAGAGACACGAGGTATGCCTTTGGAAGAGATGGAGAGTCTTTTCGGGAGCTACACTGCAAACAAGAAGAAGAATGTTACGAAGGAAGGTATAGAAGTGGTCGAGAAACACTAATATGAAATAATGAAATATGTTGTTGTGAATAATAACACATGTAAAAAACCCTTTTGTCAAAAAAAAATAATAATAATAATATATGTAAATAATGTAACGTATTCATCTAAGCTCAACTTGTTAACTTTTTTTTTTGGGCAAAGCTCAACTTGTTAACTAAGCTCAACTTTATTTTCATGAAAATGTGAGTTCAAACCTAACCGCTGCTATTTTTTTTATCGACAAGCACATATATAAACCTTACAAAGATATAGTTATCATGCTTAGGGGAAAACGATCAATTTGTCAATAGACTGGTCGCTTTTTATTTTCTCATTAATTTCAGTTTATTCAACCAGGTGAGCAGTTGGCGTAAATAAAACGTGATACCACAAGCCACATAAAAATAATGTATAATATTTTACAAAGTTTTTTTATAGTGAATAATACAAAAAAACATATTTAAAGAGAATTTTGAAATTTCCTAAATAACTATTTTCAGGTTTCTCTCTCGTAGCTCTCGTTTCTCTCCACCTCTTAGTTTCAAAAAGTCACCGGAGATTGTTGTTCGTTGATTCCGACAGTGGGTGCGCCTTTGGCACCACCGTCGGAATCGCTTTTGTTTTCTAGTACTTTGTCTTGTCTTTAGTTCGTTTTCTACGGTTTGGTGTTGCGACTCTTGTTTGTCCACTTTCAAAGATCTGGAACAGGATGGTCATCTTTGTGTAGATGAAGTTTCGATGATGATGGTAGTTCTGTTCCATGATTGATTTTCCATTGTGGTCGCTGCTGGTTCCATCGAGTGTTTTTGCATGTCTGTCATCCCTGTTTGTTTTCTCAGATCTGAGCAAGTGTCTGACTTTTGGTCGCTTCCATTTTGGTCGTAGCGTCTCTCGACCAACTCAAGCTTCATCTATAACTTCTCCAGTTAGACACTTGTTCTAACTGTTCTGATCTGATCCAGCTTTTGCCGTTCGTTTGTCTGCATGGATTTGAGTTCTTTTGGGTTTGTCGCCGGTTCGATCTTCTGCCTCCTGGCTCTGTGCATGCAGTCGAATCCGGTGTTGTCTGCATACGCTCCTTGTCAATTAACTTTAGATCTGATCGAGATCTGTCCTTTGTTGAGCTTCAAGTTGGCGTCTCAAGTCGTTATCTCTTTGACTCCGCCGTTTCCGGTTTGAAGAACTAGGAAAATATATTGTTCCTCTGCTCTCCTGGATCTTGCTGCTTTGGGTTTCATTTTTCTGGGCTATTCACAATAGAAGGTATCTATTCTCGGTGGTTTGATCAAGCTTCTCCATCGATTGTCTCTCCAAGGTTCTCTTTCAAGTCTTCATGCAGATTTGTTCTTCCTGGATCTATCCTGTTTTATTATTTCATGTTCTAGATGTTTGCTTGTGTTGTGTCTATCGTTTGTGTTAGACTTAAAATTTTCTACTGTCTCCCTCTTGTGGGCTTTGGACTCCGGGGATGTAAGTTTAATCCGCCGGCAATAGACTCCGGGGAACTAGTGTTCCGCTGGCTCAGTGTATCATCCATGTATCTCTCAATGTTATAATTTTTTCAGTGTTAAAAAAAAAAGAGAATTTATATGTTTCTTTCCAACAGTCATCTATATGGCACCATAGTCTACTTGAGATAGGAGAACCGAAATCCTAGTATTTTCTGATCCGATAACTAACAGTTTTTCTGCCCATGCACAGAAATAATAATTTTAAATACAATATTTTTATTTGAAGAGAAAAATTTAATTTATATTTGGACATTGTTATTTTCAAATTTTAATTTCAACGGTTTGGAAATAAAATCAAAAATGTATTTTGTAGTCTTATTTTTTATTTGGTTTAAATATTTAAATTTGATTTTATTTAAATTTTAATAATTTTCATTTTGTAAAAATAATTTTTAGTTATATTATATTATATTAAATAATTATTTATTTTAAATATATCTCTTATCATCTAGTTATATATATATATATGTATATTGTAAAATTAAATATATAACTTTTAATCAATTTTGAATTTTTGTTTTGTTTTTAAATATGCTAAATTGATAAAATTAATTTTTAATTAACATGATGAAGAAATAAATTTAAATAAATTTTTTATCATTTAACTATCAAAAAAATATTTGATTAATATAATGTTGCTTTAGTTTTCTATTTGTTGATACACACTTACAATAAATTTCAGTAAAATGCATATTTATAAAATATACATATTTATATAAATATGCATATTTATATAAATATGCATATTTATATAAATATGATATATATGTGCTGTAAAAATTTATATTTGTAGTTATATTTATTAGTGCAATATATATATTAAGTATATTAATTTAATAGTGATATATGAGTTACTAATATATTTTCATGATTTTGCCAAAAATAAATATTTATAAAAAAATTACATTAATGATTATATATGAATTAATAGTCGTTGCCATATTTAAAACATCTTACCAAAAATAATAAATTTTATTAGAAAAATTGTACATGTCATAATTAAATTAGTGCCATGTCATTTTATTGTTGAAATTGAATTTGGTAATGAAATGTGTCAAATAAATTACAAATAATGTATAGGGAATGTTTCCGTTTTCTTAAGAATCTCATGTGGATCTAATCAAATGTTACAATGAAATTTCTACTTTCTAATTTTCCAAATTATCATATTTTCCATGGGTACCAAGGGTTGTGTTGATCGACACCGGATTCAGTAATAGACTCAAACTTGATCTTTTCATGTTCATGGTCCTTAAGTCTCCAAATTGCTCCAAAACTCCAATGTTGTTCAAAACGTACACATACATGCAATGACTCTAAAATGACTTAAAATATATACACACTGGTCAGGTACTCCACTGAAACTTGTCCTCGCTCCTCCTTTGTTGCAGCAGTTGAATCATCTTCATCGCGAATATGTCTTCTGCCGTGTAGTATCCCAAATGATATCTCACTACAAAAAATGTCTTTTCTTAGCGTAAGAAAACAGCTAATATATGCAATTGTTAGCGTTATTGAAACAGCTATGTCTGCCCCAGCTATAATAGGTCCCTCCTATATGATAACAGTTTTTAAACGCTATTATATCGGAGACATATGATAGCGTTGTTTTTAACTTGCTATGGTTAGTTCTATCATAATGATGTATCAAAGATATATACATTATCGATTATATGCTATTAGAAGCTGTTCATAGAAACATGTTTTGTTGCAAATTAGATTTTCATAAAAATAATTAATATTCAATTATTATTTCATTAAAAAACCAAAATGTATTTACATCAGTACCACAAACATTTCTACAATTTCATTAGTTCTTTACACAAGCATCATTACAATATCAAAACCTTGAGTTCCCATTTCCTTCTTGACCTTAGCCTTCTCTCCAAATACTGATGCTGAACACACACTAAGACCCTGCAGTTTAAATAATACAGCTCGTGAATAGAGCCTAGCACAAGTTGCATGCCCAAAAAACCATCTAGATATGCTTCACCAACATATCTCTATAGGATTGCATCGAACACATTTTCAAGTAATAACAACACGACGTGGTGATCTGACTCAAGGTCAGCGAGCCACGCATGGATCTTCAACTATCCTTTATCCAAATCGATCTGAAACGAATTCCAATTCCAGAGCTCGGTGTCATCTTGGTGTCATCAGGTATTATGACTAAAGCTTTAGATATTAGAGCAGCGCTCTCTCATGATCACCACCTAGGAATCTCCAAAAACTGGCTTTGCTTAGACTCACAAGCGCTCATCCAAGCCATCAATTCGATCTCCAAACCGAAGAATCTCGATGGGGTACTCTCGGATATCAAATCTCTCTCTTTCTCTTTTGAATTCTGCATGTTTTATTTTCTGTCAAGAGATCAAAATGAGCCTGCTGATTCTTTGGCAAAGGTCTACCAATTAAACTCTATATGTTCTTGGGCCTAAGAGCCTTTAATGATAATTTATGGTTGCTCAAAAAAATCCTTTTTAAATCAATGCATGATGGATTTTATTATATTGTACTCAGTGTGTAATATTTATGTCATCCATGCATAATTTATCCCAATATTTGACCTTTTAGTATAGTTTCTAATTTTTATATACAAACAATATATTTTTTTCCAAAAAATATATAAATACAGGCCATTTCTGAGGAAACAGAGAAACTGTGATCATCTTTATGATCACCAATTTTGTCTACTAATGAGCAATGTAATAATGTTTTTGCTAAGAATCGTCTGAAAGAAACAGAGGCATATCCACTACGTCATCAAAGACAATCCCTCGCAATGCTTCTCATTAGGATAGGATAATGAGGAGACATGATGATTTAGAATGGAACTCTTGGTTTGGTGCCTCACGTCATGGATATGTTCCGTATGAGTGAAAGAAAGAGCTTACATGGCCTGAAAAACCGAGAAAAATTAAGAGGAACAATTCTGCAAAGAGTTCAAGTTCATGTGATAAAGTTTCCTATGGACATATATCAGGTTCTCGTGATACTCTTGGGCGGGAACAACTTTAAAACGAAGGCAGAGATGAGTTGATGACAATGGAGATCTCTCAGAGAAATGGTAAAAAGTGACCAGTATTGTAATTACTCCATCCCACATGTCTCTATCAGTTGAGGACAATGTCACTTTTAGAAACAAGTGAACACGTTCATTCACTTTCTCTCCTAAGGATAAAGAAATATTGAAAATTCCACCGGGTGATGCTCAGATACTGGGAGCTTTCAATGACATGGAAATTTCAGGCCCTGGTAATACTGTGATGCTAAAAAGGACGATTTATCGATCATATTTATTCTATGCATCGAAGCGCTCGTTAGGTTTCTTAATCATGCAGAGAATAAAAAAAATAACGGATGTGTATTTCACGCGCTAGCCCCTCGGTATCTCACCTTCTCTTTTGTGATGATAGTATTTTCTTTTGTAAGACAGAGTCCCGTGAATGTGAAAAGTTATGAAATTAGTAAGGAAATATGAGAAAGCTTCAGGTCAATACATCAACTTTGAAAAATCATCTCTACTTTTTGGTAAGACAATTTCTGGAAATGTAAGGCAAATAATTAAAGATATTCTTGCGATCCAGAATGAAGGTAGAATGGGTTCATACTTAGGGATTCCAAAACATATTAGCAAAACTAAATACAAGCTGTTTGCGTTTCTAAATGGCAGATGACAAAACATAGTAAATGAATGGACAGACAGACATTTATCAAAAGGAGAGAAAGAAGTGTAATCAAATATATTTTATTAGGTCTTCTGACGTACGTTATGTCTAGCTTCTTACTTCATTTGGAGATATATGAGAGACTTATGAGTGTCATTGCACATTTCTGGTGAGTTCAAATCCACGAAAAAAGAAGAATTCACTGGGAAGAGTGGAGTTGGATTCTCTGGTAGCTCGATTTTTCTGTGAAAAATAATATAGATTTAGTTCGCCATTGCGAGGAAGCTCAAACGATAATATTTCCTATGTATGGACTAGTATTTCAGCGGCAAGACAATTAATACTATTAGGGATTAGACAAAAAATTAAAGCGTGACAGGATCCTTGATTCCTACGGCACCAGGTAGACCAGCACGTCCTAATGCCCTGGTGGTACATCTGCAAATGACTGAAAGTGGCCTTATCAAAGGAGATTTAAAGGAATGGGATGTAGAGATGGTTGAAAATTATTTAGTTCAAGAGGATATACCGCTAATTTATAGTTTGGCCATAAGTCAAACCATCCATCGAGATACGTTTTGTTGGAGCATCACAAAGAGTGGTCATTATACTATTAAGTCTGCATATTGAGTAGCATAGAATATCCTAAAGAATCAAGAAGGAAAGGTCTATTCGGATCTTAGTATCAGCTTCAAGCCTTTGCTTGGAGAATAAAGGCTCCCCAGAAGATACATCTCCTTATTTGGTAGCTTATAATCGGCCATGTAATAGTAACAAGAAACCTGACACGTCTTGATATGCAATGTGACAATTATTGTCCGAGATGAGGGGACCTTGATGAATCAGTTACTCATGCTATTTTTGAGTGCACACCAGCCTTGCAGGCATGGTCTTTATCAGATATACCATTAACCTAAGATATCTTCCTTGTACCAAGTATTTATACAAATATAACTACCTTTTTGGAGGAAGAGCAATATTGAGGATCCATAACTGGATAGGGACCCATATCTCGGATAATTTGGTTTGGAAAGTTCGGAACAATAAACTGTTCAGAGGCATAAATAGTGATACCTTTAAATTGATCAGATACGCGGAAAAAGAATGACAAAATTGGTTCTCAGTGAATGTTATTGTTCCTACAACATCACAACCATTAAGTAGAACTGATTCACAACCACATGCTTGGAGAACATATGGTTGATGGATGGTCTTCCACATCTCAATTCAGTGGATGCCGTTGAGCTTTGGAAGATATCTTTGGACAAATTAATTAATGGGGCACAAAATATAAGATAACGAGATTCATCTTTGCATTCATAATTAAAAGCACAAATCTGGATGATGGAGAATATGCTACAACATTCAACTTGCTAAAAAATTTAGAACAGACTGGAGAGACATGATCACTATGATTAAAGAACCTCATGCATAACCAAAATTTTCAATAGAACTAGAAATAAAGACTCTTCAAAGACTATTCCAAGTATTCAAGATATCCTACACCCCTCAAGAGCAAATTGCAATTTCAAAATCTACAGCTATAACTACAAGATCTTTCCATAAGAATATTTATTTTGTTGGTTGTTTTATTACGGTCCGCTTGTCTAGACAACTTATTTTTAATAAAATGGTTATATATATATATATATATATATATATATATATATATATATATATATATATATATATATATATATATATATATATATATATATTTATAGAAAACTAGGGTCAGACCCGCCCATGAACGAAATAATATACATATATTTAAATTTTAATAAAAATTCTAGTTTATTTTATTATAATTTTCAATATTTTTTACTACAAATGTTACTATTTTTTGTTTTTGAAATTTTTGTTACTATATGTAAACAATTCATCAAAATATAAATTTTTTTCTTTGTTCAGAACATTTTCTTTTCTTGAATTTAATGGATTCAATATACATTTCTTCTTTAATTATATAATTTAAAAAACGAAAATGAAAAGCCAATTTTTATTTTTTTAGGAAAATAGGCAAGTAGCATACAAATTTGATATTAGTTTTTATTGTTTGATATTTACAAATAGATGTTAGGTTATATATTTATGTATTATTATATCTGAGAAAACATATTCATGTTGTTTTTTAGGTTTCTTCAAACCCACATTAACAAAAATTTGAAATGAATGAATTCCACACTTTTTTACTTTTTTTATTTTATTCCCAAAGTTTAGGCTAAACCAAAAAGATAACAAACAACTATAGTTATATGATGTATTGCTAGCTATAAAAACTATTTATGGAGCATTTTATATATTGTTAATATATATGGTTCAAAATTTAAATGTTAAAAATATGAATTTTATTATAAATTTTGGCAGCAAAAAATTGTCTGAACTTATAATAGTACTTATTTTTATTATGATTAATGATGTAATTAAGTTATGATGACTTATCCAAGAAATTATTTCGTATTATATTTTTCTAACAATTTTCTCTTAAACAATTTTTACTATCTATCTATCTAAAAGAAGGTTCTTTCACTCTTCCTTGCGCCACGTATGATTTCACATCAGAAATTCGTTGCATGAGAAGTCGACACGTGTCCCCATCTTAAAAGCGCATCGTTTCATTCATTTGGTAAGCAATATTTGAGGGCTTCGGTTGGCGTTGCGTTTTATGTTTTGCTTAATAAATTCCAGACACCATAAGAGATAAAATCTGTATGAAACGCCGCGTTTTTATTTTACGGTTAGACATGTTCATCTTTGCCTCGAGAGCTCATGGCGATTAGGGTTCCGAGATTGCTCTTTCATCTTCTTCTTCATGATACGAAATGATACCAGTTACAGAATAATCCAACTAAACCCCCTTCATTAATCAATTACCCACGATCTATTTTCTCTAATCAACACAAGTCCCAATCTTCCAAAGGCGGTGGAGATTCGGCTATAAAAAGGTGAGCTTTTCTACTTTGAGAAACATCCTTTGATTCTTTCGAAACTAATCAACAAACTAATACTGTGAGCTTTGACTAAAGTTTCAGTCTTCCTCTCCTATTTGCAGACGGGCCGCTCCTACTGGATTCCAGGTATATAGTTTAACTCAACTTTCTGTTAAGAAATAGAGTTACTTCACCTGTAAAATTCTTTAGATGTTTACGCCGTCCTGAATCTCTATTATAAAGTTGTTCCTTTTTAGTTTTTGTTAAACATTTTCAATGGGACTGATTGCAACATTCAATGTTTTTTGTGTCTATTTCATGTTTGTTGAGACGACCATGATGTCGGCGACAGTGAATGTCAACCGGCTTACCATCAAGATATGTGTTTTATATTTTTTAGGTCATGGGTTTACTGCAAGTACTCTATACAACAGCATTCCGAATTGAGAGGTTAGTCTTCTTCTTTAGGTGTACCTGAGGAATTAGAAAACCTAGCGGTTAGTGAAGAAGCTTAAGTCTAACACAAAACAAAAAAAAATTATTACTGCAGTGGAATCTCTAGACGAGGTTTATGATTCTGAATTGAGTTTTTCCATGAGCATCTTACATTCGCACAAGGCATGAAAGTTTATGTTTTCATGAACATCTTACTAACTCATCTTTGTATAAGATGTTGAAAACATGACCAGTAATTTGGTTCTTTGTGATTCGTTGAACCAACCTATTGATTTTCTTTAAACCTCTGCCTTTTCGTGAGCTAAAATCTTATTTTGTTTGGCATTTTCGGATTTATAGGAACTTCTCCCCGAAAATGGAAGACCAGAGGCTGAAAGCTAGCTTTAATTTGTAGAAAGAACGCTGAGGTGGTACTTCAAAAAAAAAGAACTCTGAGGTATAAACATCTTCCTCCCATTTTGCGCCAACTAACGGTGAGAATACACTTTCCCCTGCAGAGTTTACCTGTTCCTTTTGTGAACTTAGCTCTCAAGAAAAAGAAAAAAAAAATACACAATGGAATCCATTGGTTTGATTCACTTTCACAAAGTTTCCCTATCTTCTCTGTGAAGGTTTTTTTTTTGGTTTAGTGAAGAACTTGATCATAGCTTTGTTTGGGTTCCTTGGCAGTGGTACGACGGTTGATGCTTTAAACACCTTCGTATGTGAAACTGGTGCCGGAAAACATGTTCCCAGAGCTAGATTTGTTGGTCTCGAGCACACTGTTATCAATGAAGTCCGTACGGGAACGGGAACCTACCGTCAGCGTCTCCATCCTGAGCAGCTAACCTCTGGGAACAACTTGGCCGAGAAAATTATACTGGTGAGGGACCTTTCCTTATCTTTTTTCTTACTGATTCTTCAAATGGTGATTAGAAGTTATGTAGTTGCAGTTTGAAAGAAGATTGTGCACTTTAATTAACCGCTATGGTAAATGTTAAATATCTCAAATTTTAATCAAAAATACTTTAATTAACCTTTAACCAGGTTTGATACACATACAAAAAAAATCAATTCTCTCCTCTGTCACATTACGAGAAAATCGACAACCAGCTTCTCTGTCTTTTGACGAATCCTCCACCTCCTTTCGATGTCACGCTCGCCGTCCCACCACCACCAGGTCCACCACCACCATAAGATAAGACTCCTTCTCGAACTCAAACAGAGCCGTGATCTTCGACGTTCACTTGGAGACAGAGACCAAAACCTCAGGATGGAGTCTCTCATCAGTGAAGCTCAGCACGAGAAGCCTCTGTCTCTTCCTCAAACTCCCCAACCCTCCTTTTCACGACAACCTCAATGATCTCTACCGTTTCTTCGCTTCCAAGTTCGTCACTTTCGCCGGAATCCAGATCGAGGAAGACCTGAACTTGCTCAGAGAGAACCACGGTCTTGTAATAAGAAACGTGATCGAGGTCGGACAGCTAGCTGCGAAGGCTCGCGGGACTCTGCTGCTCACAGAGTGTTGTTGAAAGTCGATTCAGACAAGGTTTCTTTTGCAGACATAACTTGATAATGAAAATTAGTTACACAAAGCTTAATGTGTATAAGTTGCTATAATTTTCATTCAGAACCTGCAGCTAGCTCTTGACTAGGTTATGTGTTTATGTTGATCTGAAGTTCTGAACATTTTTTGCTAGTAAGAATTGTATCTTGTAGCTTAATCATACTGATTCGTGTACGTTCTGTACATTTGTGGATTTATTATCTGATTTGTTATGCTCCGTCCATAATTTGCAGCTAGATTTTGACTAGCTTGTGTGTTAAATCGATCTGAACAGTTTTGCTAATAGGAATCTCAATTAAATGCTTGTTCACTTGTTTGATTGGTGGTGTTTAGGATGTTCTACTTCTTCTTTGAGTCGCGCAAGAAGAAGAAGGATGCTCCTGTTGTGATTTGGTTGACCGGAGGGCCTGGATGTAGCAGTGAATGTTCTATGAGAACGGTCCTTTCAAGATCAATAAGAACATGTCTCTTGCTTGGAATGAGTATGGATGGGACCAGGTATTATGATCCTTATAAACTATCTCTCCAATTCTTATTAGCTTTTGATCATGAGAGTTAATTGAGAGTTGATGTTGCAGGTTTCCAATCTCATGTATGTTGACCAGCCTGTTGGAACTGGTTTCAGCTACACCACTGACAAAAGTGATATCCGTCATGACGAGAAGGGAGTTAGCGATGATCTATATGATTTTCTGCCGGTCTGGCCTTGAGTTCTTTTTTTTTTTTTTTTTTTTTTTTTTTTTTTTTTTTTGTGAATACAGAACCTTACTTCTAAGCTTTGACTTGAAAGAATCTCTTTTTAGAAATTGATTACGTTTCCTCATGTTGTCTCAGGCTTTCTTTGATGGTGGTGAAGATAAGAGGTTGATGCTTTTAGTTGATGTTTTCATGGATAGATTTTTAATTCATGTTTTCATGTATTGACTTTGTGTGTTTTAAATTTTAATGGAAAACTACAGTATATAAAACTCTATCACATCCAAATTAAATTTTTAATGAATTACTTGTGTTTCATTAGAGTGAATTATAATTGTTAATGATTTTAAAGCAATAATTAATAAATAAAATTTGAGTAAGCTCTAAATTTTTAATATCTCATCTTAAAATCTAAAGATAACACAAAAAATAAAATGATTAAAAAAAATTCAACACTAATGATAAAACCAAAAAAAACAAAAAGAACATTTTTACCTTAAGTTTTAAACTCTAAACATGCCCTAAACCCTAAACATGCCTTAAACCCTAACTACATATCTCAGACCCTATATTTTGAATTTCATTTTATACATAAATTTTCAACTTTAAACATTTTAATCGAAACACTCAGATTATATATCATACAGAAATATTCAAGTTTAAACATTATAATACAAACCCTACATATATTCATAGTCCTATTTATACTCCAAATCCTATATCATATTCCAAATTATACAAAAAATATTAAATCATAATATTTTAAATTTATAACACTTATTTTATACTAAATTATGAAGTTATACAAACTATGAAATCTAAATAAAATCAGTATATTCATGATATAACTTCAATCCCTAAACCCCAAAACATATATCTCATATTGACCTATATCACATAAAACATTAAATCTTAATTTTAAATCAATCACACAATTTGAAAATTTAAATAAAAATACATATTAAAAGTTCTAAATTATAATATCAAATTATTTAAAGTTTAAATAATTTTATAATAATTATAAATAAAAAAAGAAAATAAATTATACTGTTTTTTATGAGCCATTGATTGATTTTTAAATCAAAGGTCCAAAATCAATCTCCTATCTATCTTCACCTTTGTTTTCTATCGGTTATGCGCGGATCACCTTCTGCACCGTTAGATCATACTGGATCAACGCTTGAGATTTGTTTTATTTTTTCTAATTATTTTCTGAGAACAGATCTCATTCGAGAGAGAGAGAGAGAGGGGTCAAAAAAAAAAAAGAGGCGACTGGGTAAGCTTTGCTCGAAGCCCTAGCAAACCTCGGCCTCCTTCTCTCTTCTTCCTCGTCGGCCTCCTTCTCCACCGCAGCCGCCACAGGGATGGAGAGGAAGAAGAAAGGAGCTCCAATCTTGTCGTCGCCGGCGCGCCTATGCTTCCTCAGATTCGCTTGTCCTTGAGACATCAGCCTGTTCGCAGGGATCGTCTCTTCAGTATTGTCCTCGCCGGTGCTTTCGCTCATGGCTTCAATCTTGTGAATCCTCTTTTTATTATTGCCTCTCCATTAACTAATCTTTGTTGCTTTTTTGTCTGATTGTGAATCATATTGGGTTGATGAAGTGATATTACAATTTTTAGCACCGCTGCTTCTTGTCTTGTTGAGTTTCATCACCTCTTGTCTGAAGATTTGGTTGTCTCTTAGCTTCTTAAACTTGTATAGCTGCTTGTTGTCTTCTTGAGTTTCATCACCTCTTCACCAGCGTTGATGTAACAGCGAGAATGATGCAGAAGGCGATGATCAAAGACACACACCAATGTTGCAGTCTCTCACTGGAATGCCAAGTGCAGCCCTTGAAGGTATTGTTGTTTGTGCGAGAAACGGTAAATAAAGGTGAAATGCGGGCTTAGCAAAGACGTCTTATTAATGGTCGAAAGAACGTACGGACGGTTACAAGGTAAAGAATCGACTAAACAGAAGACCGGAGCTCGGAGAGCGTCGGTCGGAAAAGTACAGAACAGCGTGAACAAGTATAAGTGAAAACCCTAGTTCTAGCCGTTCTTCTCTCTCTTTTTTGGATCCCCCTTCCGTTGTCGTTCGTCCTCTATTTATAGCTGTCCTTCGTCCTTTTGTGACCTAGTTCGCGTCGTGTTAATGGGCTTTAGCTCGTTGGGCCGGATTTCGGCGAGCGTCCGTTAAGCCGGCTTCGCTTGGTCGCTGATGAGCGACCAAAAGTACTCTGGGGCCGCGCCGAGACTTCGGCGTCTCGAGCCGTTAAGCCGAGCAGGGTACTTATGGAAACGAGCCTGGGCATCTGTCTTTTGGGCCTTGAAGGGATGGTCGAATTCATCCCCTACAGTAAGTCCCCCCAATTCATCGAAGGGTGACGTCGTGTCGGGTTCGATGAATTTGCAGATTTGTGGGTTCGAGAAGACAGATGGCTGGAGTGGCATTTTCTTTGTCAAGAGATGAACGGAGGGACACGAGAGATGGTATCTCTGCTTAGTTATCCGAGCCTCGGATGTTTTCGAATGGGGTCGACGCGACTCCTGGATTCGGATGTCGAAGAGGAGTTGAAACGTCGCAAGGACCCGATCGGTTATCGAGATGCATTAAAGAAGGGGGGGGGGGCGCATACGTTTCAAGCTCCCTTAAGTGAGATTTCGAGGCCCAGGCCGGCCCATTTGGGGGTAATGATTACGCCTCGAAAGTTGCACGCTTCCTCTCTCCTATAAATAGTCCGCCCTTCCTCACTTCTTTCATTCTTCTTCGCATACTCAGGTACTTTCTCTCTCTTCCTCCACTTCTCTCTCTAGGTTTGTTGTAGAATTATATAGCGATATGTCGCCACGCGGAAGATTGTCTCGGGAGCAGAAGGGGAAGGCTGTCGCGTTGTCACCCAGCCCTGCGAGGGATCCCGATGGGACTCCCATCGAGGATTTCGATCTCATCCATCGGGAGGCGATGATGGATACGGTCAATTTGAACCTCCCTCAGCGAGATCTAGTTTCCGATTCAGCGCGCCTTCATCGCGAGAAGACGGCCGCGCAGGCGCGGGCGTGTCCGAGAGACGGTCAAGGGGGTGCGAGGAGTCGATCCCATGACCCCGTGCCAATATGCTATTATCCGGGAGGGATTTTCGAGGAACTCCCGGCTCTCTCTCCCGAGCTCCTCCGTTCCCCCGTTGTGAGGGGTCAGTCTTGGGGAAACGTCAACTCGACGACGTCGTGTGCGGGAAGCGTGAAGGTCCTTCTCCGGAAGTATCAAGGAGTTGGAGTCATTTTTCTTATCCCCACGCCGGAGCAAAGACCGTGGTCGCCGCCACTCGGGTATCAGTGCGTCTACGAATCTTATTTCCAAGACGATACAAAGCTCTGGTTTCTAATCCCTCGCATGGTGACCGCGTATGCGAGACGTCGGGACGGGGCCATAAGCCAGAAGCTGAATGGTTCGTGGCGCATAGTGGTCGCCTTAATGGTGATGGCAGCTGAGAAAGACATCACTTTCTCCGTCCGTGCTCTCGAGGAATTGACATCCATCAATCCGCAAGCGGAGGGTTTACGGGTGATGAAGATGCGGCCTAACTACAACGTGTTAGGAGGGAGTCCGAATAAAACGACAGATTGGCAGAGGGCCTACTTCTTCATTAAGTCGGACGAGTTTGCCTTCGAAGACCCTCCTGGAGATGACTTTCGCGTGCTTTGGAACGCGATTCTTGGTAGAATACTATTTCTTTCTTGCGAAGGTCCTGTCTATACTGGTGACCCTGCCTTTCTTTTCTTTCTTTGTTTTTGCAGGCGACCATCTGACTTCACGCGAATATCCGGAGGAGTTCTTGGAGAGTGCTCGAGCTGTCGCGAGACTTGACACCGAGAACTGGGGCAACATCTCGAGAGCGAGAGTTCGCCGTTGTATCGACCGTATTTCGAGAAGTAAGCCGTTTTCTTTTTCTCATTTACTTGATTCCTTTTTTCTTTACTTACTCCCGTTGATCCTTTCAGGGGATTGGAATTCGAGCTACCTTCCCTCGGAGAATACCACGAAGAGATGGATATCCCTTTTCGGCAGAGAGGAACAGAAGAGGATTATCGAAAGAAGGAGAATGAAAGGGCTCCCTGATCTAAGCGTCTTGATCGCTCCGCTGCTCGGCGTCCCGAGGCACGAACCTGTTGACCCTCCCAGGGGGGGGGGAGACTGCCGAGAGGACTACTGAGGCGAGCCTTGTTGTGGCTTGCTCAAAGATCGCGAGCATGGACCGGGAGATGACTGTCCTGAGAGAGGCCGAGAAGGTCAGGGAGGGGGAGCACAAGAGAGAGCTGAACCGTCTGCGGAGATCACGGGTTCTGGAAGTGACGAAGGAGCGGGTTAGGGTCGAGACGGCGATGATCGCCAAGTGAAGCCGTCGTTTTGACAACATTCGGGATTACCAGAGTCGCCGTGAACCGTTTGATACGACTCGACTGCTCCTGAGCCAGGCCTTCGGGACGAAAAAGTGCCTAGAGACTCTGAAGGCTGGTGGAAGCGACATCCCGCAAGGGACAATCGACGTGTTCGCGGAGCAAGAGAAACGGCTTGAAGAAGAAGCCTTGAAGCTGGATGTCGGCAATATTCCTGAGTCGGATTTGACTCTATCTCCGCTGGTTCTCGCTTCCCAGTTCGTCGACGAGCGGCTCATGGCAGGGCTTGACGAGTTTGGCTCGAACATTGACATAATTGATGCCAATGCAGCCTCGGTACTCCGTACACCGAGCGATTCTCGTGAAGCGTCATCTTCCGAAGACAACGTCGAACCTCCTTCAGCCAAAGATCTTCCCCCGGAATCGGAGGTTCGGGGCTCCGTACCAGAGGATGCGATCCCCGAAGAGCCTGCATCCGTCCCGACAGACGAAGAACCCAATGTTGTGGTGTCGTCTGATTCATCTTCGAGTCAACAAGGATACGTGACCGCCGAGGACGATGATGGCGATACGGTCGAGGAGTCGGGTGAGAAGGAGGGGGGGTCTCCACGCCGGGGTGTTAGCGAGGAGCCGCCGAAGGAGTCGGGAGGCGTTGTTGCAAATCCTACTGCTGTGAACGACGAGGTTGCTCGGATCGACGGGGCGCATGAACACGCGGAAGAGGCTAGAGTCGACTGAGCGAACCTTTATCTCTTTTGTTCTGTATTTTTTTTTGTAATCGGTTCTGTACTTCGACTCGTACTCTGTTGCCCGTCTCTTTATCCAGATGACTTTCTTTTATCATTATTATTTAGTCAAGTTTTATTTACTACGTCCTTGTGGAAGTGTATTTATGTCGAATTAGATCGTGGACCGACCGTCGTTTCGATTAAAGTTCCACTTGGTGTATAAAAACTTATTAATGCCGTTGTAAGGCTTTCGATCACTCGTTCAATCGAACTTCAAAATTTAGAAAACGGAAGTGCTCGATTTTTATTACCAAGCCTCGAAGTTTCGGACTTAAGATGGTAAAAAAAAGGAACATTCGCATATGTATATACTTAGGTGTATATTTTTAGAAATGACGACGGTTCCTCGTTGAATCTTAGTGTATTCCGAAGCATTTGGTCGGCCAGTCCTTGCTTCGTGAATTCGGTGATGAGATGGAATCGTCATTTCAGCTGGTCCCCACGAGCGTTGGTCTGATCAGGACGTGCTCGGTGGGAAGAACCAAGTGCAGATACGTTTGATCGAGAGACCGGAGTTCTCGAGTGTATGCACTGTTGTGGCGGAGAGCAACTGTTCGCTCGTTCCCGGGTTCGTTACCTCGGAGGATAGTTTCTTATTTTTGATTACATCTGCACCCGTAAAGGCTGCCTACGTATCCCGAGGGAATCAAGCCGTTCGTAGTTCGAGGGGGGGGGGGGGGCGAGTAAAAGTGGCTGGCATCGCACATTTACTCGGCAGTTACGGCTGTTCCCGCGAGGGATGCCTACGTATCCCGAGGGAATCAAGCCGTTCGTAGTTCGGGGAACCCGAGTGAAAGTGGCCGGGATGGCGCATTCGCTCGGGTGTGTTTTTTTTTTTTCTCTTTTTTTTTTGGGCTTGCTGTACCCGCGTGATTTAAGAGGCGAAGAGTCGGAGGTGTTTCGAGTTCCAAGCTCTCGGAACCGTCTCTTCAGTCGAGGTCTCGAGGCGATAGACCCCTGGTTTAACTACTTCGATGATTCGATATAAGCCTTCCCAATTTGCCCCGAGTTTGCCGGCCTTCCACTCCTTAGTGTTCTCGAATACCTTCCGGAGGACGAAGTCGCCAAGCTGAAGTGATCGTGTCTTGACCTTCTTATTATAGTAGCTCTCGATTCGGTGTTGGTAGTTTTGAATTCGGAGTAACGCTTGATCGCGTTTTTCTTCGATATCATCGAGGGCATCAAGGAGCATGTCCCGGTTGAGTTCCGCGTTAGCCGGCATTCGCGATCGGCGTAGGCTGGTAACGTTCACTTCAGCGGGCGCCATTGCCTCGACCCCGTAAGCCATCGAGAAAGGGGTGGATTGCGTTGCACTACGCGGAGTTGTTCTGTGGGACCATAGGACGCCATCCAATTCGTCGGCCCAGCAGCCTTTCTTTAAGTCGAGTCGCTTTTTTAAGCCGTCGATAATGATTTTGTTTGTCGACTCAGCTTGGCCATTGCTTTGGGGGTTCCTCGGTGTGGACATGTTGAGGCGGATCCTCCATCTCTCGCAGAATTCTTTGAAGTGTCGGGAGATGAATTGGGATTCATTGTCGGTGACTATTTCGTATGGTAGTCCGTGCCTGCAGATGATATTTTTCCAGACGAACTGCTGCACCTCGTTATCTGTGATTCGTACGTATGACTCAGCTTCGACCCACTTTGTGAAGTAATCCGTAAGTACTAAGATATATTT
Organism: Brassica juncea; assembly: GCA_018703725.1. Classification (NCBI taxonomy): domain Eukaryota; kingdom Viridiplantae; phylum Streptophyta; class Magnoliopsida; order Brassicales; family Brassicaceae; genus Brassica; species Brassica juncea. The sequence continues at coordinate 10,093,095 of CM031937.1, forward strand.
CTTCTGACGAGAGCTGACTAGTGGACCGATTATGTCCATTCCCCATCGCATGAATGTGTAGGGTGCCGTTAATGTCTGGAGTAGCTCGGTTGGGCTGTGGATCGTTGAAGCGTTCCGTTGGCATTTATCGCACTTTCTCGCGTAGGCTTCGCAGTCTGCGTTCATCGTTGGCCAGTAGAACCCGAGCCTCTTGACTTTCAGGGCGAGAGCTCGCCCTCCGGACTGGTTGCCTGCTGCGCCTTCGTGTGTCTCGGCCATGACGAGCCTTGTGTCGTCTCCGTCTATACACTTGAGGAGCACTTTTGTTGCTGTCCATCGGTGGAGCTCGCCCTCTGTGAAGACGTAGTTTGTGCTGCGCCATTTAAGTCGCCTTGCTTCCCATTTGTCGGATGGCAGCTTGCCGTCGACCAAGTAATCGATGAACTCTTTTCGCCAGTCGGGTGGGCTAGACTCTGTTGCCGGGAGCTCGATATCGTTGACTTCTGCAGCAGCAGTCAATGATGCTACGGTGTGATCTTGTGCGTTGGTAAGGGCGATGCTTGGGTCGGCGATCTTATGGATCGGTATCGTTCGCTCTATTTGATCGTGCAATTTGCTTCCCAGAGCGGCCAGTGCGTCGGCGCAAACATTTTCTCCGCGGGGAACCTTGGTTAGTTCGAAAAATTCGAACTCTCGCGAGAGGTCCTGGACTAGTTTGAGGTAGGCGTCCATGCGTTCGTTCCGGACGTCGTAGTCTCCTAGGTACTGGCTGACGACAAGGTGGGAGTCGCAGTAAGCGATGAGGCGCTTGGCCTTTACTGCTTTGGCGAGGCGGAGTCCCGCGATCAGTGATTCGTACTCGGCCTCATTGTTGGATGCAGAAAAGCCGAAGCTAAACGACTGCCGAATAAGTTCGCCGGTGGGTGACTGTAGTTGCACGCCTGCTCCCGCACCCTTGTTCGTAGATGAACCGTCTACGTGCTGTATCCAATTTGTGCTAGGCAATATCAGGTCTTGTTCGAGTTCTGGTGTCAGCTCGATCAGGAAGTCGGCGAGGACTTGAGATTTTGCCCCTGTGCGATTTTTGTATACGATGTCGTGTTCACTGAGTTCCATCGCCCATTTCGTCAACCGACCGGACTGATTTGTATTCTGCATTACCGTTCGGAGTGGCTGGTTGGAAAGTATCTCGATAGTATGCGACTGAAAATATGAGCGAAGCTTTCTCGCGGACGTGACGACGGCGAGGGCCATCTTTTCAAGCGTTGGATAGCGAGTCTCTGGTGCCGTCATGCGTTTGCTGATATAGAAGATAGGTTTCTGCTCACCGCGATCCTCTCGAATGAGGACGCTGCTGACCGCGGACGATGTGACCGCGATATACAGGGACAAGGTGTCGCCGACTTCCGGTTTTGAGAGGACTGGAGGGGTCGTGAGGTAGTGCTTCAGTTGGTTGAATGCTTCCTTGCATTTTTCGTCCCAGACGAACCTTTTGTTCCCTCGCAAGAGCTCGTAGAATGGGAGGCACTTGTCCGTGGAGCGCGAGATGAACCTGTTGAGGGCGGCGATTCGGCAAGTGAGGCGTTGTACTTCGCGACTATTTTTCGGGCTGGGTAGGTCCAGGATTGCCGTGATTTGTTTTGGATTTGCTTCGATGCCTCGTTGCATCACGATGTATCCGAGGAACTCGCCCGAAGTGACACCAAAGGTACATTTGGCAGGGTTCAGCTTCATTCCGTACTTGTTTAGGACTTTGAAACATTCACGCAGGTGGTTGAGATGGTCCTCGGCGCGTAGCGACTTTACCAGCATATCATCAATATACACCTCCATGGTGTTGCCGAGTTTGTCGGCGAACATTCGGTTGACGAGGCGCTGATACGTCTCCCCGGCGTTTTTTAGGCCGAAGGGCATCACCTTGTAACAGTAGGTTCCCCTATCTGTAATGAATGCTGTCTTCTCGCGGTCGTCCGGATGCAAGAGAATCTGATTATATCCCGAGAACGCATCCATGAAGGTTAAGAGTTCGTTACCGGCTGTCGATTCTACCAGTCGATCAATATGAGGGAGCGGGTAACTGTCTTTGGGGTATGCTTTGTTTAGATCAGTGAAATCGACGCAAATCCGCCACTTCCCGTTCTTTTTCTTGACCACGACGGGGTTTGCTAACCATTCGGGATATCGAACCTCCGTTATGAAATCCGCAGCGAGTAGTCTGTCGACTTCGTCGTTTACGGCTTTCGCTCTCTCGGGGCCCAACTTTCGTCTCTTTTGTCGGATGGGTTTAAATGTCGGGTCGACGTTCAGTTCGTGGGAAGTGATGGAAGAATCAATTCCTTTCATATCCGAGGTAGTCCAGGCGAAGGTTGACGCGTTCTCCTTCAGGAAGGAAATGATTTGTTGTTGCATATCGTCAGAGAGGTAGGCTCCGATTCGCGCTACCTTCGTCGTGTCGGCCTCGTCGATGGGAACTTCGCGGATTTCTTCTTCCTGCGGATATATTTTTCGAATTGGTTTAGCGACAGAACTAACGAGCGAGAGCGCTTGCTGTTGTTTTATGGTTGCGACGAGTAATTCCCTCGCGGCTCTCTGGTCTCCTCGAATTGTCTTGATGACGCCATCCTTCCCAGGAAACTTGACACATTGATGGTAAGAGGACGGAATGGCGTGCATCGAATGGAGCCAAGGGGTTCCCAGGATGGCGTTGTACGGGGCTTTGGCTCGCACGACTGAGAATTTTACTGTCTTCGTGACACCTCCTGCGTAAATTGGGAGCCGTATCGTTCCGATCATCTGTTCCGAAGCACCGTTAAACCCGGTTAACGTTCGCGTAGACGGCTTCATGTCGCGCAGATCGACTCCCATTTTGTCGAGCGTATCCCGAAAGATGAGGTCGACCGAACTGCCGGTGTCGATTAGAACCTTCGTGACCTGGCATTCGCCAATGTCGATTTCGATGAGAAGTGGATCGTTGTGCGGAGTTTGGACTCCGCGAGTGTCCTCAGCCGAGAAAGTGATCGAGGGGCCATTGACTTCCTGCGTTGGCCACTTTTGTTCAGTTATCGCCTTGCGGTGATAGTTCTTTACTGATCGTACGGATTCCGTTCCTGGCGGTAGTCCTCCCATGATTACGTTGATGCAGCGATTGCGCTTGCCTCTCGCGGACTCCAGCTGTTCTCGGAGATCACTGAAGTTTCTTGGTTCTTCGGCACATTCGTGGGACTGCTTCGCTTTATCGAGGTAACGTCGCAGGTCTGATCCTTTGGAACGGTTTAGCGCTATCCGTAGGTCTTCATTTTTGGAGTTGAGACGATCGCGCAGGTCAAGTGTCGGTGAGGATTGGACGCTCTTGTGATCTGTTGCGTTTTGCGCTTTTGATTTGTTGATGGTTGCGCGGAGATCCGTCTCAAGGACTGGTCTTGTCTCTTCCAGCTTTCTTTTCAAGGTATTGCGTAAATCGCATGAGGTCACAGAGAGGTGGTTGCCCGTAGTTGGCGATTTATGCGAGTCGGGGGACGCCGTCGGGCACTCTTCATCGGATGAAGTGTCGTAAGGCTGGGAGAGTATTACGTCAACTCGTCTCCTGCGTCTTGGTTGTTCGTCGTCGGTGGAGTCGTCGTCTGGGTCGACATTATTCACGGGGGCTCTGTCTGGGCTCTCCTGCCTGTCCTTCGGGGAAGCCTTGGCTTGAGTCTTTTGAGTTTTCTTTTCCTTGTTCTTACTCCAGTTCTTGTTATTCTTAGGCTTCTGAGGGGGAGGCTCGATCTCGATTTCTCCTTTGTAGATGGACTCGAGGAATCGCCCGAAGAGAACCTTACAGTCCTTTGTGTCGTGTGATTTGACTTTATGATACGAACAATATTTCTCCGGCTCGGCGGCGTTTGAATTTGCCGGTTCTGACTCGGCCGAGGGTTTTGGGGTGGAGTCTCGGTCCCAGTGGTTCCATCCTTTCTCTCGCGTAACAGCCGCAGATCCTGCGGTCTCGTTTTCGTCGATAGAACTGACATACCCTTTCTTCGCACTTGGTTTCCCACTGGACGAATGTTGTTGAGGCTCCGGCCGGGTATCGTTCGCCCGAGCGGACGCTTGCTTACTCGCGGCCTCCTTTGCTGCTGTGGCTTTAGTATCTTCTTCCATACGGATGAAGTTGTTAGAACGGGCGATAGCGTCTGATATGGATCTCGTCGGGTTTCGGTAGAGGTCGTCCCGGAAACGTGACTTTAGATGGAGGGTGCTCTTTAGGGATTCCACCGCGATATGGTCGGGAACATCGACCTTCGAGAGAACGGCCTTGAATTTTTCCATGAAGTCTCGGAGGCTTTGGCCGTTTGCGTGGGTCAGGTTCCAGAGGTCTGAGGCGATCGTCTCCTGACGGGTGAACATGATATAGTTCTTGAGGAACTCGGTGGACAGGTCATGAAAGCAACCGATAGAGTTCTCCTGGAGGCCAGTGAACCAGCCGAGAGCTGGGCCTTCGAGGGTTTCGACGAACAATTGGCAAAAGCCGGCGTATTTTTCTTCGTCAGAAAAGTTGGTGCGCCGCATCGCGATGTTGAAGGATGTGACATGGACGGAGGGGTCGGAGACACCGTCGAAAGTCGGAAGGTGCAGTTTTTCCATTTTCTGGAGTCGGACGCCAGTTATCTTTTGTGTGAATGGTGTCCGGAGGGATTCGGCAAGGACACGTTCAATCTGCGGTGCGGAGGTGGTGACATGGTGCATCCTTGAGTTGATGTCGACAACCGACTGCTTTAGTGCGGCGAGTTCGTTCATGGTCTGGGCGTCGAGGCCGCCAGGGATTTGCGCGGCGTTGACGTCGTTATTTTCTGGGGCTCCAAGTTGCGTTGCGGTTGCACCAGCCGCTGATTCGGTGTTGAACAACTGACGTCGGATCTGGGCCGTCGACGCTTCCACGTTGGCGGCGAGAGGGCCAAGTATTTTGGCCAGGGCCGCTATCTGCTCGGTTGCTGCCTTTTGGGCCGTATCCTGTTGTGCGAGACGCGCCATAATGGTGTCAATAGAAGCTGGAGGTAGCGGCGCTGGGGTCGTCGTTACCGGGGTGGGTATCGGTTTGCGAGTCGCGCGGTCTTCCCCCGAAGAGGAGGATCCGTCGTCTCTAGTCGCCATCTTTTCGGCGTTACTTTGCTTTAGGCCCCACGGTGGGCGCCAACTGTTTGTGCGAGAAACAGTAAATAAAGGTGAAATGCGGGCTTAGCAAAGACGTCTTATTAATGGTCGAAAGAACGTACGGACGGTTACAAGGTAAAGAATCGACTAAACAGAAGACCGGAGCTCGGAGAGCGTCGGTCGGAAAAGTACAGAACAGCGTGAACAAGTATAGGTGAAAACCCTAGTTCTAGCCGTTCTTCTCTCTCTTTTTCGGATCCCCCTTCCGTTGTCGTTCGTCCTCTATTTATAGCTGTCCTTCGTCCTTTTGTGACCTAGTTCACGTCGTGTTAATGGGCTTTAGCTCGTTGGGCCGGATTTCGGCGAGCATCCGTTAAGCCGGCTTCGCTTGGTCGCTGATGAGCGACCAAAAGTACTCTGGGGCCGCGCCGAGACTTCGGCGTCTCGAGCCGTTAAGCCGAGCCGTGTACTTATGGAAACGGGCCTGGGCATCTGTCTTTTGGGCATTGAAGGGATGGTCGAATTCATCCCCTACAATTGTGACAGTAAAGACTTAGACTTTCTTCTTCTGAGAGTTTTGCTTATATCTCTGCTTCTTCTCAGCTTGATCTTTGAAAAGGGCTCTGCTTGTTTCAGTTTTAGTTAGAGACCAAGGTTCTGATTTGAAAGAATCAAGCAGAGGAAGGCATCGCCATCCTGCATCTAACAGTGTAGTGAACGAAAAGACCCTTAACGCGGGTTCTGGGAAGGATCTCCTTAAAGTCACTGAGGTAAGGTTGACTATGCAATAGCATTAGAAATTGATATAAGACGGCCAGATTAGCTACTCACTAGTGTGCATCAAAGTATTGTTAATCTGCCCAGGATGCTTTTCACTAATATTCTAATTTTGGTGCAGGAAAATATGCGGGCACTCCTAAATGTTGCAGCTGAACAGCCAGATACGGAGAGGCTCCTTCAGAAACATTTTACTTGCTTGCTGTCATCAATTTGGAGGACTTCAACACGCTCTACAAACAATCAGTCACTCTCCTTAAGTAGTCCCATATTCAACAGACAGGTCATGGTTTCAGCGAATCAAACTCAAGTTCGTTTATGCTTTACATGATTTGAGTTAAGTTAAAGTTTGTTTCTTTAATTATGTGTGTTGCAGAAGTCCAAGAGGGATGACTCTTCCAAAACTATGTCCCAAGAGACAGATAACCTGGAGGAAGGTCAAAGAGAAACAAGGAGTTTGAGGAAGGCGAGAGTTTAGGTTTAGGGTTAATTGGGTTTTTGGTTTAATGTGTTTCAATTAGTTTTTAATTATACCAATATTTCTTCTATTATAAACAAGAAAGTTTTTATGGTTTTGTAAACATTTAAATATTTTTATTTTTTATAATATGATTAATTGTTTTCAATACAAATATTTGAAATAAATATAAGTATATAACATTTTAAAAAATAAAATCAATTTGTAATTATAATTAATAAATTTTGGATAATTAAAAAACTAATTAATAATTTGAGTTTTAATAACATTTGTACAACGTTATTATAAATATTAACAATTGCGTACATAAACGCGCTATTGTTGTACGCTTAATTATAGCACAAAGAAAAACCCCTCATCGAAAGTGTCGGACCTATTATAACGGGCGCTGTCAGAGCGTTTAAGGAAACGCTATGGTAACAAACTAATAGCATTTAACGGCCGCTATTAATACCCACATTTCCTGTAGTGTTTGACCCTATCTTCTCCTTGTTGGGGTCAAAATCGGTCACGACAGAATCAATGCCCGAAAGTCCTCGGAAAATGTCCTCTTTGAAAAAAAAGAAATAAAAGAGCGCAAGAAACCTAAATCGAGTTTCGAATCAATTCCGAAAAAAGAATTAGAAAATAAGACCTCGACAAAGATTACTCTAGGCCTCAGATAAGGAAACGAGTATGAAGGTTCAATTGTCCGAACACACCGAGAGGCTCACCGGACGAGCGAATCATGCCAAGCAAACCAGCCAACTCGCCATTTTGGCGAGTAGGACAAGCCCCAACTCGCCAAAATGGTGAGTTGGACCGAGCAAGACAGCCAACCACCAAATGGCTAGTTGGACTAAGAAACATGACCAACTTTCCATTTTGGCCAGTTGGAACACTCCCAACTTGCCAAAATGGCGAGTTGGACCAAGAAACATGGCCAACTCGCCATTTTGGCGAGTAGGATCACTCCCAACTCGCCAAAATGGCGAGTTGGACCAAGCTTGATGGCGAGTTGGACAAGTCCACACAATTGGATCATACACACAATCCAACTCGCCAAAATGGCGAGTTGGACCAGACCCAAGGGCTACTCCTTTGTGTTCTCTTTTGAGTCCCGATCGAAACGCTTTTCGTTTCGTCTCAATCGGAGTTTCCGTTGAGATTTTACGATAAAAATAAGTTGGATCATACACACAATCCAACTCGCCATTTTGGCGAGTTGGACCATCCCCAAGGGCTCCTCCTTTTTGTTCTCTTCCAAATCTCGATCGGAACGCTTTTCATTTCGTCTCAAACGAAGTTTTGTTGAGATTATACGACGAAAACAAGTAAGACTCGCTTAAACTCCTCGGCTTGCTCTTACTCGCCCTCTTGGGCATCCTACTCGCCCTCTTGAGCATCTTACTCACCCTTGCCTCTTTCTTTGCATTCTCCTTTGAATCTCGATCGAAACGCCTCTTGTTTCATCTCGATTGGAGTTACCAGTGGAACTTTACGATAAAAACCGCAAAGACTTGTTTTCTCGTATGTATTCAAATTGATCGTATAAAACAGCAACGGTTAACTTAACACCTTAGCCGCCTCGACTATACACGTAATTTGAACCTTTTTATAAAAATTGACGTCGTGTCAAAGGTACTCTTTCGAAGAAATCATAAAAACGTTTAAGTCGAAAAACAACCGAAAAGGACAGAATAAAAGTCAAGTTCAGAAGATAAATGTCAAGTTTCAAAGGATAAACACCAAAATCGAAAAGGGCGTACAGACAAGAGAAGAGAAAGGAAAAATGAGCAAGCAAAACGGAGAAGAGGCAAATCTGAATCTTCGATAAAATTAAGGTATGTCCGACTTGGAATTTTCATAGGAAGGTACAAAGAACTAAAAACCCTTTGGGATTTCCATAAACTTTAGGAAACTTAGAATCGAGGTGGAAAGTCTAGCAAACTAAGTCTTAGGAGATTTCTCCTATCTCGATCTATTGTTCCCTAAACTGTTCAGGCGGATCTTGCTAACCGACCTAAACTCTCGCAAAATCGAGAAACGATCACCACGCATACGTAGCTCGCTTCCTAAAGAAAGAAATAACTAGAGACACGAACATCGTCTTAAAATCGATGTGTTCCTAGTAATTTTCATTAAAAAACCGACATATTCCAAGTCGTCAACCTGAAAACCAGCAATCCGCAATCCTGGCGTCGTCTTTAAACTGACCCAGATTGTCAATCATCCCAATCCTGGAAAGAAAAAGTGTACACAACCTTTCAAAATATCGGTTCTACCTTTTTCTTTCGTAAAAAAAGGGGGAGTAGGTACTGATGTTAGGAGTTTTCAAGGCTCCTAAGAAAAATGTTGTAATATGAGTGAATGTCGAACCAATTCTAAGGGATTCAAAGCACTAAGAATGCAAGTACCAACTTAATCTAAGTGCAACCGATAATTGAGATGATTTTGAACTACTTCTAAAACTGGAATGCAATAGCAGAATGATAAGACAATAAACGAAATAACTTCCTTTGATTATGACAAAAGAGAACTCATGGGTATAAGGATTTAGACCTTGGGTGATCAAGTTTCGAACTAAGGATGGCAAATGATCAATCAAACTATCAACCTTAAGCTTAGACACAATCTTAAACAAACTCTATGTCTAGATGAATGCTCATTTACTAACACATTTCAAACATTAAATGTATTTTGTTGAATAATAATGAAAGTAATCATTACTAACAAGTCTATTGGCTATCTTAACACCTTTAACAACAAATGTCTTTGGTAAAGTATGTTAAAAGCATAGGAGAGTTATTTCAGGCATTTCATTGAACACCTTGTGGGTGGGAAATGCCTAAAGATCAACTTTTGAGTGGCCAACTCAGAAGATGCATTATGAATACTCTACTAGCAAGGAATAAGAATGATCTACACTAAAACATCTCAAATCTAGCCTAATCACCCTTAATCTCCCTAACCCATGAATTAAAAGGAGGATTACTTACTAATCTCCATGATTCCTCTTAAACCCATATTGGATTTCAGATTAATCATGTAGAGAGATACAAATAATAGATTGGAAATCAACAGGGTTACAAGAACAATGATCAAATGATTCCAAGAGATGAACTTTCCAATAGGTTTTTGGTGGTTTTCTCAAAGATAAAAGATTATTTGTCTCTGATGCCTTACAAAATGTACTTAAACTTATATTTTCAAAGTGTAAAATGTCCAGATAAATTGCCAAAAGGCCCCTGGAAAAACATAAGTTTCGACTGAGTAAATGACGCGCAGAGACCTCGTGGTGTTGTTCCGGGAAGTAGCTCTGGCTTGGGAGCGACCTCAGTGCGTCGCTGCGGGACGTAGCTCCAGGGTCTTTTTCATGCGACAAAGTGACAAAAGGCCGAACGACTTGGGAGTCTCACTCTGGAGGTCGCTCTGGTTCGGGAGCTATGTCATGGGGTCGCTCTGAAGGTCGCTCCACACCCTGCTCGTCCAATGATCACCTTTAACTCCTCTTTTGAGCCTCAAATGCATCCAAACATCTCCAAGAACTCCATGTGGTACTCCAATACCTAATAAAGACTTATGTATGCAAAATGCAACCTAGACATGGCTAAATCCTAGTCTATATGATCAAAATGCACATGTAAGAATGGATAAAACAATGGAAATATGTAAGATATCAACTCCCCCAAACTTGTTCTTTTACTTGTCCTTAAGTGAACTTTCTAGAACTCATAGGGAAAGAAGTTTGAAGGTGGGAGCTCATAGCCAAAAGAAACACACATAGCACTCAATTCAACATGAGCACACTCTCTCTTATTATACTCTAGCTTCTCTAGGCCTATCTTAGCTCTTTTTGTCCCTACACTCATCATCATGCATTCACACATTTAAATCAGCCAACTCTCATATTCATTAAGCATAATATCAAGCGAATTCTTGCAAATAGTCAATTGGTCCAAATCATTTGGGTAAGGGAAGGCTTTTTATTCAAGTGAGTCAAGAGGTTCAAGATATATGATCTTTAAGGTGGTATACTCTCAAGACAAGTAGCCTTTACATTGCACATAATATATCTAAGAAAGGGATCAACTCATACATACAATGCCCAATCTCCATTGTTCTACCCTTTTCCCAAATATACAAGTTACACATTTATCTCTCAATGCCAAACCCAACTCACATCTCTCACCCAAAGATGTCAAGAACATTTCTCGACATAGAACTTTTTATTCTACAAGGGATTTTTCACACTTTTTGAACACCTCTTAGCTCATATTGGCTTTGCTAGCCCCCTTTCTAAATCCTTTTTCTCATTTTTTTTTTCTTCTTCTTCTTCTTTTTTTTTTAATTTTTTTTTAATTTTTTTGGGGGACCAAGACTTTTCACAAACTTGAGCTAGAGGTTTCTCTACTTATCCCAATAAGACTAATCAATTAAGCACAAAGAGTTTTATTCTTTCTCTTCAACCTTTTCATAATCCCAAATCAAACTTTACAACACTCACCCCCCATCCTATGGCTAGACAGTAGTGTGTCTAATCTAGCAAGAATGAAGACCAAGCATTGTCGTTCCCAATACTCTCAACATTATGTGCACGTAAGACTTTCCGAAAAAGGCCTCACTCATCAATCAATGAAAGCTTAAAAGGAGGGAAGGGTCTTGGGAATGGTCTACCACTAGAGTTTGTCAAAAAGATTGGCATAAAAGATATGACAACTCAAGTGCGTATAGCCATGATTCAGTACACAAGGGACCATGAGCAAGAAGCATTAAGTTCGTTCTGTTCAAATAAGGTTGTAGTTGGCTTTAAAGATTGAGTTTCAACAGTTAATGAGTTTCAGGAAGAGTTTTCAAGGTTCGAAGCATACAAGGCTTTTTTGAGAGATGCAATAGCTACTCGAGCGCGAGGTAGTGTTCTTTACAAGGCATTATAAATCATTGCTCCCAATGCAAGTGAATGCAACCTATATGCTCTAGACTCTCCTAAAAATGCAAGTGATGCAATCTAGATGATTCTTTTTGTGGTTTTCAAATTTTTTCAATTTTTTTTATATGCAAATAGGTATGTACAATGCAAGACTCAATGCAAAAACATCAAAGCAAACATGATCAAATACTTGGTTACCTCCCCCAAACTTAAGTCACACAGTCTCTGTGTTGTTAAGATGAGAGGGAGATACCCAAAAGAAAGCTAAAATGCAAAGAAAAACTAGTATATACAAGGGAAGGTGATGGAGTACCTTCTATGGGAAGCGAGTGGAGGCAGATGCCTCGTCCTTGTCGTCGTCAGGCAGGAATGTGGTGTAGTAGCCTCCTGGTGCTGAGCTTTGGCTTGCAAACCGTGGGTGGCTCTCAACCTCATCTATCTCGATCTCATCATCGGAGGAAGTAAGAGAGGGTGATTTGTTGCCTGAGGTGGAGGGGAGGATGGGTGGATTCCTGTTCTTTCGCTGGAGCTGTCTAGCAGTGAGGGGGAAGCTAAGGTCCCTGGGCTGAGGTCAAGGCTGGGGAACTGATGTATCCGGAAAATCAAAGTCTGCTGAGATACATCCAGCAATTCCTACCCTGGTCAAAACATCAGCTACTCTCCTCCTGAACTTGGCTGAAGTTTTTGCTTGCCTCTTCACAGTTTTGCTAAGCGCTTTGCACTTTTCCTTGAGCCTCTCAACTGTCCTGTCTTGTGCCTTGTTCCATCTCCGAAGCCGAATGATATGATCATGGGCATCACGAAGGGCACCAGGAGGAAGGACTCCGTCAAATGGCTTGAAGTAGTAGCGCGGAGGTCCATAGACAGGTTCATCGGTAGCTGCTGCTGCTGATGTCGCCGGTGCATCATGCCTGGTTTCAGCACTTCTTCTCTTTGGTGCAGCCATCGGTTCGAGAGAACCGTGGTTGCGAAAGAAGTTTTCTTGAGCAATGTTGAAGCTGATAGCTCCAGGCCTCTCTATATTGGTCAAGGTTCTGTTTGGAAGGAGTACCTCAGCTGGCTGTCCCTGCAAGTAGTAGTAGTAGTAGACATAGCTCCTTCCGTGCCTCCCGCTAAAGTAGATAGCGATCCTCATGTAGGTGGCATCAATGAAACTAGGCCCGGCTGAGTCCTTGCCCAAGTTGACTCCCACAAACTCAAGAAGTGGTGTGATCATACCACCAATTCCAATCTCCGGGTCCGGATCCTTGGTATACCAGGCCCAATCTCTGTAGTGCTCGAGATGACTCACGAAGAAACTGACCATCCAAAAGGTGGCGTAGATGTCATGGCTCGGAAGAGGAAGGACTCCAGGAGCGGCATAAGGTGCGATAGCTGGGCAGAGAAGGCGAAGATCCTCCTCGGTGAAATTGCCATGTTGTTTTCGCGGGTAGAATGCATGGATGAGCATCCTATGGAGATAGCGCACCGACGGATGCCGGATATGTGAGTTCTTGTCACTCCCAGTGCAGTGATTGTTTCCAGTAATCAGCTTCCATAGCTCCTTCGGAAGATCCTCACATTTGGGAAGAATAGAGTCCTCCAAATCTTGAAATCCCATGACTCTCCCAATGTCTTTGAAGCTCATGTTATGGACTCTCCCATGGATGCTGAACTTGATTTTACCTCATCCTTGTCTCACATGCAGTGTATCATGGTAAGTGACCTCAAGTGAAGACAGGAACTGACAAGACACATCCTTGTAAGTAAGATAAGCCATGGTAAGGAGCCTTGGCATCTTCAAATGTCCCAACATTTCCTCAATGTCAACATCGAGGCCCAACTCCTTCAGCAAATCGAGGTCAGCGAACCTCGTTGGAGTCCAGGCGACTCCCTTCAGCAAATGATCGTACAGCTCCTCAACAGATGGTGTCTTCTCCCTGTCCTTATCAACAGCAACCTCCTTCCCTTTGGACATCTTGGCTTTCTTTTGAGGAACCTGCTCGTCTTCACTTTCATCATAACTCTCCTCATTGGTGGGAACTGCTACACTTTTCCCTGCTCTCTTCTCTTGCTCTTTTGATTTCTTGGTGGCCAAGACTTGCTGTCTAGAAGTCCTCTCTGTCCCTGAGCCAGTAGGTGCAGAAGCTAAAGCCTCCCTCTTAGTGTAGCTTCTTTCTTCTCAACCTCTTGCTTCTTAGCATCCATCTTTCCTTTTTTCGTCTTAACCATTGGTACCTGGAAAATTCAAAACTTGGAAAGGGATAAGTGGAATAAAGTAAAGAAGACAAAGAGTTAATCAAGCTTGACATTGCAACCTTCTCTACACATTTAGCACTAAGAAGCTAAACTATGAGCAAAGAATCATACTTCTCAAACTTTTCAAGATATGAAAATTACAAGTTAAGTAAATTTCAATGATCAAAATGGTTCTAGCATCAAAAAGTTTTTTAATCAAGCTTCTAAACACCTTAACAAGCCAAACTCAACCACAAACACACTCAAATAAGGTCAAATTCAAAAAGCCCCAAATCAATGAACCTTAATTTTGTCAAAGTTCAAATTAAGCTCAAATTCACCATTAATTCATCAACCCAACTTGATAGATAAGCTTTACCCAGTCTATTTCACCATAATCAAGCAAGAAAAGGACCAACATTTGATTTTGAAATTCTAGGCTTCATGGACCTACGAAATTGAATTTAAAAACTCAATACCTTGCTTTGGATGAAAGGAAATGGTGAATGGGTGTGGGGAAACAGACTATATGGTCGAAAATTTGGATTTAGAAACAAGAACTAGGTGATTTGGTTGAGAATTGAGGATGTTATGGGATTTTTGGAGTGGGTTTGTTTGAGAGAATATGAGTGTTTGTGAGGGAGATGAGAGGAAGAAGAGGTGAAGGTCGATGGGTTAGGGGTAGGTTTAGGGGGCGTCCGGTTTGGTTTGGGTGGTTTGGGACCGGTTCAATTTAATTGAACCGGGATTTAGTTCAGAAAACTTACCTGGACCGGTTCGGGAGCGACCTCGGGGTCTCGCTGCAGGACGTCGCTCCTGGCGTCATTTTGGCCCTCAAAATGATAGAAAGCCGAGCGACCTCTGCCCCTCGCTGCATGACGTCGCTCTGGGACTGGAGCGACCTCTCCTACTCGCTCCAAGACCTCGCTCTTGGCAGTTGTTCAAGCCCCAAAATCATTAAAAGCCGAACGACCTAGAGGTGTCATTCCTGACGTCGCTCCAATATCACAGCGACCTCCACTAGTCGCTGCCTGACGTCGCTCCCTAACCAATTTTGAGCTCAAATCGGAGCTATCAAAACACCTGTAATCTTTTCCAACAAAGTCTTAAAAATAAATTAAAAGATGAAAATAATGCAATATGTACAGGGATAGACATGGGACTTCCTCCCAAAAGAGCTTGTTTTAAGTCTCTAGCTTGACTTTTCCTCCATTAAAGTTAGGCTGGGGTAGGATCAGAAAGTGGAGTTGAAGTTCCATCTTCCTTTGGTGCAGTAGCCATGTAGAGCTTAACCCTTTGCCCATTGACGGTGAAGTCTCTTCCATCAGCACTACACAAAACTATTGCTCCATAAGGTTTAACCTCCTTGACCTTGAATGGACCTGACCATCTTGACTTAAGCTTTCCTGGAAACAACTTCAACTTAGAGTTGTAGAGAAGAACTTGATCTCCTTCTTTGAACTCTCTCTTCAGAATGTTCCTGTCATGGAAAGCTTTAGTCTTCTCTTTATAGATCCTTGAGTTCTCAAAAGCATCCATTCTTATCTCATCAAGCTCATGTAGTTGAAGAAGTCTTTTCTCCTTGGAACTTTTGATGTCAAAGTTAAGCAACTTAACTGTCCATAGTGTCTTGTACTTAAGCTCTCCTTGTAAATGGCAAGCTTTCCCATACACAAGGTTGAAAGGTGTGGTTCCCAGAGGGGTCTGGTAAGCTGTCCTATAAGTCCAAAGTGCATCATCAAGCTTAGTAGACCAATCCTTCCTTGTAATCCCCACAATCTTTTCCAAAATGGACTTTATCTCTCTGTTCGAAATCTCAACTTGACCACTTGTTTGAGGATGATAAGGAGTTGCCACCTTATGCTTCACACCCTTCTTTTTAAGAAGTACTTCAAACAGCTTGTTGATGAAGTGATCCTCCATCACTGATCACAACTCTTGGAACTCCAAACCTTGGAAAGATGACTCTCTTGAACATCTTGGTTACAACTCCAGCATCATTGGTGGGACTTGCAATAGCTTCCACCCACTTTGAGACATAATCAACAGCTACAAGGATGTACTTGTTGCCATATGTTGCCATCAAACACTTCAACCTCAAGGATTGGATTTTGAGGCATCTCATTCCTTTTGGTGATGTTTCCTCTTCTTTGGCATGAATCACACCTTGAAACAAAGTCATGTGTATCCTTGAACATGTGTGTCCACCAGAATCCAGCTTGTAAAACCTTTGCAACAGTTTTGAAGGTAGCAAAGTGGCCTCCATAGGATGATCCATGACATTGTGTAAGGATTCCATCAACTTCTTCATTAGCAACCACTCTCCTATAAAGTTGATCCTTGCAGAGAATGTAGAGGTAAGGCTCATCCCAATAGTATCTCTTCACATCCTTGTAGAACTTCTTCTTGGCATAACCCACAAGATTCAAAAGTTCTTTTCCTATGGCTAAGTAGTTCACCAAATCAGCATACCAAGGTTCTCTCTCTTCTGTTGCCTTGACCTCTTCAAGTTTTCTGCCGGTTTCACACACTGCCATCACTGTTCCAATAGCCATGATCTGCTCCTCTGGAAGTCCTTCATCAATGGGGACGCTGTTGGGAATGTCCTAAAATCATTTGTACTTACTCTTGTTAAAGTCGTAACGTCGAGGTTCGACAGTCATATAATATTAGGTGGTTATAATGTTTTGCTAGAAACGGCTTATAATCTATGAATTGAGAATTCATTACTAATATTATATGATCCTATTGGGTCTCACACCTAAGAAAATTGGATTAATGATATATATATATATATATATATATATATTGGTTTGTGAAATGTGTACATTATATTATATGTGATGTAATATAAATGTATACATATATGGACAATTACGTGAAAGTAATAAGAGCTTCTTTATCCCTAAAATCCAATAGGGTTATTTAGTAATAAATTTGTGTTGAAAACTTTAGTTAAGAGACACCTAAATTGTTGTCCTCCATTGCAAGTTTCTTAAATAAAGTTTCTTAAAAAAAATTGAAATAACTTGAGAAAGAAGAAACAACTTGAGAAGGAAGAACAAAGACTTGTGAATACACTTTCAACTTAACTACAACAATACAATATACATGTGCTAAACAAGAAGAAAACAAGACCACAGGTCAGAACCAATGGCAAACTGACCTGCACTGCTTGTTGGCATGGTGAGGCAGTGACAAGTCTTGCGTGTACTTGTTCCAATGTTCCTAATTCCACCTGCAATTATCAGTACCATTCACTCCACCAGAAGACTCATCAATGTCAAAGTACGAGGGATGTCCTTCGATAAAAACAGAGTATATGAAGACCATCTCCATGTCACTCGGGTATGGAGACTCTGCATCATATAAAAAACAGAAAGCTAATGAGAGCTAAGTAAAATAAAAATTTTAAATGTAAATGTTTTTTGACAGACCTCTGATCTTCTCAAGAAGTTTACTTTCAATAACACAAGTTTTCTCAAGCTTCTTCTCAATATTCCTTTCCCATAGCTCTACAAGATCATTCATCGAACATACGTTTCCAGGCAGCCTTAAGGTACAATGTCTTGTTCAGTGTTCTAGGATCATCAATCGTTTTGATTGTAAACGCTGCAGCATCACTGTGTGCAGCTCCTGACCTCTTGGGATGATGATCTTTATCTTTCTTGCAGAAAGGAACAACGTTGAGCAACGCAGTGTCATCAACCATATCGATCTTCATAGACCTGATCCCAACAAAAGCGTTGTACTTGACTCTCACTCGCTCCACTTTAGATCCATTCCGTTCTTTCTGAGCGTCTCCACAACATCTTCCTTCTTCCTGAAGATAGTTCCCGTTTCGATCTCAGCCAACAGTCTTCTCTTCTCAGCCTCCAGAAGTCTCTCAACATCGGTGGAATCATCTTGTCCCTTCTTCTCAGAGATACAAACAACAACAGACCCATCAGTCTCCCTTGTGCACATCATCTTGTTCAGCAGACGTTTCCTTGATCTGTTTCAGCTCAACCTTATCCTCATCAAGAAACGAGGAGCTAGCTTCGGATACAGAAAAGACTCCCAGAATCCACATCCATCATCGCCTAGGCTTCTTTCTCATGTAAAGAAACGACCTTTATCGAGTCTTCAGACGAATCTTCTCCAGAAATCGAAGCTTTCTCTGAGGAGGTTAGCGGTTCTTGCACAAGACAGTCAACGGAATCAGATCTTGTCGTCATCACAAAGAGCGAGAGTAGAGAGAGAGAAGAGAGACGAGTGAGAACAAAACCCTTGAAGGAAGAAAAACTGCAATCAACTGGAAAAAAAGAGATGAAAGAGATGAACGCCCAAAGGACAACACGTGTTCCAGAATACGTCTCTTGTGGTCTCGAAATAAGAAACGTTCTTTCGTATTTCATCTAATTTTCATTTTCTTTTAATGTTAATAATACTAAAAGACGGTCTTTAAAGACCGCGATAATGATGCTCTAATAATCTCTTTAGAAGAGATTATGTATTATGGCTAATGGGCTTTGCTAATAATTCCATGGTCCACGTAATTAGGTCTTGGTCTTCATTATATAATGTGATATGATGACGTGAATTGGTGGTGGGGTTGCCGCTATCACAAACCTAATATAAGACAAATTGTTCGTTGCGAAGTTATTGAGATTTGATCTCCACGGCACTAGCATCCCGTTTGATCCAGTTTGTGTGCGTGTGGATACCGGTAGAGGTACGACGTTTGGAGTGCTTGAGATATCGATTTGGTTTGTTCATCTTTCCGCTGCAGAATAACCAGGTATATTCGATACTTTAAGATCTAGATTTATTTCGGTATTTGCATGAGATCTAGGCAAACTAAATTCATAGGTTGATTTATAATTTGTTATAAACCCGTATGAATTACAACAGTGGTATCAGAGCCTCCTTGGATAATATTGAAATAAAATTTAAGTAGCTTCACGTGTATATATTGATATTCACGATTGCGATTAATTTGCTTAATACTCAAACTTAATTTCTTGTCTGATCCGATCAGTGTAGTTGATTAAATTTAATCGCTTGCATAGAAAGTTGTTTGATGCGATCAAATTTGATTGGTATAATTAATCACTAGTCAAACGATTTAGAATCTTGAGTTCCATGCCTTGTGAGACAAGTCATGTGTGTCGTATGTTTACTGTAAAGGCGTCACGTATGTTAAGTGGAATTCTTATCAACCAGATTTATAAATTGAAATATGTATCATGGAATCATGTGATGTTTGGGCATGTTGCATACATATAATTTCAAGAGGCACTCGTACTATTGTAATGCTTGAATGCGTGTTTCTAAATTAACCTAATACACATGAGATGTGTATATACCAATTGAACCAACGACTGGTCTAGGTTGTTTATACGATTGTTTTGGTTCAATCGTTTTAATCTTTTAGTGAATTAGAAATCTAATTTGATTAGATTCTAATAATAAAGTTAAGATTATCTAATTAACAATTAAATTTTTTAATTAGATTAAAATTAATTTAATTATTTATAATTCAATTAAAATACATATAAGATATGTATTAGTTATATTTATATTTTATATTTGATATAAATTTTAAATATGAATTAAAATTTGTTCCTCAATTAATTTCAAGTATCTTTGATGTCTATCCAATCTTATCAACCATCAAGGCTCGTTTCGTTGTAAGATGGGCTTGCCAAAGCAAGGTGTCTGCAATTACATGAGTGAGGTGGATGGTAACGGTTACCATATGAAACAAGATTGGTTTACTTGACTAGGCTATCAAAACGGTTTTGGGCTAAGAGACATAGGTTGGATAAGGCATAAGATGTCGTCTGACAACCAATAATTTTATTGGATATAATTAGCAAAGTGTTGCTTACCTAAATAGCTATACATTCGGGTGATGAGCCAAAGCTCACTCGGATTTTAGTGAAATATGGATCTTGGATTA
Source organism: Brassica juncea (assembly GCA_018703725.1). NCBI lineage: Eukaryota > Viridiplantae > Streptophyta > Magnoliopsida > Brassicales > Brassicaceae > Brassica > Brassica juncea. Next base: position 10,112,526 of record CM031937.1, read on the forward strand.
TTATATTCATTTGAGGAAAATATTTTGAATATAATATGAGTTTTCTTAATTGTTGAGATTTCTCTAATTCTTGAACATCATATTAATATTTGCTATTCTTCTATTTCAGCAATGTTAACTCCTCACAACCCATTTTCATTACGATTTGCCTTTAAGAAGGACAAATTGAATAAATCAAAATTCCTCCAATGGTATCGAAACCCGAGAATTGTTCTCAAAGAACCCTACTTGGAAAATCTGAAAAAGAAAAAGACTTTTGAAACATCGTCTAAGGGTATTTATGTTATAGAAGTAAATGTTACTACTTCTGGTTCTACTTCTTGGGTATTGGATATCGGCTGTGGTGCTCATATTTGTACGAATATGAATGGCCTAAGCAACAGTAAAATTTTGGAGAAAGGACAAGTGGACCTACGCGTGGGAAATGGAGCAAGAGTTGCTGCATTAGCCGTGGGAACATTTCATTTGTCTTTACCTTCAGGCTTGGTTTTAGAACTTAAAAATTGCTACTATGTACCTGCTATAAGTAGGAATATTATTTCCATTCCTTTTTTGGATTTGGAAGGATTTGAATTTACGATAAAAAACAAGTGTTGTTCTTTTGATCGTAATGATATCTTTTATGGTACCGGTCCATTAGAGAATGGGCTTTATATTCTAGACCAAAGTGTGCCTGTCTATAATATTAATACCAAAAGATTCAAGTCTAACGACACGAATCAAACGTTCCTTTGGCGTTGTCGTTTGGGCCATATAAATGAGAAATGCATTCAAAAGCTTCATAGTGATGGACTTTTGAGCTCATTTGATTATGAATCATATGAAAATGTGAATCTTGTTTGGTGGGTAAAATGACTAAGGCTCCCTTTACTGGACACAGTGAAAGAGCCAAAGACTTGTTGGAACTTATACATACTGATGTATGTGGACCGATGAGTATAAGTGCTAGAGGAAACTATCAGTACTTCATTACATTTACTGACGACTTCAGTAGATATGGTTATGTTTATCTAATGAAACATAAGTCTGAATCTTTTGAAAAGTTCAAAGAATTTCATAATGAAGTACAAAATCAGCTTGACAAGAAAATAAAAGCTCTTCGATCTGATCGAGGTGGAGAATACTTGAGTCAAGTGTTTAATGATCATCTGAGAGAATGTGGAATTGTTTCACAACTCACTCCTCCAGGAACACCACAATGGAATGGTGTGTCCGAAAGAAGAAATTGAACTTTATTAGATATGGTTCGGTCTATGATGAGTCATGCAGATCTTCCACCATCCTTTAGGGGATACGCTCTAGAAACGTCTGCGTTTATGCTAAATAGGTGCCCATCAAAATCAGTTGAGAAGACACCATAAGAGATGTGGACTGGAAAGGTTCCAAATTTGTATTTTCTGAAAATTTGGGGTTCTGATGCTTATGTAAAACATATGTTTACAGATAAGCTTGGACCAAAATCTGATAAATTCTCCTTTGTTGGTTATCCCAAAGAAACCAAAGGTTATTACTTTTACAACTCCGCCGAGAACAAAGTGTTTGTTGCTCGTAGTGGCGTTTTTCTTGAGAGAGAATTTCTTTCTAAGAAGAATAGTGGGAGTAAAGTACAACTCGAAGAAGTTCGAGAAACACAGGAGATTGTTTCATCCTCTCAGAAAGATGATCAATTAGATTTACGAAGAGTCGTAGAATCTACACCTGTGGAACCTGAGGTACGTAGGTCCGAAAGGACACGTCATGAACCTAATAGATATGGGGTTTGGGTGACGGATCATCATGATATATTGATAATAGAAAGTGATGAACCTACGTCCTTTGAGGAAGCTATGATGGGCCCTGACTCCGATAAATGGCGAGAAGCCGCAGAATCCGAAATGGACTCCATGTCAGAAAACAAAGTCTGGACTTTGGTTGATTTACCTAATGGTGTTATAGTCATCGAGTGTAAATGGCTTTTCAAGAAGAAAAATGACATGGATGGTAATATAGTGATATACAAAGCTAGATTGGTGGCTAAAAGGTTACAAACAAATTCATGGTATTGACTATGATGAAACCTATTCACCAGTTGCAATGCTTAAGTCCATTCGGATTCTCCTAGCAACTGCTGCTTATTATGACTATGAGATATGGCAGATGGATGTGAAAACAGCTTTTCTCAATGGAAATCTCGAAGAGGATGTGGACAAGACACAACCTGAAGGTTTCACAGTCCCTGGAAGTGCTGGGAAAGTATGCAAGCTTAACCGTTCCATTTATGGTTTGAAGCAAGCATCTCGGAGTTGGAATCTTCGTTTCAATGAGGTAATCAAAGAGTTTGATTTCATTAGAAATGAAGAAGAACCTTGCGTTTACAAGAAGACTAGTGGGAGTGCAGTTGTGTTCTTAGTGTTGTATGTAGATGACATACTTCTCATTGGAAATGACGTTCCTATGCTTAATTCTGTAAAGACTTGGCTTGGAGGTTGTTTCTCAATGAAAGACATGGGAGAAGCTGCATATATTCTTGGAATAAGAATCTATAGAGATAGATTAAATAAGACTATTGGATTATGTCAAGATGCTTATATCGATAAGGTCTTGCATAGATTCAAGATGCATGATTCCAAGAAAGGCTTCTTGCCGATGTCTCATGGCATAATTCTCAGCAAGACTCAGTGTCCGTCGACACATGATGAGCGAGAGAGCATGAGTAGAATCCCATATGCATCTGCTGTAGGATCTATCATGTATGCCATGCTCTGTACTCGTCCAGATGTTGCATGTGCTTTGAGCATGACGAGTCGATACCAATCTGATCCAGGTGAAAGTCACTGGACAGCAGTCAAGACTATCCTCAAGTATTTGAGAAATACTAAGGATAAGTTCTTGGTCTATGGAGGAAGTGATGAGCTTGTTGTGAGTGGTTACACTGATGCCAGCTTTCAGACGGACAAAGATGATTTCCGATCACAATCTGGTTTCATATTTTGTCTTAATGGAGGAGCCGTAAGTTGGAAGAGTTCCAGGCAGAGCACCGTAGCAGACTCAACAACTGAAGCTAAATACATCGCTGCTTCTGAAGCAGCAAAGGAAGCTGTTTGGATTCGGAAGTTCATTGCTGAACTGGGTGTGGTTCTGAGTATTTCTAACCCAGTGGATCTCTATTGTGACAACAATGGAGCCATCGCACAGGCGAAGGAACCTAGATCCCACCAAAAATCCAAACACATTCAAAGGAGATATCATCTTATTCGTGATATTGTTGATAGAGGAGATGTGAAGATTAGCAGAGTCTCAACGGATGCAAATGTTGCTGATCCATTGACTAAGCCTCTTCCATGGCCTAAGCATGAGAGTCATACTACTGCTATAGGCATTAAGTTTCTTAAGATGTGATCTTGATTCTAGTGGGAGATTTTTATTTTATGATATGATGTTCAGGTTTACATACATTTGGTTATGTTTTAAAATTAATGAAATTGTTTCAGATTTATTTTATTATTGCATAATTAAATAAAAGTCCCAGAATAATTTATATCATTCTTATAGGTCATCAAGTACGTGACTTGATCATGAAACCCTATAAGTGAGAGATGTTATAAATTATTGAGGTCCCTAGCCAAGGTTGTTAAGGTGGGACATTAATAACCGAGAAAGACTAGTATGTGAGGTGATTGATGACTAAGTTTCATGGAGTCATTCAATATGTGGTATTGAAGTCAATCACATGGATATGTGTTAGAGAACACATGATCGGACTGACCCGCTATGAGAATTCTACAAGATTGTTATATGAGTGTCATAAGAGTTTTTCATTACGACTATAGAGTATAGTCCTTAGACCTGAGCTCATCATGATTCTTTACTTGTGGATTAGTTCACTTTGACCTTGTCAAACGTCAGCCGTAACTGGTGATTATAAGGGCATTGATTAGGTGTTCTAAGAAGTTTGTAAGGAACAGGGATGGAACAAGATGGGATTTGTCCCTCCCATATAACGGGAGATAATTATCTCTGGGCCTATCGAAGATTTGATACTGAGAAATGCATGGCCGTGCTCAAACGAGGTCAATGTCAATCGTTTGTTTTATCAGTATAAATCAGAGTTCGATAAACGTGATCTAGCTTAATAAGGATGACACAAGTTCTTGCCTTATGCTGAGATCGAGATATAGAGACAAAGGGATTATGAGAATAGATGATTCTAGTACAAGTGGGAGATTGTTGGGAATGTCCTAAAATCATTTGTACTTACTCTTGTTAAAGTCGTAACGTCGAGGTTCGACAGTCATATAATATTAGGTGGTTATAATGTTTTGCTAGAAACCGTTTATAATCTATGAATTGAGAATTCATTACTAATATTATATGATCCTATTGGGTCTCACACCGAAGCAAATTGGATTAATGATATATATATATATATATATTGGTTTGTGAAATGTGTACATTATATTATATGTGATGTAATATAAATGTATACGTATATGGACAATTACGTGAAAGTAATAATAATCTCTTTAGAAGAGATTATGTATTATGGCTAATGGGCTTTGCTAATAATTCCATGGTCCACGTAATTAGGTCTTGGTCTTCATTATATAATGTGATATGATGACGTGAGTTGGTGGTGGGGTTGCCGCTATCACAAACCTAATATAAGACGAATTGTTCGTTGCGAAGTTATTGAGATTTGATCTCCACGGCACTAGCATCCCGTTTTGATCCAATTTGTGTGCGTATGGATACCGGTAGAGGCACGACGTTTGGAGTGCTTGAGATCTCGATTTGGTTTGTTCATCTTTCCGCTGCAGAACAACCAGGTATATTCGATATTTTAAGATCTAGATTTATTTCAGTATTTGCAAGAGATCTAGGCAAACTAAATTCATAGGTTGATTTATAATTTGTTATAAACCCGTATGAATTCTAACAGATGCCACACTCTATTCTCAGCCTGGACAAGTGATCAGCTACACCATTCTCAACTCCTGGCTTGTCTCTGATCTCTAAATCAAACTCTTGAAGCAAAATGATCCACCTCAAAAGTCTGGGTTTTGCATCTTTCTTTGCCAAAAGGTGTCTCAAAGCGGCATGATCTGTGTAGACAATGACTTTAGATCCCACTAAATAGCTTCTGAATTTCTCAAATGCAAAAACAATGACTAGCATCTGTTTCTCAGTTCTGGCATACTTCATCTGAGCATCATTCAGGGTTTGGCTCGCGTAGTAGATCACATGAGTCTTGTCATCCTTCTTCTGCCCCAAAACAGCTCCCACAGCATAATCACTAGCATCACACATGATCTCAAAGGGGAGATCCCAATCAGGTGGCTGGACAATTGGAGCACTCACAAGCTCACTCTTCAGCTTCTTGAAAGCTTCTAAACATTCCTGACCAAAGAGAAAGATCTCTTCCTTGCATAGGAATCTGGTGAGTGTCCTGGCGATCTTGGAGAAGTCCTTGATGAACCTTCTATAGAAGCCAGCATGCCCCAAGAAACTCCTGATGTCTTTCACTGTCTTTGGAGGAGCTAAACTGATCATCACATCAATCTTTGCCTTGTCTACCTCGATCCCCTTCTCTCAAATCTTGTGTCCCAGCACAATCCCTTCTTTAACCATGAAGTGACATTTCTCCCAGTTCAGCACGAGGTTGGTGTCTTCACATCTCTGTAGGACCCTGCACAAATTTGACAAACAAGCAGAAAACGAAGATCCGTAGACAGAGAAGTCATCCATAAACACCTCCACAACATCCTCAATTAGATCAGAGAAGATTGACATCATGCACCTTTGAAAGGTGGCTGGAGCATTACATGGCCCAAATGGCATCCTTCGATAGGCAAAGGTACCATAAGGGTATGTGAATGTTGTTTTCTCTTGATCATTGGGATGTATGAGTATTTGGAAGAACCCTGAATACCCATCAAGAAAGCAATAGAATAGGTTATTTGCAAGTCTCTCAAGCATCTGATCAATAAATGGCAATGGAAAATGATCCTTTCTAGATGCAGAGTTCAGTTTTCGGTAATCAATGCACATTCTATGACCTGTGATGGTTCTGGTTGGTATCAATTCATCCTTGTTATTTTTAATTACAGTGATACCACCTTTCATTGGAACAACATTCACAGGAGATACCCATTTAGAATCTGAAATAGGGTATATCACACCAGCATCTAAGAGTTTAGAATCTCTTTCTTTACAACATCCTTCAGGTTAGGATTTAACCTTCTTTGATGCTCTATAGAAGTCATTGATTCCTCCTCAAGATGTATCCTATGCATGCACAAAGAGGGTGATATTCCTTTGATATCATCAAGTGAGTAACCTATTGCTTTTCTAAATCTTTTAAGTGCTTTTAAAAGTTCAGACAGCTCAGTTTCAGTAAGTTCACTACTCACAATGACATGATAAGTCTCATTAGGGTCAAGGAATGCATACCTTACACCATGGGAAAGAGGTTTAAGCTCCACCTTAGGTGCCTTAAGCTCGCTCCTGTCATCGTGCTGGATGTCCCCTTGTTGGGTGACTGAGGCTTCTTGATGAACCAATTGTTGCAGCTCCTCATACTGATTCTCACTATCACATCCTTTGTGTGAATCCAGCATCATCCCATAGGCAGTACTCTCCAGGTTCTCAATCACTTCAACCTCTCTCTCTATTGTCAAAGCATGCTATAGAGGGTCTTCTAGTGATAACTCTTCAAGGAGCTCATCAGCAAGAGCATCCATCTCTTCAATGTAGAAGACTTTCCCTTGCACAGTTGGTTTCTTCAATATCTCCTTGATGTCAAAGTGGAGGATATTCCCTTTACTCAAATGGAGATCAATCTTGCCTTCTTTCACATTAACAATAGCTCCTGCTGTGGCTAAGAAAGTCCTTCCAAGGATTAAGGGATCTTGAGCTTCCTCACCCATCTCAAGTACCACAAAGTCTGTAGGGATCTCATTATTTCCAACCATCACAGAGAGGTCCTCCAAGATACCCATAGAGTATTTCACTGAACGATCAGCTAAAACCAGAGAAAGTCTACACTTCTTGTAATGAGTGAATCCAAGCTTCTTTGCAACAGACAAAGGCATCAAGCTGACACTAGCTCCCAAATCGCAGAGACATCTCTCAAACACCATAGGTCCAAGAGCACAAGGTAGTGTGAAGCATCCTGGATCCTCTAACTTCTTTGGAACATCAAGCCTCTGGATGATGGCACTGCACTCATGAGTAAGAATCATCATGTCCTCCATCTCTTTCTTCTTTGCAGCTACAGCATCTTTGAGGAACTTGCTGTATTGAGGAACCAGCATGAAAGCATCAATGATGGGTATTGTGACCTGAACTTCACTCATCTGCATCTCAAACAGAGCTTTGTACTTCTCTAGCAGCTGCCTCTTGAATCTTCCAGGGAATGGGAGTTTGGGTTCATAAGGAGGAGGAACAAAAGAATTCTCATTTGCTGGAGCAGCAACTTCACCATCTTTCACAGTTTTCTTCTCTTCTTCAACTTTTCCTTTACCCTTAGCTTCCACAATCTTCTCCAAGATCTCATCATTGATCTTCTCATCCACAATCACTACCTCATCATCCATGTTGATGGCCACCCCCTCACCTTGTTTCTCAGCATCCTTGGTGAGAGCTTTAGGAGGTAACTGCTTTCCACTCCTGAGGGTAATAGCTTTCATAGTCTCCTTGGGGTTTTGCTCAGATTTGCCAGGTAGAAAACCTTGCTGACAATTTTGGTGAGTGTTCATGGAAGCAAACTGGCTCTCCAAAGCTCTGAACTTGTTGTTGAGGTCATTGTAACTTTTGAGTGGCCAACTCAGAAGATGCATTATGAATACTCTACTAGCAAGGAATAAGAATGATCTACACTAAAACATCCCAAATCTAGCCTAATCACCCTTAATCTCCCTAACCCATGAATTCAAAGGAGGATTACTCACTAATCTCCATGATTTCTCTTAAACCCATATTGGATTTCAGATTAACCATGTAGAGAGAAACATATAATAGATTGGAAATCAACAGGGTTACAAGAACAATGATCAAATGATTCCAAGAGATGAACTTTCCAATAGGTTTTTGGTTGTTTTCTCAAAAATAAAAGATTATTTGCCTCTGATGGCTTACAAAAGGTACTTAAACTTAGGTTTTCAAAGTGTAAAACGTCCAGATAAATTGCCAAAAGACCCCTGGAAAAACATAAGTTTCGACTGAGTAAATGAAGCGCATAGACCTCGTGGTGTCGCTCTGGGAAGTAGCTCTGGCCTGGGAGCGACCTCAGTGCGTCGCTGCGGACGTAGCTCCAGGGTCTTTTTCGTGCGACAAAGTGACAAAAGGCCAAATGACTTGGGAGTCTCGCTCTGGAGGCCGCTCTGCTTTGGGAGCTACGTCATGGGGTCGCTCTGGAGGTCGCTCCACACCCTGCTCGTCCAATGATCACCTTTAACTCCTCTTTTGAGCCTCAAATGCACCCAAACATCTCCAAGAACTCCATGTGGTACTTCAATACCTAATAAAGACTTATGTATGCAAAATGCAACCTAGACATGGCTAAATCCTAGTATATGTGATCAAAATGCACATGTAAGAATGGATAAAACAATGGAAATATGGAAGATATCAGGTACGTATACTATACTCGTATACTCCCCCACTTAAAAAAATGAAAAAAAATACTTGCCTCGGCATCATGAAAATGCTTTTGACAAAGCAAACTCTCGCAACAAAAGGCAGAAAAACACTTAGGCATTCCAACGCCTCACTAAAATCGTCCCACAAAGGCAAACGACAAGCTAAGATTCGTCTAAATGCTAGCAACATATCTACACCATCACGAACAGAATCTTGAGGACTATACAGCATCTCTTATCGTGATCTGCGTGAAGAATACATGTACCAATATTAAACTAAAATTCAATGATTGGCCAAAATCTGGAAGACCTTTTCGACTTAATAAAATGATTTTCGTATAAAAGTCAAAAATTATACGATAAATCTTTAAGCACCAAAGCATTGCTTTCAGAGTCCGTTGAACCTAGTGAGTCTCGGAAAAGCATAGAAAAACCGTTCTCACGACTAGATCATAACAAAATAACCTTTGGTAAAACTCCATGAGTGATTCTAAGGAAATCTCGCCAAAGATCGAAATCAAAGCAGAATAGCGTTCCATGTAATCCGCGGAAACATCTCAACTTTGAAATTTTTGATTTCCTATCTTCGTAAAACTGGTCACCCATTATTTTTCGTATAACAAAAATAATTTATACGAAACAGCCTACGGGAAAAAAAGACCGGCGTTAATACAAAAGAACTTCGCAAATTTCACGAGCGACTTACGAAAAACACTCTCCAGTTACTTCTATAAGAAGCCCCTCTCACAATATTTTCACGAAAAATCCTCCGTACAGACAAATCAAGTCATACGAAGCAACTTTCAGAAATAAACATAACGGGTCTTACGGAGAACTGTCATAGATAATTTTTCTTATAATGAAAACGAAGCTCAATGAAGATTGTTGACTTCTACCTTTCAATTTCCTCGGTTACATATGACGAGGAAATCACCTCGCAACCAAATCCGCAAGGTTTCTGGGTCAAGCCTCTTAAAATTCGTCTTCCTTGGATAAAAAGGAAACAATTTTATACGACTATAGGAAGCAGTATACGAAACATTTATCGTATAACTTAACCCAAAGTGGAAACTCGTTTTTAACAACCATCAGCCATAACACAGAAAACTCCGCTGTACTTGGCCTATCAGTCTCGGTAAATGCTCTTTGGCCCTCAACCAACTACGCCTCCCCGTAAAGCCCGAACCAGAATTCGGCGTCTTTTTGAGGACAATCGTAAAACAAAAGTTCCATGGTCTGGTCCTTTACCAACAACGTCCTTGGCTATATGTCTGAACACAACCTTCATCCCAAGCAATCAAGCGACCACCGCTCCAATCACAAAAACGGCTAAACGACGATCTACGATTTGTCGTAAAATGGCAAGTGGCGATTACACAGAATATTTATCGTATAAACCCGATTGGAAATTATATGATAACAAAGCTCAGTCCTAGCACCCAAAAGGTTAACGGAAAAATTAAACTTGTCGATAATCGACCAAGTTCCACACAATTCACTTAAAGACTGCAACGTTTTACCTAAAAAACGCGACAAGTAAGGAAAAACTTGTGATAAAGCTCCTACAGCTATACAATTCATCTTTAAAAATGCACGAGATAAATCTCGGAGGGCCGACTCTTTTTGCAAAAGCACAACACTTCTTCCCAGAGACAAATCTACGCGACCCCTTAGTCATAATCCCTATATCATAAATTAAAGTACTTAACATCAAAACTGGAACAACAATTTTGGCTGCGAACATCCGCAGACAAACCAAGACGTTTCTCCAACGCAGGGTTAAGACTAAACCCTTGCAACACAGAAACTCTTCAAACCCGCAAACATTTCATGCACGAAAAGCGGCATACAAAAATATAACCAATCTTCTGCATCGCGAGACATCACAGACGCCCAAAGATTCGTTTTTTGATAAAATCACCTTCCTCGATAAAAGCACCTTCTTCGAAGACCAGACAGTCATATGCACTAACATCTTCTTAAACATGTATACTTTGCGAAGAATAAAAACGGTAATATCTACCGAAAAGTTTGTTGCTGATCACAACAAACTCTTAACGTCCTAAACAGACTAAGCCATCTCGTAGAGATAGCTCTCGTACACCTGACACAGGGGTAATAGCGCTATAAAAGAAATTCGAAATTTTGGTCAGCACTTTCGGGAGACTTAAAATTTGTCCCCGAAGAGATGCTCGATTCCTACGATACAAGTCGTATAAGCAAATCGCGGACTTTAAAGCGGGACGGAATCAGGTCAAAAACGATACGGGAAACGTAATTCGAAGTAGTCATCGCACCCCCTAAAGACGTGATTAGACCTATGTCTTACCCTAAACCCAGCACACTGGTCTCTAACATCTCTAGGCATAGTATCAAACACCCTGATACGAGATCCCAAAATATGTCTCTTGGCTATTGTTCGCGCATCTCCAGAAATCCCGCAAGCTTGCATTGCTGCGGAAAACACTCGAAACAGGTCATGAATATAGCAATTCACCCTGAGTTAGTTTACGAGATGACAACTCTTACTCTTCCCTCTGCATTCACACGAATACAAACATGTTCATAAAACGCGAAACACGATTCATTTAAAAAGTCGCAAAGCGGCTGGGAGTCAAAGACACACGCTGTCAGTCTCAAAAACATATATACGGCAACATTTGACCGAAGCAAATGGCCCACGAGGCTAGTCTCGAGGCTGAGAAAAGTCCAACATAAAATGCCATCGGCAGCAACATTCCTGATAATCTCTACATAACACACAGCGAGACCGTAAAGGTCTCGCTGGAAAACAGGTCGAAAGAATCTTAACTCCCAGACGAACTACGAAAGACTTGATCCCTGCATCAAGGGTACGTAGGCAACCGTCATAAGGCACAGCCCCAATCTTATCGCATTCCATTCTTAGGAGGGCGAAAGACCACTTACGACGGACCTTTTCAACCATTAATTCCGCCTAACTTGCCTAACTTGCCTAACTTGCCAAGCCACGCGCTAGAACCGCACGCTAGAAGTTCACGGTTCAAACGAGCTGGGGGGCTAACTGTTGGGATCAAAATCGGTCACGACAGAATCAATGCCTGAAAGTCCTCGAAAAATGTCCTCTTTGAAAAAAAGAGATAAAAAGAGCGCGAGAAACCTAAATCGAGTTTCAAATCAATTCCGAAAAGGAATTAGAAAATAAGACCTCGAGAAAGATTGCTCTAAGCCTCGGATAAGTAAACGAATACGAAGGTTCAATTGTCCGAACACACCGGCAGGCTCACCGGACGAGCGAATCAGGCCAAGCAATCCAGCCAACTCACCATTTTGGCGAGTAGGACAAGCCCCAACTCGCCAAAATGGCGAGTTGGACCGAGCAAGACAGCCAACTCGCCATTTTGGACCGAGAAACATGGCCAACTCGCCAAAATGGCGAGTTGGATTGCCCAATCCATCTTCATCTTTTCCTCATAGCTTTTTCCTTCGCAGTCGGATCGAACTTGCTCTTGCTTCATCTTGATCGAAGTCGCCATTGGAACCTTACGATGAAAACTGCAAGAACTTGTTTCCGTTTATGGAATTCGAATTGATTGTATAAAACGGCAACGGTTAACTGAACACCTTGAACTGCCTCTACTATACGAGAAATCCGAAATTTCTTCGGAATTGACGTCGTTTCTTAAAAGCGCTATTTTGATAAAATCGTAAAAACGCTTAAGTCGGAAAACAGCCCGAAAGGGTCCAGAACACAGCTAAAAGCCTACTCTCGATTTCGTACGAAATCAAGCCCAATATTTATGACGGTTTATCTTTAATTAGGCAGGAAAATATAAATGTCAAGTTCGGAGGATAAATGTGAAGTTTCCAAAGATAAACATGAAGATCAGAGAGAAATTGAATATTTCCGTGAAGCGATAAACTCGACCAAGGGAAAAAAGGGAAAGAGAAAATTAAACCGCCTTTAGGAGGAGTATATAAGGACGTCGAGGTTGACGATGCAGAGGGACGATTTTTAGACTCTAGAGGTCGACTTTTTACCCTAGACAACTTTAGACCCTAGAACTCTTTGCACTTAGAAACCCTAGGCATTATCTCGACATGCCTGTTTCTATGACTTGCACTCATAGTAGACGAACTCGCCCAGGCAGTTTGATCTCTTGTTCAAATATTTCTAATTGAACTACGTTCGACTTGATCCTCGAAAGGGGTACGTAGGCAGCCTTCCGTAAGGTCCAGTCTCAAATCTTCAAAACCTTTTTGTCTTTTTCGTCTACTGCTATGCGAGTTGCGGCCTTAGTTTTTCTCTTGACATAGGCGTTACTGCTGATAAACTTCGTCTCGTTTTATTGCTTTTGTCATACGATTTCCTTTGTAATCCCGTTTCCAGACAAGCTTCTTGTATGCTTTTTCTTCTAGAACGCTCATACGCAAATTCGAAATAAAGATTTACTTTTTCCAAATTCGATTTGTTGTCTTTATATATTTTTCCGCATTTATTTGGTCACTTGTCATTGGCTCTCGCAGAAATCCGGATCTCTGGAAAATTAGATTTTCCTAACTTTCCTAACTTAAATGGAAATCGACGGTGTGAATTTCGGTTTCAATACTCCTCTGGTACTCTCCGAGAAAGAACACATTACTAATTACACTGAAACTGGAGCCTTCCCCAAAATCTTGGTTTTGATGCATTATCTTTTTTTTCCTCAGGTTTCTACTGCTGCTATAGAGCCTAACAACACATTTGCCTAAATTTTGCGAGCTCAGTGTTGCGGTTGTGGTGCGTTGAAGTTTTGAGCAAGAGATCTCCCTCAAATGTCTCCATTTTTTATTTTGTATCTCGAAGTCACCATGGCTCTTTTCACAGGTCAACCTAACGAATCTGGAACATATTAATGAGGACCACAGTCATTTCCTCTTAATGCAAATGCATGCTATATCTGGGTTGGAGGAATGTCGGTGCAAACCCATTGAATCTATGTTAGTCAGTAGATATGGGCCATGGGCAGACATGAGGATGTTCAATGACATGTAACTTTCAGGTATCATCTCATTTCCAATTTCAGTTCCATTTTTATACTATTTCTTCAATCTTGATCCGATCTCCGCAAAGTTTATGAATTTTACAGAGGAGTTCCATCTCTATCTCTATATATTTGTCTTCGTATGATGATGATGATCTGATGATGGTTTCTCTTGCTGATTACAGGCACCGAAGAGAGAAAATCCCACTACCATCGTCTGTCTTTGTTTTTTTTTCTAGCTTTGAAAAGCTAATTCAATGGGTTTAGATAGTTAAAATATTCTTTTGTATCAGTTACTGGTTCTTTTCGATGGGTATAAATATCAATTAAGATTTATTAGTTATTTTTGTAGAAGCCTAAAATTTTCAACTTTTTCCTTGCTAAGCTTTCATGGTCTGCTTGGTTTAAAAGAAAGCTTTTAGCATACCTTGCTGGGTTTCAGTAACATATTAGTATCTTTGCATCATTCTAGGTTGTGACTAAATGATATTACTTTCAAATCGTTGGCACACAGATGTTCTACTAGGAAATTAATAAGCTTAGGTCTCATGCTTTTTGATTCAAAAGAAGACCATGATGAGCTACTCCGTTCGGCATGGTCAAACAGCTCAAATATCTTACAGAGTTCACTTAAACAAATAATAAAGTTTTACAAATCCAAATCTTATTTATAAATTATTTTTGCATTAAGTATTCACATGTACTCTCTCTGTCCCACTTTAAGTGGGTTTTTAGGGTTTTTCTTTTGTCCCATTTTAAGTGATGTTCTCTTTATTCTAGATACAATTTATTGTTGTTTGAAAATTTTGACCAACTACAAAATACTACATCTTTTTTTTATTGGTTGAATTAGTTTAATTTAATACTAATACATAAAAATTTGTATTTTCTTAATATTTGTGCAAAAACCTAAAATACCACTTAAAGTGGGACAGAGGGACTATACAATACCAACTCTATGTCACTACGTTTCCCTTACCTCACCATCAAAAAACATCAAAAAAGAACTCAAATCACCCTACATACCACAATTAATAATTGAAAACTCCATCAAATTTCGAAAGCGAGATCATCACCCATCCGGCCTAATTATGGAGATTACTTCATGTGTACTTTCTGTTATTTAATTTTCCAATAACTCCTAGACTTTGAAATATCCTACACTTTGCGCTTATCAAATTTTTGAATAAAAAGTGAAATATAAATAAAAAAAATCTTCAAATATATCAAACTTTCTGGTATATAATTAATATACATTCTCTATGCAGTTTGTAAAAACCACTAAAAGAATGTCCTAAACATTTTAAACAAACATGAAAGTCAATGAAAATATGCATTTAAGTACAAACGCCAACATTAAAACAAGAATGTCGTAATAACACTTTTACCATTTAGATCACATGCCAAATTAGTAAGTATACAATATCCTAACATATGAACAACTAAATGTTACAAATGGGTCGATTTAATGAATCTATAATTACTTAACAACATAACTATGAAATGACAACTCCGACTATAGATATCATCTATGTTCTTTTCAGTAACGCTGCGGTTGCGACCAACAACTGCAATTTTCTTCACAATTTTGGTTATCAGCTGAAACAAAAGAAACACATGCATCAAAAACTAAAAGGAATCTGCAAACACCATTGTCGCCAAATTTAATCATGATCATTTGTTTCTCTCTCTCTCTTTCTTTTGCATCTTTCCTTTGCAATTAAAAACAGATTTTTCTCCCATTAAAAATTGTGTAGCCGATAGTTATTGCAATGATTCCCAAACAAAAAAGCTATTTTGTACAACCAAGAAAAAATATTCTGCGCATATAAAATTAGGAAACACAGGTCTGTGACAATTTTTTGGTAAAAAAATGTGATTTGACCTTTTTGCCAAAAATTAAACATTGTAAATTGTCCTTTTCAACGAGAATTAAATCCGAGTAGCAAAGTACCTAATGCAATAGCTACTCGAGCGCGAGGTAGTGTTCTTTACAAGCATTATAAATCATTGTTCCCAATGCAAGTGAATGCAACCTATATGGTCTAGACTCTCCTAAAAATGCAAGTGATGCAATCTAGATGATTCTTTTTGTGGTTTTCGAATTTTTTCAAATTTTTTTATATGCAAATAGGTATGTACAATGCAAGACTCAATGCAAAAACATCAAGCAAACATGATCAAATACTTCGTTACCTCCCCCAAACTTAAGTCACGCAGTCTCTATGTTATTAAGATGAGAGGGAGATACCCAAAAGAAAGCTAAAATGCAAAGAAAAACTAGTATATACAAGGGAAGGTGATGGAGTACCTTTTATGGGAAGCGAGTGGAGGCAGATGCCTCGTCCTCGTCGTTGTCAGGCGGGAATGTGGTGTAGTAGCCTCCTGGTGCTGAGCTTTGGCTTGCAAACCGTGGGTGGCTCTCAACCTCATCTATCTCGATCTCATCATCGGAGGAAGCAAGAGAGGGTTATTTGTTGCCTGGGGTGGAGGGGAGGATGGGTGGTGTGGGAACCAAAATTCCCACTGTCAATTTTCGTATAAATAAGGAAAGTAGGAGAACCCTAATTTTCCTTAGGTCCCGGATCTCTGCGGAGCCAACGACAACTGACCAAATAGATGCTGAAAATATGAAAAGATAACAAAACAAATTTAGAGAAAACAGTAGATCTTATTCGCGTAAGAGCGTTGCGATCATTACAAGAGATTATAAAAGTTTTGGCCGCAAAGGCTGTCAGCGAGTTACCTAGTTCTAGCGACCCAAAACCTTAAACCTAGTTGAGTCGCAGCTCGATAACAAAAGACGAAAAAGATACAAAAAAGGTTTTTGATTGATTTTGGACTGAACCTTATTAAAGGCAGCCTACGTACCCCTTTAGAGGATCAAGTCGAACGTAGTTCAATTGATAGAGCTGGACAAGAGATCGAACTGCCTAGGCGAGTTCGTCTAGTAATCGTGTGCCAGTCATAGAAACCGAACTTGTCGAGAATAAAGCCTAAAATTTCAAGTGCAGAGAATTCTGAGTCTAGAAGAGTCTCTCCCCTATGCCTCTCGTCTTGAACTCCTTATATACTCCCTTTTAGGTCGGTTTACGCCTTCCTCTTTTGCCCTTAAGCCGCCATAGTCCAAAAAATAGAGATATTCTATTTTTCCAATCTTCATGGTTATCTGTGGAAACTTTCCATTTATCCGTGGAATTTGATGTTTATCTCACCAAGCATAACCGTCATAGCGTTTATGGGTTTTAAGAAATCGTAAGTGGGCCTCGAATCAAGTTTTAGGACTCCTTGGACCTTCTTTTGATTCGGGACGTTTATTACGGTTTCTTTGATAAAGATAATTTCCGTGGTTTTTATCGTAAAACAAGACCAAGGATTCCATTTGATTGGAAATCAAGAAATGGTTAAGCCGTGGTTTGCGGAAGGTTGTAATGAGGATAGTCGAGACTGCATAGTTTTATGTCGTATCGTCATTTCGGAAGACTTTGGACACTACGGAAGGACCGGGATGCATGCATGTTTGGTCGCTATAGTGACCGAGTTTCGTTTCGTGATTCGATCGCTATAGCAACCGAGCTCTTGTTTGTGACTCGGTCGCCATCGTGACCGAGTTTGCGCCGTGGACTGAAAACTTTGTTGTGAGAACCCATCGTCCAAGCGTCCGAGACTGTCGCAATGATACGATGCTTGAGATGTTGTTTACGGACGTTTGGACCAATGATAGCATTGTGTCGTTGTTTTAAGAAATCGCTGTTTGAATTCTTTAAAACAAGATTTTACCGCAAGTTCTTCGTATAAGTTTCCGTTCTTGAGAATGTAAAAATCTCATGTTAATTTTTTACGGACATTTGGATGTCAACTTTGTCGTAAAAATCTTATGTTAATTTTTTACGGACAAATCTTTTCGTAAAAATTAGTTTAAGTAATTTTTACGAGAATTATCTTTTTCGAGAAATATTTTCGAACGTTAATTTCGTCGTGACCGTTTTTGACCCCAGCAGTTAGCCCCCCAGCCCGTTAGAACCGTGGATCATAGATGTGAGGTTCTAGCGTGCGATAAGACAAGTCAGGCAAGTTAGGCGGAATTAGTGGTTGAAAATGTCCGTTGAAAGTTGTATGTTCACTCTAAGAAGAGTGGAATCTTAATTATAAGATTGGGGCTGCGCTTGATGAAAGCTGCCTACGTACCCTTTGTCAAAAGGGATCAAGCCATTCGTAGTTCGTCTTGGAGTTCAGACTCTTATGACCTGTTTTCCAGTGAGACCTTTACGGTCTAGTTGTATGTCATGTAGAGATTATGAGGCATGTTGCTGCTGATGGCATTTTATACTAGACCTTTGGCCAAGTGTGGCCGTATTTATGTTTTCGGGACTGAAAGCGTGTGGCTTCGAATCCCAGCCGCTTTGCGACTTCCTTCCTTTTTTTTTTTTAATAAATTGTGTTTCACATTTTAAGAGCATGTTTGTATTCGTATGAATGAAGAGGGAAGAGTATGAGTTGTCATCTCATATCTAACTCTTTGTAGATCGTTATATTTGCTGTTCGTTTTAGATGAGAATGTACGCAAAAATTTTGCTTTCCGGAACTTTATGAACGTTGGAATATAAGCGAAGAGACATATTTTGGGATCTCGTATCTTTCGATATCATTCCTAGAGATGTTAGAGACCAGTGTGCTGGGTTTAGGGCAAGACCTAGGCTTACTTCTGGTTTAGGGGGTGCGATGACTAATTCGGCTTACGTATCCCGTTACAGTTTCAACCTGATTCCATACCGATTTAAAGTCCGCGATAGGTTCTCGGCTTATACGACTTGTATGGTTGGAATCGAGCATCTCTCCAAGGAAAATTTCTAAGTCTCCTGGAAGTGCTGACCAAAATTTTGGATTTCTTTTATAGCGCTATTACCCTTG
This sequence comes from Brassica juncea, assembly GCA_018703725.1. Taxonomy (NCBI): domain Eukaryota; kingdom Viridiplantae; phylum Streptophyta; class Magnoliopsida; order Brassicales; family Brassicaceae; genus Brassica; species Brassica juncea. Next base: position 10,131,058 of record CM031937.1, read on the forward strand.
TGTCGGGTGTATGAGAGCTATCTCTACGAGATGGCTAAGTCTGTTTAGGACCGTTAAGAGTTCGTTGTGATCAGCAACAAACTTATTGGTAGATATTACCGTTTTTGAATCTTCGCGAAGGATACGTGTTTCAAGAGGGTGTTAGTGCGTATGATTGTTTGGTCGTCCAAGGTAGTGTTTTTATCGAGGATGGTATTTTTTCGAAAAATGTTTCTTCAAGCGTCTGCGACGTCTCGCAATGCCGAAGTTTGGTTTTTCTTTCGTATGCCGCGTTTCGTGCTCGAATTGTTCGCGGGCTTGATGATGTTATGCAGTGTTGCGAGGGTTAAGTCTTAACCCTATGTTTGGAGAAACCTTTTGGTTTAGCTGCGGATGTTGGCAGTCAAATCTATTGTTCCAGTTTGGATGTTATGTTGATAGAGGAGTTAGGACCAAGGGGTCACATAGGTTTGTCCCTGGAAAGAGGCGTCCTCCTATACTGTGCTTAGTGAGGTGTTAGCCTTCCGAGATTTGTTTCGTGTATATTTTAGGATGTTTCGTATAGCTCTAAGAGCTCTGTTGCGAGTTTTCCTTACATGCCGCATTTTACGAGTAAAGCATAGCGGGCTTAAAGTGAATCGTAGAATATGGAACTTGGTCGATTTTTGACAAGTTCAACCTTTCCGTTAACTGTTTGGTTGTTAAACCTGAGTTTTGTTATGACGATTTTACCGTATGATTCCCGTTTCTGGGTCATACGATAATTGTTTGTGTAATCGTTACTTAGCGTTGCAAGACAAATTGCGGATTATTGTTTAGCCGTCAAGTTATCGGAGCGGTGGTCGCTCAATTGTTTTGGCTTAACGTGAAGGTTGTGTTCAGCCGCATTGCCGAGGATGTAGTCGGTAAAGGATTAGACCATAAGGTCAAGTCGGTTAGAATCATCCTTAAGATGGATACCGTAACCCAGTTCGGCTTTGAAGGGAAGGCGTAATTGGGCGAGGACCGAATAGTGTTTATCGAGATTGATAGGCCGAGTATGCCCATGGTCATAGGAAACGATTTTCCACTTTGGGTTTAATTTATACGTTGAATGTTTCATATAATGTTTCCTTTATTCGTATGGAAGTTGTTTCCTTTGTATCGGATAAAGACAAAGCCTAAGAAGCTCGATAGAGAGCGCGTGCGGATTCAATTGCGGCGTGATTTCCTACTCAGATGTAACCGAGGGAATGAGAGTAGATGCTGGTGAGCCGCATGGCTAAAGAATGGGATCTGACAGATCCTGGTGTGAGGAAATAAAGTTTAGATTGATCGTCCAATGTCGGATCATACAGCTTCGTTTTTGCTATAAGAAAAATACTTTTTCGTAAAACCTGTTATGTTTACTTTCGAAAGTTTCTTCGTATGCTTGATTCGATTTATACGAATAATTTTTGCGTAAGTAACAGGTGACTGGTTTTACGAATTAATTAAATAGGCGCGACTTATGGAGATGTAAAAGTAACGATGTTTCTGTAGGTTTCTTGAGTGAAATGAATCGGTTAAACAGCTAGATTAAGTAGACGAGCGGGGAGGACGTGTTCCCTTTGTCGTATATTTGTTTCTAGTTGTGTTCTCGATTTCTTTTGCTAGCGTTTAGACGAATCTTAGATTGTCGTTTGCTTTGGTGAGGAATCATATTGTCAAAATATTTTTCTGCCTATCGCTGCGAGAATTGAATTTTTTTTAAAGTGTTTTTTTTATGCCGAGGAAAAAAGTTTTTGAAGTATGGGAGTATACGAGTATAGTATACGTACCTACTCCCTCCTTCCCCCTCCCGAAAGAAAATGGATGGACTGTTCTTTCAAAGAGTTCTGTATGTTTTTTTTAGGAAGCGAGATGAGTACGCTTGAATGCGTGGCGATCGTTTTCCGGTTATACGAGAGATTGGATCGGTTAGCAAGATCTGCCAGAGCAATTAAAGAGCAATAGGAAAAATTGCCTACGAAATAGTTCACTAGACTATCCACCTATGTTTTAAGTTCCCTAAAATTCTATGGCAGTCTCAAGAGCGTTTTATTTCTGACTACCTTCCTACGAAAATTCCAAGTTTAATATTGAAAATTTTCCAAGTCGGACATACCTTAGTGTTTCCGGAGATGCAGTTTTGTCTCTTCTCAGTTTTGCTCGCTTATTTCCCCCTCCTCTTCTCGCGTACGCTCACCGTTCTCGATATTGGTGTTTATCCTTTGAAACTCGACGATTTCAAACTTGACTATCATCTTCTCCTTAGATACAACGTCAATTTTTATAAAAAGGTTCAACGTAATCGTATAGTTGAGGCCGCTAAAGTGTTAAGTTAATTGTTGCCGTTTTATACGATCAATTTGAATTCATGCAAGAAAATAAGTCTTTGCGGTTTTTTTTATATCATAAAGTTTCAATGGTAACTTCAATCGAGACGAAACAAGAGACGTTTCGATCGAGACTCGAAAGAGAACGCAAAGATGGAGGTAGGGCGAGTAGGAACAAGCCAAGGAGTTTAAGGCGAGTTTTACTTGTTTTCGTTGTAAAACCTCAACGGAAACTCCGATTGAGACGAAACGAAAAGCGTTTCGATGAGGATTCAAAGGATAACCCAAAGGAAGACCCCTTTGAGGCCTGACAGGTTGCTATAGCGAGTGATGATGTCTGGCAGGTCGCTATAGCGAGTAGAAGCAAGCCGAGAGGAGTCCTACTTGTTTTCATCGTAAAATCTCAACGGACACTCCGATTGAGACGAAACGAAAAGCGTTACGATGAGGATTCAAAGGAGAAAGTAAAGGAGGACCCCTTTGAGGCCTGACAGGTTGCTATAGCGAGTGAGGATGTCATCTCGGTCGCTATAGCGAGTGGAAGCAAGCCAAGACGAGTCCCACTTGTTTTCGTCGTAAAATCTCAACGGAAACTCCGATTGAGACGAAACGAAAACTGTTACAATGAGGATTCAAAGGATAACGCAAAGGAAGACCCCTTTGAGGCCTGAAAGGTCGCTATAGCGAGTGAGGATGTCATCTTGGTCGCTATAGCGAGTGGACCGTGTTCGTGCTCGGTCGTTACAGCGACCGAGCTTGTTTAGGTTCTCGGTCGCTATAGCGACCAAGATTGGCTCGATGCTCGGTCGCTATAGCGACCGAGCTTTGTTCTGTGCTCGGTTGCTATAGCGACCGAGCTTTGTTCGGTGCTCGGTCGCTATAGCGACCGAGCTTTGTTCGGTGCTCGGTCGCTATAGCGACCGCGCTTTGTTCGGTGCTCGGTCACTATAGCGACCGAGCTTGGTTTGATGCTCGGTCGCTATAGCGACCGAGCTTGTTTTTATGCTCGGTTGCTATAGCGACCGAGCTTGTTTTGATGCTCGGTCGCTATAGCGACCGAGCTTGTTTCGATGTTCGGTCGCTATTGCGGCCGAGCTTGTTTCGATGATCGGTCGCTATAGCGACCAAGCTTTTCTTGGTGCTCGGTCGCTATAGTGACCGAGCTTGTTTCGATGCTCGATCGCTATAGCGACCGAGCTTGTCTTGGTTCTCGGTCGCTATAGCGACCGAGCTTGGCTTTGAGCTTGGCCTTGTGCGAGTAACCTAGAGTTTTCTGCAGTTATTGGGAGAGCGAGTTTTATTTTTCCGAAAAGTTTTCGGAAAAAGCCTCTTTGTCAAATCCTTACGCGCTGAGATTTTTTCAACGCGGTAATAAGAAGAATTTTACGGGGTTGAAAAGATTTTATCGTTGCCCTTTGTGTATGGAGGGAGAAATCGCGAGCTCGTTTTAGTGCCCTTCCTGTGGCGGAAGGTTGCAACTAAGTTTTCGATTTTGTTGAACACTATGGCGTTTGCGTTAGCGTTGGCCATAGGGGCAGTCAGTGCTGCGAGTTTGTCTTTCATATATCCAGACATCTTTTCGAAAAAGCGTTTTGCGGCTATGAGTTAGAGTAATCCGTACCCACCTTTCTTCTAGCGTCAAACTGTGGGAACCAAAATTCGCACTGTCAATTTTCGTATAAATAAGGAAAGTAGGAGAACCCTAATTTCCCTGAGGTCCTGGATCTCTGCGGAGCCAATGTCAACTGACCAAATAGATGCGGAAAATATGAAAAGATAACAAAACAAATTTAGAGAAAACAGTAGATCTTATTCGCGTAAGAGCGTTGCGATCATTACAAGAGATTATAAAAGTTTTGGCCGCAAAGGCTGTCAGCGACTTACCTAGTTCTAGCGACCCAAAACCTTAAACCTAGTTGAGTCGCAGCTCGATAACAAAAGACGAAACCAAACTTGTCGAGAATAAAGCCTAAAATTTCTAAGTGCAGAGAATTCTGAGTCTAGAAGAGTCTCTCCCCTATACCTCTCGTCTTGAACTCCTTATATACTCCCTTCTAGGTCGGTTTACGCCTTCCTCTTTTGCCCTTAAGCCGCCATAGTCCAAAAAATGGAGATATTCTATTTTTCCGATCTTCATGGTTATCTGCGGAAACTTTCCATTTATCCGCGGAATTTGATGTTTATCTCACCAAGCATAACCGTCATAGCGTTTATGGGTTTTAAGAAATCGTAAGTGGGCCTCGAATCAAGTTTTAGGACTCCTTGGACCGTCTTTTGATTCAGGATATTTATTACGGTTTCTTTGATAAAGATAATTTCTGCGGTTTTTATCGTAAAACCAGACAAAGGATTCTATTTGATTGGGAATCAAGAAATGGTTAAGCCGTGGTCTGCGGAAGGTTGTAATAAGGATAGTCGAGACTGCATAGTTTTATGTCGTATCGTCATTTCGAAAGACTTTGGACGCTACGGAAGGACCGGGATGCATGCATGTTTGGTCGCTATAGCAACTGAGCTCTTGTTTGTGACTCGGTCGCCATCGTGACCGAGTTTGCGCCGTGGACTGAAAACTTTGTTGTGAGAACCCATCGTCCAAGCGTCCGAGACTGTCGCAATGATACGATGCTTGAAATGTTGTTTACGGACGTTTGGACCAATGATAGCATTGTGTCGTTGTTTTAAGAAATCGCTGTTTGAATTCTTTAAAACAAGATTTTGCCGCAAGTTCTTCGTATAAGTTTCCTTTCTCGAGAACGTAAAAATCTTATGTTAATTTTTTACTGACATTTGGATGTCAACTTTGTCGTAAAAATCTTATGTTAATTTTTTACGGACAAATCTTTTCAATAATTTTATCGTAAAAATTAGTTTAAGTAATTTTTACGAGAATTATCTTTTTCGAGAAATATTTTCGAACGTTAATTTCGTCGTGACCGTTTTTGACCCCAACAGGTGGATTCCTGTTCTTTCGCTGGAGCTGTCTAGCAGTGAGGGGGAAGCTAAGGTCCCTGGGCTGAGGTCGAGGCTGGGGAACTGATGTATCCGGAAAATCAAAGTCTGCTGAGCTACATCCAGTAATTCCTCCCCTGGTCAAAACATCAGCTACTTTCCTCATGAACTTGGCTGAAGTTTTTGCTTGCCTCTTCACAGTTTTGCTAAGCGCCTTGCACTTTTCCTTGAGCTTCTCAATTGTCCTGTCTTGTGCCTTGTTCCATCTCCGAAGCCGACTGATATGATTATGGGCGTCACGAAGGGCACCAGGAGGTAGGACTCCGTCAAATGGCTTGAAGTAATAGCAGAGGTTCATAGACAGGTTCATCGGTAGCTGCTGCTGATGATGTCGCCGGTGCATCATGCCTGGTTGCAGCACTTCTTCTCTTTGGTGCAGCCATCAGTTCGAGAGAACCGTGGTCACGAAAGAAAACTACGAAAGAAGTTTTCTTGAGCAATGTTGAAGCTGATAGCTCCAGGCCTCTCTAAGCTGGTCAAGGTCCTGTTCGGAAGGAGTACCTCAGCTGGCTGTCCCTGCAAGTAGTAGTAGTAGACATAGCTCCTTTCGTGCCTCCCGCTAAAGTAGGTAGCGATCCTCAGGTAGATGGCATCAATGAAACTAGGCCCGGCTGAGTCCTTGCTCAAGTTGACTCCCACAAACTCAAGAAGTGGTGTGATCATACCACCAATTCCAATCTTAGGGTCCGGATCCTTGGTATACCAGGCCCAATCTCTGTAGTGCTCGAGATGACTCACGAAGAAACTGACCATCCAAAAGGTGGCGTAGATGTCATGGCTCGGAAGAGGTAGGACTCCAGGAGCGGCATAAGGTGCGATAGCTGGGCAGAGAAGGCGAAGATCCTCCTCGGTGAAATTGCCATGTTGTTTTCGCGGGTAGAATGCATGGACGAGCATCCTATGGAGATAGCGCACCGACAGATGCCGGATATGTGAGTTCTTGTCACTCCCGGTGCAGTGATTGTTTCCAGTAATCAGCTTCCATAGCTCCTTCGGAAGATCCTCACATTTGGGAAGAATAGAGTCCTCCAAATCTTGAAATCCCATGACTCTCCCAATGTCTTTGAAGCTCATGTTATGGACTCTCCCATGGATGCTGAACTTGATTTTACCCCATCCTTGCGTCACATGCAGTGTATCATGGTAAGTGAGCTCAAGTGTAGACAGGAACTGACAAGACACATCCTTGTAAGTAGGATAAGCCATGGTAAGGAGCCTTGGCATCTTCAAATGTCCCAGCATTTCCTCAATGTCAAAATCGAGGCCCAACTCCTTCAGCAAATCGAGGTCAGCGAACCTCGTTGGATTCCAGGCGACTCCCTTCAGCAAGTGATCATACAGCTCTTCAACAGATGGTGTCTTGTCCCTGTCCCTATCAACAGCAACCTCCTTCCCTTTGGACATCTTGGCTTTCTTTTGAGGAACCTGCTCGTCTTCACTTTCATCATCACTCTCCTCATTGGTGGGAAACTGCTACACTTTTCCCTGCTCTCTTCTCTTGCTCTTTTGATTTCTTGGTGGCCAAGACTTGCTGTCTAGAAGTCCTCTCTGTCTCTGAGCAAGTAGGTGCAGAAGCTAAAGCCTTCCCTCTTAGTGTAGCTTCTTTCTTCTCAACCTTTTGCTTCTTAGCATCCATCTTTCCCTTTTTCGTCTTAACCATTGGTACCTGAAAAATTCAAAACTTGGAAAGGGATAAGTGGAATGAAGTAAAGAAGACAAAGAGTTAATCAAGCTTGACATTGCAACTTCTCTACACATTTAGCACTAAGAAGCTAAACTATGAGCAAAGAATCATACTTCTCAAACTTTTCAAGATATGAAAATTACAAGTTAAGTAAAATTTAATGATCAAAATGGTTCTAGCATGAGAAAGTTTTTTAATCAAGCTTCTAAACACCTTAACAACCCAAACTCAACCACAAACACACTCAAATAAGGTCAAATTCAAAAAACCCCAAATCCATGTACCCTAATTTTGTCAAATTTCAAATTAAGCTCAAAATCACCATTAATTCATCAACCCAACTTGATAGGTAAGCTTTCCCAAGTCTATTTCACCATAATCAAGGAAGAAAAGGACCAACATTTGATTTTGAAATTCTAGGGTTCATGGACCTACGAAATTGAATTTCAAAACTCAATACCTTGCTTTGGATGAAAGGAAATGGTGAATGGGTGTGGGGAAACAGACTATAGGGTCGAAAACTTGGATTTAGAAACAAGAAATAGGTGATTTGGTTGAGAATTGAGGAAGTTATGGGATTTTTGGAGTGGGTGTGTTTGAGTGAATATGAGTGTTTGTGAGGGAGATGAGAGGAAGAAGAGGTGAAGGTCGATGGGTTAGGGGTAGGTTTAGGGGGCGTCCGGTTTGGTTTGGGCTGTTTGGGACCGGTTCAAATAAATTGAACCAGGATTTAGTTCAGAAAACTTACCTGGACCGGTTCGGGAGCGACCTTGGGGTCTCGCTGCAGGACGTCGCTCCTGGCGTCATTTTTGCCCTCAAAATGATAGAAAGCCGAGCGACCTCTGCCCCTCGCTGCATGACGTCGCTCTGGGACTGGAGCGACCTCTCCTACTCGCTCCAAGACCTCGATCTTGGCAGTTTTTCGAGCCCCAAAATCATTAAAAGCCGAAAGACCTAGAGGTGTCGTTCCTGGCGTCGCTCCAATATCACCGCGACCTCCACTAGTCGCTGCCCGACGTTGCTCCTTAACCAATTTTGAGCTCAAATCGGAGCAATCAAAACACCTGCAATCTTTTCCAACAAAGTCTTGAAAATAAATTAAAAGATGAAAATAATGCAATATGTACAGGGATAGACATGGAACTTCCTCCTAAGTGAGCTTGTTTTAAGTCTCTAGCTTGACTTTGCCTCCATTAAAGTTAGGCTGGGGTAGGATCAGAAAGTGGAGTTGAAGTTCCATCTTACTTTGGTGCAATAGCCATGTAGAGCTTAACCCTTTGTCCATTGACGGTGACGTCTCTTCCATCAGCACTCCACAAAACTATTGCTCCATAAGGTCTAACCTCCTTGACCTTGAATGGACCTGACCATCTTGACTTAAGCTTTCCTGGAAACAACTTCAACTTAGAGTTGTAGAGAAGAACTTGATCTCCTTCTTTGAACTCTCTCTTCAGAATGTTCCTGTCATGGAAAGCTTTAGTCTTCTCTTTATAGATCCTTGAGTTCTCAAAAGCATCCATTCTTATCTCATCAAGCTCATGTAGTTGAAGAAGTCTTTTCTCCTTGGCACTTTTGATGTCAAAGTTCAGCAACTTAACTGTCCATAGTGCCTTGTACTCAAGCTCTACTGGTAAATGGCAAACTTTCCCATACACAAGGTTAAAAGGTGTGGTTCCCACAGGGGTCTTGTAAGCTGTCCTATAACCCAAAGTACATCATCAAGCTTAGTAGACTAATCCTTCCTTGTAATCTCCACAATATTTTACAAAATGGACTTTATCTCTCTATTAGAAATCTCAACTACCACTTGTTTGAGGATGGTAAGGAGTTGCCACCTTATACTTCACACCCTTCTTTTTGAGAAGTACTTCAAACAGCTTGTTGATGAAGTGAGATCCTCCATCACTGATCACAACTCTTGGAACTCCAAACCTTGGAAAGATGACACTCTTGAACATCTTGGTTACAACTCCAGCATCATTGGTGGGACTTGCAATAGCTTCCACCCACTTTGAGACATAATCAACAACTGCAAGGATGTACTTGTTGCCATATGATGATGGAAATGGCCCCATGAAGTCAATACCCCACACATCAAACACTTCAACCTCAAGGATTGGAAACACTTCAAGCCAATCCCTCAAGCTCTACTGGTAAATGGCAAACTTTCCCATACACAAGGTTAAAAGGTGTGGTTCCCACAGGGGTCTTGTAAGCTGTCCTATAACCCAAAGTACATCATCAAGCTTAGTAGACTAATCCTTCCTTGTAATCTCCACAATATTTTACAAAATGGACTTTATCTCTCTATTAGAAATCTCAACTTGACCACTTGTTTGAGGATGGTAAGGAGTTGCCACCTTATACTTCACACCCTTCTTTTTGAGAAGTACTTCAAACAGCTTGTTGATGAAGTGAGATCCTCCATCACTGATCACAACTCTTGGAACTCCAAACCTTGGAAAGATGACACTCTTGAACATCTTGGTTACAACTCCAGCATCATTGGTGGGACTTGCAATAGCTTCCACCCACTTTGAGACATAATCAACAGCTACAAGGATGTACTTGTTGCCATATGTTGCCATCAAACACTTCAACCTCAAGGATTGGATTTTGAGGCATCTCATTCCTTTTGGTGATGTTTCCTCTTCTTTGGCATGAATCACACCTTGAAACAAAGTCCTGTGTATCTTTGAACATGTGTGGCCACCAGAATCCAGCTTGTAAAACCTTTGCAACAGTTTTGAAGGTAGCAAAGTGGCCTCCATAGGATGATCCATGACATTTTGTAAGGATTCCATCAACTTCCTCATTAGCAACCACTCTCCTATAAAGTTGATCCTTGCAGAGAATGTAGACGTAAGGCTCATCCCAATAGTATCTCTTCACATCCTTGTAGAATTTCTTCTTGGCATAGCCCACAAGATTCAAAGGATCTTTTCCTGTGGCTAAGTAGTTCACCAAATCAGCATACCAATGTTCTTTCTCTTATGTTGCCTTGACCTCTTCAAGTTTTCTGCCGGTTTCACACACTGCCATCACTGCTCCAATATCCATGATCTGCTTCTCTGGAAGTCCTTCATCAATGGGGACGCCACACTCTATTCTCAGCCTGGACAAGTGATCAGCTACACCATTCTCAACTCCTGGCTTGTCTCTGATCTCTAAATCAAACTCTTGAAGAAAAAGGATCCACCTCAAAAGTCTGGGTTTTGCATCTTTCTTTGCCAAAAGGTGTCTCAAAGCAGCATGATCTGTGTAGACAATGACTTTAGATCCCACTAAATAGCTTCTGAATTTCTCAAATGCAAAAACAATGACTAGCATCTCTTTCTCAGTTGTGGCATACTTCATCTGAGCATCATTCAGGGTTTGGCTCGCGTAGTAGATCACATGAGTCTTGCCATCCTTCTTCTGCCCCAAAACAGCTCCCACAGCATAATCACTTCACAAGGCTTTACCTTCCAGACTTGTTTGAAGCATCCGATCCCATGTATACCAAGCCCCAAGACAAGCAGAGAATGTCAGGTTAGGTTGTAAATCAGCTTTGGTTCCTCCAGACAATCAATGAAAGCGTTGTCATAGCTGATAGGTGATCAACTTTAGCATCTATAGTACATTCTGCATCAACAAATCTAAGAATGGTGCCTAAAAGATTGGTTAGATAAAAAGTGAAAATTTAAATTATCATCATCCCTTTCTTGACTAAATAAAAACCATTTTGAAAACTTTTTTAGATGAAGTCAAAAGGTAAATAGCATCAGTAATAATCCCCCCAGACTTAAATCATACACTGTCCTCAGTGTATAACCAGTCCGGTGAAGGCATAGGCAAAAATAAAATACTGATATTGAAAAAGTTAGAGCGATATACCTGACCGTGATGCGTATCGATCGATGATGAGTCGCCTTCGTCGATCGCTATTGTTTGGTTCATGTCGATCGATATCGACTTTGTCATGTCAGTCGATTTCAGTGGCAATCGTCTAGTCGTAACTACAAAGAAAAAAAAATACGAAAAATAAAATCCTAAAAGATAAAAACGAAATGAAAAATTACCTACCAGTGGGTTGCCTCCCACTCAGCGCTTTGATTATAGTCATCTAGCTTAACTTTGGATGGAATGAGCTACTGAGATGAAGTCCAGGTACTTGTTGGGAAACAAGTATCCTCTGTATCCTTCTTCTCACCGTACCATGCGTCAAATAGGCTTCTTGTGGTTTCATATTCTCTGGTTCGTTTCTTCTTTATCTCAATCAATTCATCATTGATCCTTTGGATCCTTTGAATCCTTTCTTCATGACCTTCAATGCTGAGCTCGTGCCATACTAATTTCTCGTAAGCATGTTCTGAAAGATCACTGAGCTCCGCTTGCATTGAATCAAGGCGTTGGATCGTTTTGTCGTAGATGGAACTGGTATCGATCGATTGCTTAGTTGAATTGTTGGTCGATGGCTGTTGAAGTCCGTCGATCAATGCACTGGCTCTTCTGTCGATCGATACTAAGGGTGCAGGTCTGCTCGCAAGCTGCCTCTGAATGGCTTTGATTTCTTTTTGCATCCCTTATATGCTAGATTCCATGCTGCCAACCTCGTTGATTAGCGGGAAATACGTCTGCTCTAGACGTCTGTCTTGCAAATCATCCACGCTTGTGATTGCCGTGTAGACTTCATCAGCTAACTTATCCAAGTCAGCTATGGTGCAGATTTCTGAAGTCTGTATATCGATCGATGCAACGTATTGTTCATCGATCGATTTTTGCTTCTGCAGATTCTCGTGAAGCTTCTCGGCAAAGAGCTTCATCTGTCCGTCGATTTCAGTCAGTCGCCTATCGATCGATGTGAGGTTGAGCTCATCGATCGATGAAATCGATGCAGCCTGATAATCGAGTTGACGTTGGAACTTCTCAGCCTACTGCTGCATAGTATCCATGCGTAGTGCAAGTTCCTCCACTTCTTTGTCTACGAAGAAGTGTATATCAGCAAGTTTCCTCTCAGTTGCTTTCAGACGAGTCAATCCTCCAAAAGGATTGCAAGGTGCCGCGGGGTTCATATCTGCATGTGCCTCATTGGTAAGGCGGATAGATCTCTTCATCTCTTCGGTGTAGATGCTTAGATCCCCTAGGTTGTGGAAGATAGGTTCACAGGTTTTGGTGAGTTTGCTGCTGAAACGAGCTTCTGCTTTCTTCAGTTCTTTCCAGATATCTCCGAGAGACACATCGACCTCATGTTATGAATAGGGGGTCGATGGTGCAGGCTTCATATCAATCGATGTAGATGTAACTCCGTCGATCGATATTGGACTTGTCTGGCTATGGTTCTGTGTGTTGCGAAGATCTTCAAGTTCCAGCTCAAGACGTTTAACCTTCTTGAGTAATGCCTAGTCTGCACTGAACATCCAGTTCATCTCACTGCGAAGCTTGTCTGTAGCATCCTCTAAACTCTTTTCCATGGAGAGCTTTTCCCATTTGCGTTCTCCAAGTAGACCAGTGAACATCTCGTTGATCTCGTCTTTGGTGTAGGTTTCTTGCACCAATTCTATTCTTGTAAATGAACTAGCGTGCTTTGGTAAACAGATGTAAGAGCGCTCGTCCATTGAAGTCCTTTGAAGTAGTTTCTTGATGTCGTCACCATCTATTCCTCTAGCAAACCTTTTCTCGTCTCTGTAGACCCCATACTCATCTCGCTGCTCCCAAAAGAATTTTCGAACTCCATATTGAAAGGCTCTCTTTCCGAATTCAGGACACCTATCGATCGATGTCGTCGACTCAGTATCGATCGATTTCCTTTGAAAATCAGGGTCCTTCGTGTTGAGATGATTATCCTCAGCTTTCTTTGGCTCGGCTGTTTTGTCTGTCTCCTGGTGCTGATGATGGTTGTCTGGTCCGTAGCGTTGCTGCTGGAATAGGTTTTGGGATCCGTTTGCTAACTGTAGGACGTCTGCAATGTCCTCTCTTGATATATGGAGTGTTCGTCCATCCATTGAGCGTGCAAAACCTTGTGAATCCCTGAAAATACCAAACCCATCCGGGATTAGATTACCGAAATCAAGTACATTTGAATTTGTTACCTGGGATGGTTTGATGTATGTATCGGTCGATGGCACGGGAATGGGATCGGTCGATGGTTGTTCAGGCCTATCGGTCGATTGTGTTGGTGCCATGTCGATCGATGAGACTTCCTCTGGTTGGGTGATGTATGTTGGCGTTGCGGTCTCGACCGCGAAGCTCTCGTGCTGGTAATCGCTTGCCCAGCTCCCGATTGAGTAGTCTCCGTCTCGCTTGTTGTTGACTGTGTTGTCGAATGATGCGAGGTAAGTAGTATCGATCAATGGGGAGAAGGCCCTATCGATCGATGTCTTGATTCTGAGGTTGTGTAGGAGAAGTCAATCTTCATCTTCTGGAAGGTTATGACACTCTATAGTTCTCTCCTCCTCGTAATCATCAGTATACTCCTCAATATGAGTAGTATCTGCAGCATGTGGTGGGATGTAGTAGTCGTTCTCCCACTCGTTTACTTTGAAGTCACCATCTGGAAACTCCTCCTCGATCTGGTTGAATAGTGAATCGATCGATGACCATGTGTGTCTGTCGATCGATGTCAGTTCACCAGAGTGGATCGATGAGACAGTGCTGCTATCGATCGATTCTGCGGATTCCGTCTCGTATGCGTCTTGTGAATCGTATTCATCTCCACAATAGCAAACAGCTACGAGGTCTGAGCCGTGTTCGATCTTCTCAGGAACCTTGATGACTCGTACCGGATCATAGTAGACCGTAGGATTGATCAAGGTTAGGCACAGTTTGTTTGTCTGAAGGTTGCAGACCGCTCCAACTGTGGCTAGGAAGGCTCTTCCAAGTAGCAAAGAAGTAGGTAGGGTTACCTTGACGTCCAAGACATGGAAGTCTACTGGTATTAGGGCTTCTCCTATGGTAACCTCAAGGTTTCTCACAATTCCTCCAGAGTTCTGCTGAGAACAATCCACAAAGATGAACGATTCTTCAGTAGGCTCTATCTTCAGACCTAGATGGTCTGCTATCACCTTGGGTAGGATGCTAACTCCAGATCCTGTGTCACATAGGGCACGTGGGAAGTTGATCCCATGGACTGAGCAAGGAACAACGAACTTCCCTGGATCACCCTTCTTCTCAAGTTTGATCCTCTTCTTCATACTTTCTCTGACTTGGTTGAACATCCTCTTGATGTCTTCTTCTGTCTCCTTAGTTTCTCTGAAAAACATCCACAATCTGTATGAAAAGTAGGCTTCTTCAAAGGGTTTCTCTGTAGGTATTCTTAGAACTCTCTTTCTGAAACTTTCCAACTCCTTCTCATTAACTCTTCTTTTAAGGTGTTTAGGAACCTTCTCTTTCCTTTTTCTGAGAACTCTGCCATCTTTTTCCTTTTCTATCTCCATTGGATCAATGATATTCGTGGGCTTCTTCATGATGGCGGTTTGTGGGTTTCTGGAAGGCTTAGATTGCTCCCGGAGTGCATTAAGTCGTGCAACATCTATCTTGGGAAGTTGCACTCGGTGTGTGATAACAGAATATCGATCGACAGGTTCTGGAGTATGTCGATCGATTTCCTTATCCTTCGGTCGATCGATGGGACATCTGTCCAGTTGATCGATGCTGTAAGGGCTGGGTGGATGTGGGTGCTTGGCTGCGAACTCCTCGTGAGTAAGTATCTTTACGGCGTTGCACTCGTGAGTGGATTCTTCAAGATCCATCGGTCGATGCTCGTCGGAGTCCATCGATCGATTGGAGTTGGCGTACATCGATCGATGTTCATGTCTGGACATCGGTCGATACTAGTGGTTGCCGCCAATATTCATGGAACTTTCTATCTGGAAGTCTCCCTCTTGCAGCTTCTCATGCTTCACCACTCTCCAAAAATCATCTTCTATGATAGCATTGACGTTGTGGCCTGTTGCTTCTTTTTCAGTCCCTTTTCCTAAGGCTTCCTGCTTCTTAACAGCTTCTCCTGTCTGAATCACCTGAGTCTCTAGTTTCTTCACATGAGTACTCAAAGCATCAAGCTTTGTGTTCAAAGTGGTGTAGACAACGTCGATCTTTCCATTGAAGTTCACCTCTAACTGCTGCTGGCTTTCAAGAACTTTGCTGAGCATGTCTTCTAGCTTTCCTTCTGGGGTTGGTGTGGGTGGCTTCATGTAAGATGAGTTTCCATAACTCCTGTTGTTGCTGGGGTTGCTGCTGTTGAAGTTGCCTCTCTGTCCTGAGAAGTTCATGTTTCCTTGGTTTCCAGATCTCTAAAATCCAGTTCCAGTAATCCAGTTGACTTCTACGTCTATGTAGTCATCTTCTTCATCAGCTTCTGCATCCTCCACTGAGCAGATTTGCTTGTTTAGCAATTTCTGAACATTGTCAAGTGTAGCTTGTACCTCATTTATCTGTTCCTTTCCAAGGAACGCTGCAGATCTTGCCTTTACAATGTTCTTCGTGCTGTTGTTGGATGCTAGGTTGTCTATTAGCTTCACAACATCTTCAGGATTCCTTGTGGTGAAGTTGCCTTCACTCGCAGTGTCCAGAGCCATCTGATATTTCAGCGCGATGCCTCTGAAGAAAGTGCAGAGCAGTTGCACCTTGTTGAATCCATGGTGTGGACAATCTCGCTGGTAAGACTTGAATCTGATCCAGGTATCCTTGAATGACTCTCCAGGCTCCTGGTTGAATGTGGCAATTTTCCTCCTTAAGTCTTCAGCGCGCGCATCATCAAAGAAATTACGCAAAAATGCGTTTTTGATGTCGCTCCAGGAAGTACGAGATCCTGGTGGTAGCTGCTTAAGCCACTGTAAAGCTTCTCCAGATAAAGAGTGTTTGAAGAGCTTACAGAGAAGGTAGTCCATAGGGACTCCATTGGCTTTGATAGCAAATATGAGATCCTCGAACCTCTCCAGATGGTCCATGGGATGCTCATTGGACAATCCACAGTAGGTGTCTGTCCCACAAGGGTGTAGTACTGCGGCTTGAGCTCGAAATCGCCTCTCTGAATAGCAGGAGGACGAATGGCTGATCTGTTAGTGTAGAACTTATCTGGACGGTTGTAGTCAGCTAGTGTTCGAGCAGCCTCTTCTACAGGTTGAACAGTTCCTGTAGGTGCAGTTTCTGGCTCAGGGATTACTTCATTCTGAGCATTGAGTTTCTGACCTGCTTCATTATGAAGATGACCTTCTTGGTCACGCAAGTCTCCATTCTCATCTCGTATGAGAATAATAGGCGCAACCATGACTCGCAGAACAGTATCGATCGATATACAGAACGGGGTGTCGATCGATGTCGGATGAAATGTGTCGGTCGACGGTGAAGTAGTGTCGGTCGACAGGAAGGTGCGAGTATCGGTCGACGAAGACGGTGTCTCGGTCGGCAGGGATGCGTCGGTATCGGTCGACAGACAGTTGTTGATGTCGATCGATGCGGAACGGATTTCCTTGCGGATTGAACGTTCCAAGCTAGCAGGGTCTTCTGAGAACAAAAATTGAGATTCCTTGTTGCTTCTGGTACTGCTGGGCATGTACCTGAAAAGACAAGAAAAAATTTTGTGTCAGAAAACAAATTAAAGTAAAAATAACCTAGACCTAATCAGATTAAATCCTATTGTATCAAAGCTCCCCGGCAACGGCGCCAAATTTGATATCACTCAAATTACCCTAAGGAGTGACTTTACTCTCTCAAATAAGAGGTTCAGTTGTAGTACTTAGGGATCGAATCCACAGAGAGCTAGTGTACAAATAAGATGCAATCTTAGTGACTATGCTAGGTTGAAAATGGTTTAAAGTAAACTGCATGTTTGTTGAGTAATGGTAAGATTACTCAGTTGAAAGGTTTTAGTTTTAAGACAATAAAGAAAAGTAGTTAGATTCAGGGTAGGTATTTAGGAATTCAGGATTATAAATACTATAAATGCTAACAAGTTGCTTGCATGATATGTCAGAGCTCAACACTATTAAATGAATCCATCAGCTCTCGCAATATTTAGACCATCTATTACTTAGATGCTAAATGGTGTTTGCGGTTAGCTATATAGCCGACAGTATCGATCGATGTTTCGATAGGAATATCGACCGATACACCTCTAGCAACGTCGATCGATTACTCTATAGGAGTATCGATCGATACGGCTCTAAGCAAGCATTATGCGTGAGTTGATACAATGCTCACCATGATCTTAGATCAGCTTTCGCATATCTCAAGAAGATCATAGCATGTTTAGGATGTTGTCAGGAATTGTATGTAATGAATAATACAATCCAAGTTAATGTTCTAGGTAGCTAAGCTAGAAAAAGTATTAGTGAACAATCCTAACAATAAATATCACAACTATAGCAGATATAAGCTGGGGCTAATTCCTCATATCCTATTTAAACCCTAAATCTAACAAATGAATCTACTCAGACATGGCTAAGTAGTTCATAGCAACAAGGTAATAATAGGAGTTCATAGATCTATTAGAGGGTGAACACTTAGGTCCCAATCACAAATATCTTTGGATCTCTCCTCTAGATCTAGAATCCTATAACCTTCGTTAAGAAGAATAAAGAACTGAATAGTACTTTATTGAGAATTTGCAAAGTAATGAAAACAGTAAAAGAAATGAGTAGAAGAAGATGAAGGTAAAAAGGTGGTGGTAAACACTTGTAAAAACTCTAAATAACTTGTGTCTACCCTATGGTGCCAAAACACTTAGGCACATATAAATATGAGTTCATTAGGTTAAAAACTCGTCAGGGGCAATCTTGTAAAATATGATGTATTGGGCTTCAAGTTCGGTCAGGTCCAACTTGTCTTTCTGCCGCTTCGATATCGATCGATAGTACAGAGTGTACATCGATCGATTATGATCTCGATATATTGTCCTTCGACTAATGTGTGTCGATCGATAGCACAGACTGTGCATCGATCGATGTGTAACTCTGGATGTCGACCTCTGGTCTTGATCACGGGTGAACTCTTCTTTAAGCTCCAAAAAGGCACCTAAAATATCACTTTTCTCCAAAATGCTCCTGAACCTGAAAACATACCTAATAGACTCCAAAACATAGATAATAGTAGTAAAAACACTCATATACCATGGGTAAAAACGGGTAAAATCCATGGTATATCACAATATTAAACTAAAATTCGATGATTGGCCAAAGTCTGGAAGACCTTGTCGACTTAATAAAATGATTTTCGTATAAAAGTCAAAAATTATACGATAAATCTTTTAGCACCAAAGCACTGCTTTCAGAGTCCGTTGAACCTAGTGAGTCACGGAAAAGCATCGAAAAATCGTTCTCACGACTAGATCATAACAAAATAACCTTTGGTAAAACTCCATGAGTGATTCCAAGGAAATCTCGCCAAAGATCGAAATCAAAGCAGAATAGCGTTCCGTGTAATCCGCGGAAACATCTCAACTTTGAAATTTTTCGATTTCCTATCTTCGTAAATCTGGTCACCCATTATTTTTCGTATAACAAAAACATTTGATACGAAACAGCCTACGGGAAAACAAGACCGGCGTTAATACAAAACAACTTTGCAAATTTCACGAGCGATTTACGAAAAACACTCTCCAGTTACTTCTATGAGAAGCCCCTCTCACAATATTTTCACGAAAAGTCCTCCGTACAGAAAAATCAAGTCATACGAAGCAACTTTAAGAAATAAACATAACGGGTCTTACGGAGAACTGTCATAGATAATTTTTCTTAAAATGAAAACGAAGCTCAATGAAGATTACCTTTCACTTCCCTAGGTTACATCTGAGAAGGAAATCACCTCGCAACCAAATCCACAAGGGTTATGCGTCAAGCCTCTTAAAATTCGTCTTCCTTGGATAAAAAGGAAACAATTTTATACGACTAAAGGAAACAGTATACGAAACATTCATCGTATAACTTAACCCAAAGTGGAAACTCGTTTTTAACAACCATCAGCCATAACACGAAAACTCCGCTGTACTTGGCCTACCAGTCTCGGAAAACGCTCTTTGGCCCTCAACCAACTATGCCTCCCCGTAAAGCCCAAACCAGAATTTGGCGTCTTTTTGAGGACAACGTAAAACAAAAGTTCCATGGTCTGGTCCTTTACCAACAACGTCCTTGGCTATACGGCTGAACACAACCTTCATCCCAAGCAATCAAGCGACCACCGCTCCACTCACTTAAACGGCTAAACGACGATCCACGATTTGTCGTAAAACGCCAAGTGACGATTACACAGATTATTTATCGTATAAACCCGATAGGAAATTATATGATAAATTTTTCAGAACAAAGCTCAGTCCTAGCACCCAAAAGGTTAACGGAAAAATTACACTTGTCGATAATCGACCAAGTTCCACACAATTCACTTAAAGCCCGCAACGTTTTACCTATAAAACGCGACATGTAAGGAAAAACTCGTGATAAAGCTCCTACAGCTATACAAATCATCTTTAAAAATGCACGAGATAAATCTCGGAGGGCCGACTCTTTACAAAAGCACAACGCTTCTTCCCAGGGAAAAATCTACGCGACCCCTTGGTCATAATCCCTCTATCATAAATCAAAGTACTTAACATCGAAACTGGAACAACAGTTTTGGCTGCGAACATCCGCAGATAAACCAAGACGTTTCTCTAACGCAGGGTTAAGACTAAACCCTTGCAACACAGAAACTCTTCAAACCCGCAAACATTTCAAGCACGAAAAGCGGCATCCGAAAAAATAACCAATCTTCTGCATCGCGAGACATCGCAGATGCCCAAAGATTCGTTTTTCGATAAAATCACCTTCCTCGATAAAAACACCTTCTTCGAAGACCAGACAGTCATATGCACTAACATCTTCTTAAACATGTATCCTTTGCGAAGAATAAAAAACGGTAATATCTACCGATAAGTTTGTTGCTGATCACAACAAACTCTTAACGTCCTAAACAAACTAAGCCATCTCGTAGAGATAGCTCTCGTACACCCGACACAAGGGTAATAGCGCTATAAAAGAAATCCAAAATTTTGGTCAGCACTTTCGGGAGACTTAAAAATTGTCCCCGAAGAGATGCTCGATTCCTACCATACAAGTCGTATAAGCCGAGGACAAATCGCGGACTTTAAAGCGGGACGGAATCAGGTCGAAAACGATACGGGAAACGTAAGTCGAAGTTTTCATCGCACCCCCTAAAGCCTTGATTAGACCTATGTCTTACCCTAAACCCAGTACACTGGTCTCTAACATCTCTAAGCATAGTATCAAACACCCTGATACGAGATCCCAAAATTTGTCTCTTGGCTATTATTCGCGCATCTCTAGAAATCCCGCAAGCTTGCATGCTGCGGAAAACACTCAAAACAGGTCATGAATATAGCAATTCACCCTCAGTTAGATTACAAGATGACAACTCTTACTCTTCCCTCTACATTCACACGAATACAAACATGCTCATCGCAAAACACGATTCATTTTAAAAGTCGCAGAGCGGCTGGGAGTCGAAGACACATGCTGTCAGTCCCGAAAACATAAATAAGGACACATTTGGCCGAAGCAAACAGCCTACGAGGCTAGTCTCGAGGCTGACAAAATTCCAACATAAAATGCCATCGGCAGAAACATTCCCGATAATCTCTACATAACACACAACTAGACCGTAAAGGTCTCGCTGGAAAACAGGTCGAAAGAATCTTAACTCCAAGACGAACTATGAAAGACTTGATCTCTCCATCAAGGGTACGTAGGCAGCCATCATAAGGCACAGCCCCAATCTTATCGCATTCCATTCTTAGGAGGGCGAAAGACCACTTACGACGGACCTTTTCAACCATTAATTCCGCCTAACTTGCCTAACTTGCCAAGCCACTTGCTAGAACCGCACGCTAGAAGTTCACGGTTCAAAGGAGCTGGGGGGCTAACTGTTGGGATCAAAATCGGTCACGACAGAATCAATGCCTGAAAGTCCTCGAAAAATGTCCTCTTTGAAAAAAAAGAGATAAAAAGAGCGCGAGAAACCTAAATCGAGTTTCAAATGAATTCCGAAAAGGAATTAGAAAATAAGACCTCGATAAAGATTGCTCTAAGACTCGGATAAGGAAACGAGTACGAAGGTTCAATTGTCCGAACACACCGACAGGCTCACCGGACGAGCGAATCAGGCCAAGCAATCCAGACAACTCACCATTTTGGCGAGTATGACAAGCCCCAACTCGCCAAAATGGCGAGTTGGACCGAGCAAGACAGCCAACTCGCCATTTTGGACCGAGAAACATGGCCAACTCGCCATTTTGGCGAGTTGAAACACTCCCAACTCTCCAAAATGGCGAGTTGAACCAAGAAACATGGCCAACTCGCCATTTTGGCTAGTTGGACCAAGCATGATGGCCAACTAGCCATTTTGGCGAGTTGGATTGCCCAATCCATCTTCATCTTTTCCTCATAGCTTTTTCCTTCGCAGTCGGATCGAACTTGCTCTTGTTCCATCTTGATCGAAGTCGCCATTGGAACCTTACGATGAAAACTGCAAGAACTTGTTTCCGTTTATGGAATTCGAATTGATTTTATAAAACGGCAACGGTTAACTGAACACCTTGAACTGTCTGTACTATACGAGAAATCCGAAATTTCTTCGGAATTGACGTCGTTTCTTAAAATCGCTATTTCGATAAAATCGTAAAAACGCTTAAGTCAAAAAACAGCCCGAAAGGGTCCAGAACACAGCTAAAAGCCCACTCTCGATTTCGTTTGGAGGATAAATGTGAAGTTTCCAAAGATAAACATGAAGATCGGAGAGAAATGGAATATTTCCGCGAAGCGATAAACTCGACCAAGGGCAAAAAGGGAAAGAGAAAATTAAACCGCCTTTAGGAGGAGTATATAAGGACGTCGAGGTTGACGATGCAGAGGGACGATTTTTAGACTCTAGAGGACGACTTTTTACCCTAGACAACTTTAGACTCTAGAACTCTTTGCACTTAGAAACCCTAGGCATTATTCTCGACATGCCTGTTTCTATGACTTGCATTCATAGTAGACGAACTCGTCCAGGCAGTTCGATCTCTTGTTCAAATATTTCTAATTGAACTACGTTCGACTTGATCCTCGAAATGGGTATGTAGGCAGCCTTCCATAAGGTCCAGTCCCAAATATTATGTTGTTGTTTTTGCGCAATAGTCCATTTTCAATTTTTCTAAAAACTTGAACATGTTTTGATGTTATTTTATTATTTTACATGTAAAAATGCATCAACACTTAAGGTACATAATTTCTATACATCAAATGGTCGAATAAAATAACATGAAATTTGTATTTGTAAAATTTAATTAACATATAAACTTTGAAAAACAACTCTTTTTCTAATTTTTGCATACACTAAAATTCAAAAATATAAATTTAAAAAATTCTAAAAATTATATTTCTATAAACTAATAAAATATTATAATTCCAACTGTATCTAAAACTCTCACATAGGAAAACATTTAACACCTATCATATACCCCACACTTTATCATTTTATATTATAAAGAAAAAAATTATAAAGTATTCAAAATAATAGAGATGATAAGATACATTTATATTAAGTTTAACTGTATTTACTTAAAAATGATGTAGTACTAAGAGTTCTGTACTATAAACTTTACATGGGAAATTTCTAGATTCCCGTATTATAAATTTTACATGAACCATTTTCAGATTTAAAAATCCATGCGGACATAAGTACTAGGTATTTCATCTGTACATGCAGACATAACGATCTTATAATTATTTATTAGAATATATATTTTCAAATTTTAAATAGAACATCAAATTATATATATGATAATTTTTCTAACAAAATAAATCATTGGAAACACTGAATATTCTATTTTAATATGAAATCAATATGTGATTAACATTTGATTATGCATGTCTCTATTTTATGTTTAAAAAAAATTATGAATGATAAATATTCTTTTCATTTAATAGCTATATAAATTATTTTGTTGATAAAATATATATATATATATATATATATATATTATTTTGTTGATAAAAAGCTATATAAATTACTTTGAAAATATATTTTAGGGCTATTTTTATTATATTAATTTATAAACAGTTGTCTAATTTAATAAATAAAGATAATTATTCATTAAATGTACTTTTTAATGTAAGAGTTCGAATGCAAAATTACTTAAGAAAATATAATAGTACAAATTTAGTAAAATAGAAATCATGAGAAGTATAAACTAAAACTTCACGACAATATTTTTAGGCATATATTATTTTATTTACGCATGAAATATTTATCAAATATTCTATAGTTAATCGAATATTAAACAGCTGTATTTAATATATATAAACGAGATCATGACCCGCAAATCTAGCTAATTCATCTGTTTTGCACTTTATTTAATTGATTCATGCTTCCTCATCTCTATACCATCATGTGTAGTATACGCCTTGATAGTTTGATTCAAAAAGAAATATCAACGTTGTTTGATAAATTGAGAAGAACAGTTATAGTGTTTGTTTACTGTTTGGTGGTTATGATAAATGGACAAGGTTGGACTAAGCTAGGCTGGTATTGGGGTTGATAAAATGTTGTCAACAATACTTTAGCTATTCATGACATTTAACATGTAAGTAAATGTTACATTTAACCACCACCAACTAAATATTTTAGCTATTATGAAATATGGTTCTAATTAAATAAGCTAAATCTCATGTACAACTACATGCTAGGGAGGCGAAGATGACAAAGGAGATGACAATCTCGGTGCCATCTCAGTGCCTGCTAAGGTGGAAACTGGTGGTAGTAGCCAGGCGCAAGGATCACCTGACAAGGTGAAGAAAGTACATATGGCATAAGTGTAGAGGATTGGAGTCGAAGACACAGTTTACCCGCTTTCTATAATGTTTAAGTTGTTTTGTCAGGGTTTTTTTTTTTTTCTTTCTTGGGTTTGCTTTATGAGAAAGTATGACTTTGACTCTTTGGTACTTACATGTTTGGTTCTTCATTATTAGTTATAAAATCATATTATTTCGGAGATGTTTGGTGTTATGTTCTTTTGGTCCGTATAAGTATCCTCTATATCCGTCTAGAATGTAAATATGATTATGTTTAAAGTAATCGGACAATCATATATTATGAATCTAATTTGACACCACATGCTCTCTATTTGCAGCCACACTTCCCATTTTGCAGGCTTCGATGAATGGGTTTGTACGACCATAAACTGTCCGGTTTACAAGGAGACTAATTTATGATCTAAAATTAGTTACGATTTACCATTTCCTGCTTTTAAAATGTTGAATCCCAAATCTTGGGCTACAAGTACAATAAAATAGCTGCGAACCTTCTGTTGCGTTCAATATAAAAAGCATGCAATTTTAAGAAGAATGATAATATAAGTCAGAGAATCAAAATAAAGTGGTTTGCCGGCTAAACATGAAAATATGGCATCTATTACAATAAAATAAAAACAACAGCTGCCACATGGTATGCCAACAAAATAATTTACTCTGGTAAAATACTTGCTCCATCTAATAGTACAAAAAAAAGTTAAAATGTAAGAAAATGTACACAAATGAAATTCATTAAAAACTATAGAGACAAGTTTCTTTTCCTAACTGTACAGCTTTTATTAAAACTTTGAATTTAACAACAACTATACAAACTAATAGAACGTGGAAATTGGTATCCCGCGTGTAGCGCGGGTCGGTCCTAGTCTATTTATATAAAGAAGAGTATCCCTCCTTTCTGAGCCCTCCACGTCGTCCGCCACGTCAGAAATTCGGGAGCCGTCCAGCCGACACGTGTCCATGCATCCAAACGCTGCGCTTTGTTAAATGAATATGTGCTCTGGGCTTTAAATCGTTAGGCGTACGTTAGGTTAAGAGTGATGGGCTCCACGCGTTTGTTTGCTTAATTAGTTTGAGCTTGCCACGTATGTTTAATATTGGGCTTGAATGCGGATTATATCGTCGGCCCATGGATACATACGCACTTAACCTAACCCTAATCTGGTATCGGGTAAACATGTTTACTTTCTCTCTACGGCGTGCGACGCCGATGGTGACGCTCCAGTTTCTTCGCCGTTATTGGATCGGATTTCGTTACGGTTTCTTGGTGTTTAATCCCATTAACTCTGACTTCCACTACGAGTTCTTCAATGCTTGGTCTGCGTCGGCGAAGCTCTATCTATTCGGGTATAAATATGGCCTTATTCCTCTTCTCGAAATCCTCCTCTCATCATCTCTCGTCGCATATCTCTCTTAGGTTATACTAATTAACTTTATCATGGCTAACTCCAAGGTGTTCTTCTCCGATTTGAAGGTCGGAGATGTTCATCGGTTGCCGAGGTTCATCAAGGTTAGAATTCAACAAGATTGATGGACATCGATCTATAAGACCACGGAAACGGGTGATAGAGGCCAACCGGTTAAACCTATGTGTCTGGAGTACCAGTTCATTCTATACACGCAGGTCCCCTGCAGCCAACGCTAGCACCGGTGTGGATGCCATGGTGTTACGCAAGTCGGTTTCAGAAGACTTCCCAACATGGGCGAGAATACTAACATGTATATCTCTAGGTAGCAACTCGATGGGAGCCAGCTCACGTTCGTTAGACATGTTTTTTTCTTGTTGGTTTTTATGGAGTTGCTAACAACTTAGATAGTTGGTGAGGGGATGAGTTACTGCTAAATATATAGGTGATTGTAACAAAATTCCTAAACCGTAATAGGCATGAGAATAAATGGGAGCATACCATATAAAAGTAAAATGATTTGGTATACTTTTCTTCTGATCGCGTAGTGCATGATAAGGCAAGCATTCAATTATAAATTTATATTCTGAATCATATCAAGTCCACTGATATCGGCCTGAACAGATTTGAAAAGCATAAACGAAATCATGTCCGGACAATCCGCACGAAGAATCTGTGATTATTTTCCTTTTCAATACTGACGGTCATGGGAGTTAAGACAAATCCCATGGAAACCACCGTATTACTATCCTAAACACTCATATCTAGATTACTATTTTGAACTCGAAACCACCGTTATTGTGTGTACATGAACATGGACAGAGTAGGCCAAAAAGAAGTTGTTCTAATACGAACAATCCAAACGCGATGATTAATAATAGATAAAAACTCATAGGCCAAAAACTATCATTAGAAAATTAAAGCAAGACTGTTTGAAAACATAGAAAAACCATAAAAATGAAGTAAACCAAAACAGGAATAACCAAATACGCAAAAGTAAAGGAAAGTGCATAAGATTTTTGTAAATCCAGAGTACTGTCATTAAACCAGTGCTGCTCCATATCAAACAACCCGCGGCTTCTTAACCACCTTCAGAGGTGAGGCGTCTGTCTTCCCCTCTGCACGACCAACTGGACCCGTCTCAGAACTCGCTGATGCATCGCCTCTGACCCCTCCAGATTCAGGCTTGATAGGAACTGACTTGCTGTCTGGCATGTTATCATCATCATCGTCGTTATCCCCCTGATCAATTTATACTGTTATGCATACATGCACACGTTAAAAAAACGATACAACATAATACACATCATACTTACATTGTCCACAACGTCAGCAACTGGGACACGGCCGAGCTCATCAACAATGCGGGTTATGGTGAAGGTCTTATGGTTTTCAGTGAAGTTATATGCATTGACCCTCACCTGGAAAGTATATGCATTTCCTTCAATCTCCGCAATAAACGGAGGCAAGGCAGAGTCCTCAGGGTTCACTCCGTCTTCATGCTGCTTGCCAAAAAATATACAATGTGAGTCAGTACGTATTAGGTGATACACATGTAACCAATCAGGAGCATAACTCACCAGCATCTGCCCAGCCTTGCTTGCTCAGAGGCTATGAAGTTTCGTCATCACACCATCAAACCAAACAAATGTTGCCTCAGCAGTATAATCAGCAATAGCCATTTCAACACGATAGCTAAAGTGAGACAGCAAGATCGTCGCATGAGACATAATAGTTTGACACACCCCAGGGTTCGAAAACAAAGAGAGAGTCGCCGGAACAATCACAGCACAGAATATTTTATGAGCAAGAATCAAAACCATAAAACATAAAGAAACAGGAAACCCATCGTTCATTAAACAGAGAGAGTTGCGCCGGAAAAATCATTCAACAGAATTTTCATGAGCATAAATCCGAATACAAAAATTTTCAAAAATGGAATCCAAGCGTTATAAATAGATGGAATTTCGCCGCAGAAATCATCCCACAGAATTTTCGAGAGCAAAAATAAAAATCGAAAAATATAAAAATCTGGAAAGAGCTTACGTTTACATCCACC
Organism: Brassica juncea; assembly: GCA_018703725.1. NCBI lineage: Eukaryota > Viridiplantae > Streptophyta > Magnoliopsida > Brassicales > Brassicaceae > Brassica > Brassica juncea. The sequence continues at coordinate 10,158,348 of CM031937.1, forward strand.
GGGAGCATATCCAGCCACATGAGCTCCCCACTGCGCTTTACATTCCTCGCTTCCCAGAAACGCAGCAGCCGTGCCTCAACAACCGATGAACATCTCCCGGCCTTCATATAGGAGAAGAACACCTTGGAGTTAGCCATGATAAAGTTAATTAGTATAACCTAAGAGAGATATGCGAAGAGAGATGATGAGAGGAGGATTTCGAGAAGAGGAATAAGGCCATATTTATACCCGAATAGATAGAGCTTCGCCGACGCAGACCAAGCATTGAAGAACTCGTAGTGGAAGTCAGACATAATGGGATTAAACACCAGGAAACCGTAACGAAATCCGATCCAGTAACTGCGAAGAAACTGGAGCGTCACCATCGGCGTCGCACGCCGTAGAGAGATAGTACACATGTTTACGCGGTATCAGATTAGGGTTAGGTTAAGTCCGTACGTATCCATGGGCCGAGAATATAATCCGCATTCAAAACCAACATTAAACATACATGGCGAACCCTAACTAATTAAACAAACAAACAAATGCGTGGAGCCCATCACTCTTAACCTAACGTACGCCTAACGATTTAAAGCCCATAGCACATATTCATTTAACAAAGCGCAGCGTTTGGATGCATGGACACGTGTCGGCTGGACGGCTCCCGAATTTCTGATGTGGCGGACGACGTGGAAGACTCATAAAGGAGGAATACTCTTATTTATATAAATAGATAGATAGATAGATGAGAAAATAAGAATATTGAAAAAAAAAAACTGAACTGAAACACTTAGACCGTCAAATACCAGAGATATGACGTGGCGAAAGATCCGGCAGTTTGTACTTAGGAACCAAATGTAGTGCGGATGCAGCTGATCGCTGCTTTCTCTTCGTCATCCCAACTCTCGAGTCTCAAATCAATATTCTTCCTTTCCGCGCATTTGCGTTTGCATTGAAGGGAAGAGATCAGAGCAAATCGAGATCTCAGAAGTTTATCAGCTATGGCACAACCACTCGTGAAGAAAGACGATGATCTCGACGATGAGCGTACGTCTTCCTTCTTTCTCTTCGATTCAACCATTTCTGGTTTTTAGATCTGTGCGGTCTCATGTATTATAATTTAGTGTAATCGATGCGTAGATCTACACAACAAACCTTGTATGGAAATGTGGATTCGAATCATTGTAAAGATTGTGATGTTGTGATTATTTCGTTTTTGTGTCAATCTGGTGTTGATACCAACCTGGATCGGGTGTTTATGGTTGCTTATTGATAATGTTTGCGGATCAGTGGAGTTTTCTCCGTTCATGGGAATCGAGAAAGGAGCAGTGCTTCAAGAAGCTAGAGTCTTCAATGACCCTCAGCTTGATCCTAGAAGGTGCTCGCAGGTAAAGCCTTTTGTATTGCGTCTCTCTTTTTTTTTTTTTTTTTTTTTTTTTTCTGTTTCTTTCCGTGGCATTTTTAGCACATATATGTTTTCGATTTAAATTTTGTAGGTCATCACGAAACTTCTTTATCTTCTTAACCAAGGGGAGTCATTCACTAAGGTCAGTTTTTTTAGCACAGCTTGTATTGTAGCGACGTTTATTCGGAATGCACTTCCTTGTTTTTTCTCTCATTTTGCTTCATGTGCAGGTTGAGGCTACAGAAGTTTTCTTCTCCGTTACAAAGCTTTTCCAATCGAAAGACACTGGTTTGAGGAGAATGGTCTACTTGATCATCAAGGAACTATCTCCAGGATCTGACGAGGTTCGTGGTCTATATTTGGCTTAGAAGTGGAAATCTTGCACTTCACTGTAGCTAGAATTTCTAATAAGGTCTTTTCTTTCTCTATAGGTTATTATTGTCACAAGCTCCCTGATGAAGGATATGAACAGCAAGATTGATATGTACCGTGCAAATGCTATTCGTGTCCTCTGCCGAATAATTGACGGAACCCTTCTTACACAAATCGAGCGCTACTTGAAACAAGCTATCGTGGATAAGAACCCTGTTGTTTCAAGTGCAGCTTTAGTCAGCGGACTTCACATGCTAAAGGTATCTTGTAGGCACCAAATGACTAAATTTCTTGGGCTGTTTCCTAGTGTGAGACTTAGACTGATACGTTGCCATTCTTGTCTCCAGACGAACCCAGAAATTGTTAAACGATGGAGCAACGAGGTTCAAGAAGCTGTACAGTCAAGAGCAGCCCTTGTTCAGTTTCATGCCTTGGCTTTGCTTCATCAGGTGCATTATCTGATCTTGTCTTAGCAGAAAGTAAATAGTTTCCTCTTTTCTGATCATGGGGATTTAGTCATTCACTGACAAGTAACATCTTTATGTGAAAGTCCTGGTAGCATATTACTAAATGTATTAATTAGAAACATAAATAAGCTTTATAGTCATATACTTGTATATAGTATGGTCATTGCTGCATACCTTTCATATGTTTATGTTGATACGTATGCTTCATTTTCTTGCTAGTCTTTCATGTGACCATGGCACATATGCAGAGTTGAATCCTGAGCTGCTTTATCTACCTATATTGTTCACTCTGTATTAGCTTTGAGTGACTACATAACATGTAGCTCTGCTGTAGGGTCTTGTATATCATAGGAGAAGTGATCTAATGAACGTTTACGAGTATAAATTATCTATCATATCCAGATACGCCAAAATGACCGCCTGGCGGTCAGCAAGTTGGTTGGTACTTTGACCAGGGGCGCTGTCCGTTCTCCTTTGGCCCAATGTCTTTTGATACGTTACACCAGTCAGGTTTGGCCTCTATTTTTTCGTGATAATATGATGTGTGAAAGTCTTGGAGTGATCAACTTAAATATTTACTATTCAGATAATCCGGGACATGGGCAACCATAGCCAGTCTGGGGAACGTCCGTTTTATGATTTTCTGGAGAGTTGCCTTCGCCATAAGGCAGAAATGGTGATCCTTGAGGCTGCCAGGGCTATCACGGAGCTTGATGGTGTGTCAAGCCGAGAATTGACTCCAGCAATCACTGTCCTCCAGCTCTTTTTGAGTTCCCCTAAACCAGTGCTGAGATTTGCTGCTGTCCGGACGCTGAACAAGGTGTACAATTCTTTTCTTTGTTTTCTTGGACACCTCTCACTACAAAACTATTCTCTTTGTTTCGTGACAGACATTGAAAGCCTGTTCCTGAGTAGCTTCATCGTTGTCTTTAATTGAGGATAACGAGATGCTGTACAAGTGATAGACATTGAGAAATCTTCCCTATGTACACTTTATACTGAATCAAGATCTGAACTGTGCAGGTTGCAATGACTCATCCCATGGCAGTCACCAACTGCAACATTGATATGGAGAGTTTAATTTCTGATCAGAATAGAAGCATTGCCACACTTGCTATCACCACCCTTCTGAAAACAGGGAATGAATCTAGTGTGGAACGGTTGATGAAGCAGATAACTAATTTCATGTCAGATATCGCAGATGAGTTCAAAATTGTGGTAGTGGAAGCCATAAGATCATTGTGTGTGAAATTTCCGCTGAAGTATAGATCATTGTAAGTGAACAGTTAGGTTTTATTATTGGTAGTTTTAGCCTGTAGAAGTTACTATTCTATCGAGGTGTCAAGATGTGCATCACTGGCATATGGTAACTCTGCCTTATTCTTTTCATTTGTAGGATGAACTTCTTGAGCAACATTCTTAGGGAAGAAGGTGGATTCGAGTATAAAAGGGCAATTGTTGATTCTATTGTAACCATCATCAGAGATATTCCAGATGCAAAGGAAAATGGATTGCTCCATCTTTGCGAGTTTATCGAAGATTGTGAATTCACTTACCTTTCAACTCAGGTAATTTGCTTTGCGCCATCTTTTTCCTAGGATGATAGCTTTTTATGTTTTCATTGTTATTTAAATGTATATATTTTTTGCGTAGATCCTTCATTTCTTGGGAATTGAAGGGCCGAACACCTCAGATCCTAGCAAGTATATCAGGTATATATACAACCGTGTGCATTTGGAGAATGCAACTGTTCGAGCAGCTGCTGTTTGCACACTTGCGAAGTTTGGGTTTATGGTTGAAGCTTTGAAGGTATAGTTATCTTATTATGGGTCATTAAGGTTTTTATTTAACATCCTCGGTTGATGACAAAGATATGCATCAATAATTGTCTTACAGCCCCGGATTACGGTCTTGCTGAAGCGCTGCATCTATGACAGTGATGACGAGGTTTGTGCCTAGTCCTATTGAATAGTTACCTTCTAGTCATTTGGTTGCAGTACTAAATCTGTGGTCCTGTGGATATCAGCATGTCTCGCTATATACCGATTGCATGCATGGGTTTCGTTCTGCAGAAAACTGTTGTTTTAAATTTGAGTTTCAACGTCTTTATCTCCAGGTTCGTGATAGAGCAACACTCTTTTTGAGCATACTTGGCAACGATGATGGCCTTGTTGAAACCGACAAAGATAGCAGAGAGTTTCTATTTGGTTCCCTGGAGGCTCCTTTAGTCAACTTGGAGACAAGTCTGAAAAACTATGTGAGCTTCCCATATCCTAGTTTTCTACTCTATACATACTCTTTAGGAAGGCAGTTACCATATTATCTTTTTGATGTTGCAGGAGCCCTCTGAAGAAGCTTTTGATGTTGACTCTGTGCCTAAGGAAGTCAAATCGCAGCCACTTGCAGAGAAGAAAGCCAAGGGTAAAAAGCTCACTGGTCTTGGTGCTCCACCACCTGCACCTGTTTCTGGGTTTGATGCATATGAAAGACTTCTATTATCTATTCCAGAGTTTGCTACCTTTGGCAAACTTTTCAAGGTTTGTATACTTTACTGCACACGCTTCTCGTTTGAGTTTTTACTCTTATTCACTCATTCTTATTGGTTCAACATGTGGTATTCTCAGTCTTCTTCACCTGTGGAGCTAACTGAAGCAGAAACAGAATACTCAGTCAATGTTGTAAAGCATATTTTCGAGAGTCACGTTGTCTTTCAGTATAACTGTACAAACACAGTACCAGAGCAATTGTTGGAGAGGGTAATGAGCATATGATAATATATTAGTTGAAAGCTAGTGGAAGCTTTTCTCCTTGACAATTCCTTTCCTCCTCCCTTGTTTTGCAGGTCAATGTCATTGTAGATGCTTCAGAAGCAGAGGAGTTCAGTGAACTATCTTCGAAGCCACTAAACTCGCTTCCTTACGATTCTCCTGGTCAGGCCTTTGTGGCGTTTGAGAAGCCAGAAGGAGTCCCCGCTGTTGGAAAGTTCTCAAACACATTGACTTTCGTTGTCAAGGAGGTACGTACATGCCTCATAAGCTTTCAATTTCACTCACATTTGACTCATTGCTTCGTATTATCTGGATCCAAAAAAAAATTAGTCAAGATATGATAGGCTGATCATATCATTGTAGTATAAATAATAACATGATCAATGTATGAACAGGTTGACCCAAACACAGGTGAAGCAGAGGAAGATAGTGTGGAAGATGAATACCAGCTCGAGGACCTTGAGGTTGTCCCTGCGGACTACATGGTGAACGTTGGCGTTTCAAATTTCAGGAATGCATGGGAAAACATGGACCCAGAGAACGAGCTTGTAGATGAGTATGGGCTCGGGCCAAGAGAGAGCTTGGCCGAAGCAGTAAAAGCTGTAACAGATGTTCTTGGCATGCAGTCTTGTGAGGTTAGACGCGCTTCTCCCTACTCTTAATACAATTCTCGATTTGTCCTTCTTTTAATGCATTGTTTTATTTTTGTTTCAGGGGACGGAGACAGTTGCAAGCAACGCAAGGTCACACACAAGTTTACTGTCAGGTTTGTACATAGGGAACGTGAAAGTCTTGGTGAAGGCACAGTTTGGAATGGACAACAGAAAGGAAATTGCAATGAAACTGGCTGTTAAAGCAGACGATCAATCTGTCAGCGAAGCCATTCATGCGATTGTTTCTTGCGGCTAAAAGTGTTCTTGCGACCGATCAAAATACATTGAGAGTTTCATAACTATCATTCAGATTTGTTGGCAACGTTTGCTGCCCTTTTGGTCTTTTGATGGTGCTTCATTTTTCTAAACATTTTTTTGGATTTGCTATTTTTTAACAATATTATAAATTTTCTTCGAATTATAATCATCGCTCTTTCTTTCGTTGATTGGACAAGATTACTTCTTAATTATATATGGACTAGTAAGTTGTTCATGTTTTGAGCAAAGAAGAGAAGAGAAGACAAGAGAACAGAGGAATTGGTATGTCTTATTCTATGAATAATGAACTCTTTATATAGTGATACAAGATGAGGGTTTAGTTTGGAGACCAAGTACAGTAAATCTTGTGAACAAAACTTCCTATAATCGACATCACAATAAATGTAAATATAACAGTTCGATTGATTCAGTTGCTTATAAATATTCTAATACTAAGAGATTCATGCAACTCCTTTTAGATTTATGGAGATGCACACTCTTGTAGGCATTTTGTTACTGATTTTTAAAACTTCGTAGTAAGGGTTTCATGAGAATGGCGAGCCTTTTAACTTTCTAAGACGTCAAACTGGTTTATGAACCAATAATTAGTACTGAACTAGCGGACTTTCTTGCATGCATGAAACAACATATTTTCTTTGTTGGAAGCACATTGGTACTATAGATTATATAAGTTCGAAGAATTGGGTTTTCAGCTCGGTTCGTTTTTCTTTTGTTTTTTGTTCTTTCGGGCACATAGATATAAGACCGTTTCGGCATTTATAGATTTAGATTAATTTGGGTTCTTTTTTTTGTTGTTTGGAACAAAACTGGACAAATCAATATCCAAAAAATCAGGTCCAATTCGCTGTCACTTCGATTCTGCTTTTTGGATAATTCAATATATTTTGGGTTGTTGAATAAAAATATAGGATAATTTAGGACACAAAATTTTTAGTAATTTGTCTTTTTACTAATAAATAAATTTGGGCTATTTAGATATTTACATATATAAATAATCGGTTAACAAATTACATTTATAGATATTTTGGTTATTTGAAACTAAACATAATTAATATTTTACATATATTTATTGTATTTCATGTATTCAAATACTTATCTGGTCTCAGTTCTGTTTTGGTTTGATTTTTTCGTTTTTATGTATAAGGAAACATGAATCTTTAAAAGTAATTTGACTTTTTGCTTAGTTTTTTTCCGATTAGGTTAGGTTAAACTTCACGTGTAGACTGTATATCCGAGAAAATTGGCCATTTGGGTCGTTTTCAAGTTATATATTTGCACTTCGGGTCCGCGAATGTTTTATTTGCAAAGATGGGTCGGTGTTTTTTGCGACCCATACAAACTCGTCCGGCAAATACAAAAAGCTCCCTTCTCCCCTTGACTATTAACGAGTATGCCACTCCTTGTCTCACGTGCGAGCTTTTGTGGACTGTCCCGCTTCCCGAGACACGCGTCTCATTAACTTCATCTTCTTACCTGCAGTTGGCGGTAAGCGACGGTAAGGTAATAATCAGCTTTACAGTCAAAAGAATCTTTACTTTCTTCTCCGGTTCTCATTGCCCCGAAGACCTAAATCGGCAAATCCTTTTTGATTTCGGATTGATATTTTGTCATAGCCACATCGTGCGTCCTAGCATTTATCTTAGAGCGATGGTGGGTAAGTCAACTCCGAAGGGATCTCGGAGTGAGATTGCAGCCGGAAGTCGGAGCCGATCGACGGAAACCTTGCCTCCTGCGGACGCGCAACGTTTTCCAGGTCTGTCTATGGTTCTTTCTTTCTCTGAACTTCATAGTCGACATCGAGTCGTGGGAGAATGGCTTGATTTGTGATACCTCTAAGATCTATTGCTGTTGTCAGAACTTTTGTTTATATTCTGCTTGCCTTATAGATGGTTCATTTCTGTTTTGTAGCTTCTCCTTCAGATGGTAGTCAATCTGGATCAGATGACCAGGCGGAGGAGGTCCATATCGGTTCATCTTCTTCGGCATTTCCTACCAGACTTTTCGCCGCCGGTGCATACCCCGGCAAACTGCGTTTGAACATATATTCAAAAGCAAACGTAATCGGTGAGGTTGCGGGAAGTCTGAAAGATTACCCTGCCATCCTCCAGAAGTTGCTTGCTTCCCAGTTTGGTAAACTGTTTTGGCTTCCCGTCGTTCGCTGCCACAACTCTGCCAAGCTAATTGGTAGCCTCCTCTGCCGACAGCTTGTAACTACGCGTTTACACGAACTGTGGTTCACCTTCGCAACCACTCCTATTCGCTTCTCGCTGGACGAATACCGCGACGTAACGGGTTTGAACTGCGGAGCTTTCGATGTTGAGGATTCTGAAGCTGGTGAAACTACAGACAGCACGATGTGGAATCACCTTTTTGATACCGCACGCGGTTCGATAACAGTACCCGACGTACTGGAGATGCTGAGAAACCGACATCTTGCTGATTGGAAACGCCTTCCTTTGGCGCTGATCGCCTTGGTTGATGGTCTTCTCTGCTGCAATAACAAAAGTCTTAAACTGACTCCGAGGTACGTTGCAATGCTGTGAGATGTTGAGAGGTTTTTGGCGTATCCATGGGGTAGAGAGTCTTTCATGGTGACAATTCCTCGTTTTCTACCCCCTCCTGTCTCGGAAGAAGTCCCGAATCCTATTGAGACGATGCGACAGCGGCTGTCTCAGAAGACGACAGCTGCCTATGGTTTTCCCCTGGCTCTGCAGTTGTTCGTTTTTGAGTGTGCTCCTCTGCTCTTGGAAAAGATACACGCCGGTTTGTCCACCGCAACTTTCTTGGATGACCCGGCGGCTTGCGCAAACCCGTTGACCATTCTTACTGTGCAGGACGTCCTAGCCGTGGAGAATGATCCGCGTGTAAGTTAGCTAACACGATTTTCATACCGTAGTCATCGCGTCTCCCAATTTATGCTATCTTTTTTGTTTTTTTTGTTGCTGCAGCTTACCATCTCCTTCGCCATCACGCCGGAGGAGGAACGCCTGCTTTTGTTGGACGAGGTTGAAGACACCCAAGTTACTTCTCTGCTTCAGAAACTGTTGAGTGGAGAAACGTTTGGAGTTGAAGACTTTCCCGGCGGAGACACCTCCTTCTGCCCTAAGGTGGACAGCGCACACGGTGCCGATCAGTGTGGGGAAGAGAACCCTGTACCCAATCTCGTACACCGGCGTAATTTGCGACCGCGTAAACCAGTGGATGTTAAAATTCAAGATATATCATCGGAAGAAGACAGTGAGCCAGCGGTTTTTCCTTGCTCAAATGGGTGTACGTGTGAGAAGATGCAAGCATTCTTAGCAGCGCAGTACGAGAAGATTTCAACCCAGATTAAGGAGATGGAGAGAAACATACGTAGGGATTTGGGTTTGCCCGAGAGAATCATCAGTAATAGCCGGAAGAGGAAAGCATGCGACGATAATCATGTACAGACTTCCTCCCCTGAGAGTAGTGGCCTTAAACCACGGCCTAACCAGAGTGGGAAGAGGAGAAAAACGGTTGCGAGTGCTTCAGTTGTAAAAACTCATCCGTATTCGCTGCGAGCAGGCGGCGGAGACAGGACAGCTGCAGTTGAGAGACCGGGGGTTGAAAAAAAAGTATCTGCCAAAGGTCGCGCTGCAGCAACTGTGGACCGTCTACCCCGTCAGGTTATCTCATAATCACTGGTTCATTGTGTTTAATTGGTGTACACTTTCGCTAATCGTTAGTGTGCGGATGACTCCCAGGTACCTCGCACACCGACGAAGAACCCACCGGACCATGCGCTGACGCCACCCACCTGCCGAAATTTGATAGATCAGGTAATGTGTTCGATAGTTGTGTTTTTTTACCTCAATGTAGCACGGTTTTAATTCACCGCTGGGGAGGATGATCAGCAGCCACAGACACCATCTACTGCCCTCATCCTGTACAGGGATCCTTTATGTGTTCAGCCCCAGTCGTATGTGTTACCACCAGAGGTCAGTGTGATTTAAGATTGAGCTGGTGTATTTCCCTAATACGACGTATTTAATATTGAGGCTGCTGTGTTGTTCTTGTGACAAATTGCAGGTACCGTCTATCTTCCGTTATGGCGCGGAGGGCGGCTCCCCAGTGGCATGGGAGAAAACAAACCCGCACCGTTATAGGTCTGTCGGAAGTGTGCGTTCATGCCATCCCCCACGGGGAGCTAAATTCGACTCCAAAGCCAAGGTTACATCGACCGGAAGTGGAAATGTCGCCGCTCCTGATTATATAATGAAAGCTGCTTTGGTTTGTTATATGTGAACACTTCTGTAACACCGTGATTAACCGCATTTTTTTGCAGGAAGGTGATCGTCTTGGACACAACAAATCTGTCATTGCTCAGTACGCACCACCTGATTTGAGTGTAGAGGCACAGGTAGTTTAAATTTTTTTTCCCTATTCGCTGTACACCCAAGTTTCGCATCCAACTTACTGCTCTCATGCAGCACCGGCAAAACGAGGAGTCTGTCAAAGAACGGACGATTGAACCTTTAGAAGATCCTACACATAAGGTATTCGTAATGTCTTAGTTGGTGTACACCTGGAATCCAAAATTAATCGTCTTCGTTTGCAGGAAACGATTGTTCCCGATGCCAGCACCGGAGAAGTGAGCGGCGTTCAGGTATTGTCGGTGGTTCTAGTTATGGTGGATTCTTAGTTGGTGTACATCTGGAATCCAAAATTAATCGTCTTCGTTTGCAGGAAACGATTGTTCCCGATGCCAGCACCGGAGAAGTGAGCGGCGTTCAGGTATTGTCGGTGGTTGTAGTTATGGTGGATTCTTGGTGTGCATTCTTTAACATTAAAATGCTGTTCGCGTCCAGGAAGCGGTTACGCCGACTGATGTGGACTATAGTCAGCAGGAGGAAAACAGGCATGAACGTGATCTCGATCCTCTAGGGCCGGGGACGGAAGAAAACATAGCATCCCCAGTGTCTGGAGAGAACATTCAGAAAAGCGGTTCTCCTATTATTGATGTTACTAGCGATACAGGCGCCCCGGTTGATGCCGACGAGCGATATGACAGTTGCAAAGAGGACATCTCCGCTGATACCCAGATGCAAGAAACCGGAGCTGATCAGCTGTCTGAGCCGGAAGAGGACTCCAAGGTCGGTGCTGGTAAACGGCAGCGCAAGAGATCCAGGAAGCTGACGGGAGTGTACGAAGCCGATCCTAGGTTGAAAAAGTTGTTTGATAGCGCGAAAAAGGTTGAGTATAAGCCGATGGAGGAGACGGACTCTGCTGTGTTTGAGGAGTTCATAACAGTTTTGTCTGAAAACACCGATTCGTAAGTGTCCTATCTCGCCTTTAGGTTATATATATACACCCGTGCATAAGTTCTTTTCGTGGGGTTGAATTTGCAGGACTTTCCAGATCAATACCGGTCACTCTGTCGACAATCGGTTCTTTCTTGACATGGCTGAGCCTCAGAAATGGTTGACCGACGAGGTAATAATCTCCCTGCTTTTTGTTGACGTGCTTACAATAATGTGAAATAGCTGCACACCATCGTTTATGTTTATCCAATTTTACGTATAGAGCGTTGCAAGTAATTGTTTTTTCATATCTTCGTTGCACAGCACATGCATGTCCTAATGAATATGTTGTGGAGGCGTCGGGGGAAACATCTTCACAAGGACGGGATTGTCATTTTCGATCAGTACTTTACTAAAACCATTCTGTCATACTGGTCTGAGTTTGAAGCTGCCAATGATAAGCTGAAGTTCGAATGGGGGCCAAACATACCAAAGTATGTGACAGGGAAGAGGAGATGGCAATCAATGAAGTTGGAACTTGGTCGCGATGTCTATACCGTCTATGCACCGATGAATTGGGGTGGAGACCATTGGGTTGGGCTACGCATTGATCTGAAGGACTCTCAAGTGATGATATATGATTCCTTCGTGCCTCACAACAGCGACGAGGAGGTCGATGAATACTTGCGTCCACTGATCCAGTCGCTGCCGTATATATTAGAAAAGTATGCTGGCTTTTGTTCATATCAGGTGAAAGATGGGATGCGATGTTACTCATGGATACGCGCTGAGGGTATTTATCACAACCAAAGGGGTGGCGACTGTGGTCCATGTGCTGCTAAGTTCATTGAGATGCATGCTGCTGGTCTTGGGACGGAGGAGATGAGTCGGATCACAGACAACGATGTCGACAATTTCAGAGAGCAGTATGCAATGGACTGCTATGAAGAATTCGTTGGGAAAGTTAAGGTTGTGAATGAATAAACTAAAAATTATGTTAGTTATGTCTTTTTTTCTCGTTGAACGTCGGCTAAACGTAATGGTACTCTTATAATTATGTGTGCTGTTTTTTCTGTGCTTGATCTAATTTGTGCTTATAAAAATAGCGTACACCTAGAAACAATCACTGTACACCAGTTCAAACCATAGGCTTTGGTGGATAACAGACTGTTACATTGTAACATATATAATGGAACGTAAGTGTCTTTTGGCAATTTGTCGTACACCTTAGATAAGGATGCACACCAAATAAACATTTTGTAGATAAGATTTGGCAGTACATTAGACTGATAAAGATACACACCAAAACAACAATTTGTGGTACACCTGGTAATAAAGATGCACACCACATAAACATTTTGTAGATAAGATTTGGCAGTACATTAGTCTGATAAAAACAAGGGTTATGATTACTGAGCCGGAGAACTACGAATTATTACATTTTAGAGTTTCTTAATTATGTCCTTCAGGTCTGCAATCTCTTCAGCGTTTTTCTTCGAAGCTCTGTCCATCCTGTCGAACTGATAACCAAGTTGTGCAATGTCATCAGCGTTTTCCTTCAAAACCTTCTCGATTTCATCGATTTGGTAACCGAGGTGTGCAATGTTAGCGTCGTTGGTGATCGAATCTTTTTTGATCATATCCACCTGAAACTCAAGTGGACCAAAGCTACGAATCTTGGCTTCGTTGGCAGCAACTTTATCCTTTAAACGCCGGGTTTCATCTTCAATTGCCTCGTTCCATTCCTTCTTTCTGTGCAAGCCGTCATCCTGGAAATAGCATGTCTGCATAAGTATGTAATGAAAGGCAACAATTAGAAGTTGGATTTTACAACGTACCTTGAAATCCTTGCATACAAAGTATTTCTTCCCAATGTCTGCCCCGTCTTTAGAGATCTCTACCGTTATCTGGCTTCCGCATGGACAACTATCCGGAATTCCATGATCAGAGTGAGCGACTGCGAGTACCATGTTCATATACGACGACCCATCAGAGTCGCTGTAGTTATCATCATCAGACATTCTAGACATTTTGTTCTAAAGAGTTAGAGAGAACGAGAGATGGAATTGGAAACAAATATGGTGAAATATAAAAGGGGACCTTGCTCTATTTATCAAAAAGTTGTGATATGTCTCATCAATCAATTAATGCTCATTTTTCAAATTTTGAAAATTTTATAATGGAGCGAAAACAATCAGATTCAAAAATTGAATTTAAAGTGTCCGCACGAGGAGAATTGATGTATCTGGAGTATTCGACCCGTTTGAAACTGATAAACCCGACCCGGGTATTTGGATGCTATCATTTCCCTTTTTCGATCTAATTTATATTAGGGTTTTTATCGCTTTCAAAGGGGCGAGAGATAGAGAAAGAGGGGGAGAGAGAGACTGTGATTTTGGGAGAGATTATATGGGAGAAAGAGAGATGGATTTCCGTGGATCGAGGCATAAGGGAAAGGGTAAGGCGAAAGAAAGCATTGTGCTTTGTGGCTGTGGGTTGCCGGCTAAGAAGGCTCAATCTTGGACAGACGAAAATCCGTTTCGTAGGTTCTATGGGTGTGAACGATACAAGTTATTTCCTAAAATGTGGTTGCCTCATATATATTAGTTTTTTGGAAACAATCTCATTTTGTTAATTGTTAGACTCCGCTGGATTGTCGCTTTTTTCAATGGATCGACGAGGGAAGCCCTTATGGATGGCAAAAGAGAGCTTTGCTTGAAGCTAGGAACAACATTCGGCAAAAAGAGGAGACTATTATGGAATTGAAGAAGAACATCGCGAAGTTTCAAAGCGATTGGGCTGAAAATGCAGAATTCGAAGAAGACATCATCAATGGCTTTCTAAAGCTGTAAAGAAATGTCTCTTTCTCGTCATGGTCTATTATTAAGTTTGTGTGTGTACGGTGTGTTACCCTATTGTATTTTCCCTACGACGTATGTGTACGGTGTGTTACCCTATTGTATAAATCCGGCATATATAAATTTCATCATAAGGAACAGGGTGTACAGATGTATAAGAAAGGTGTACATTAATGTACATAGATAAAAGTGTACACCCCTTACAACATATATAGAGACAAGCAGTTTCGACGCTTCATTCAGTATGAGGTGTACACCCCTAACAACATAATTTGTTTTACATTAACGTACACCCCATATAGTGATGCTTTTACAGCGTACACCTATGTCTTTTAGATGCACACCTCTGGCCACTGAGAGAAAATTTTATAGGGAACCCTGGGATGCGTATCCAACTTCTTATTTTAAAGAATTTGAGAAATGTTGACGCATAACCAAAAAAGTCTGCAGTTTGGGCAAGAACCTCCGTAAATGTCTTCACGTCGGTAATCATGGCCATATAAGCACCTTGGAGTCTTAATTATTAAATCATCCGGGAACTTGAAAGTATCCTCATATTTGTTGATGTTGAGGTCAAACGCGCCAAAACGTTCCAAATGCCACTGTATGGATTCTCCTACTTCTACAATCATCTCGGATTGTAGGTCGTAGTGATAGGATGCGAACTGGCGGAAAATCGTGGCGGCTTCCTTCTCTTTCCCAAGACAAACATTGAAAATGCCAACAGCCAAGGTGGACATGTCATGGTTTGGGATATTTGGTTCCAAGATTTTAATACTCGCATGAAGTCCTTCGCTTGTCGGTGCCTTTAGGAGACCTTCGTGGAAGATTGCGCGTGTGTTACCAGCATCGACACATTTTAGATGCAAAGCCCGAAACTTACCACCTTCGCGTATTTGACAAGTCACGTACAAGACCATTTCGCTAACATCGCACATCTTTAAGACAGAACGTTCGTGTGCGAGTGCGTAACCGCGTTTTCCAGCCCGCAACCAACCGGCTAGGTTGTATACTGACTCCTCTGCGTAGAGCTCAATGATTTTGGACACAATTTCGTTGGGAAGAGTTGGGAGAACTTGAGTTGCCATACTTTTAGATTATTTGATCACTGTTTATCTTCTACCGTGAATATGTATTTCAGATATATCATGTATTTTCCAACTTAAATAGAGACGTATTTAGTGAAACCGCGTGAGTTAAATACCGAAGTTATTATCCCACCAAGAAACCTAATAATGTCAGAGTACGCATTAGTGCGTCATACTTTGTGAGTTAAATACCGAAGTGATTGTATTTAAAATATATTGTTATTTTACATATATATGAGTCTAATATTATAGAACAAAACAACGACGAAGAAGATTCATATATTCCGAAATGTATAAGTGTATGCATTGTAAAACATTAAGGAAAACAACCCTTATTCCCATAGATAAAAGTGCATAAAACCGGTGGACGGCGTGAAATCGCGTATAAAAAGACTCATCTCTTTAATCCAGAAGCATGACTTACACATGTCTTCAGCCTTGGTGGTCTCAATGTCCCAATGACACCAACGCCTGTGATTTAAAGGAGAACATGGGAAACTGTAGAACAACGGAATGAATTTTGATATGAACCCTTCCCTCTTTTTAACGAAAGCAGACCAGTGTTCCCAAGGCCAATAAGGTTGTGTTCGTACCAGCGTTCTGATTTCCGCAAGAGATGATCTTGTGAATCGAGACAGGTATTCCTCATCGTCATAGTATAGCTTCCTTGTCATTGCATAGGTATACAACGCTCGCTCGTATCCTGCATCAGCCGCGCTCTTAATAAGCGCAAGTCCCTCTTCGTGACGCTCGTGCCTGAAAAAATACTCAACACCCTTAATGTATAGAGTACTTGGATTTCCCTCCCTAAAGCATCTTCGCAACAAACTACTTCGGACCCTGAAGTACAAAGGATGCTTAAACAAATCAAAAGAAGCATAGACCATATCCTCATCTGCCAATGCTCGCATCGCCTTGCAGGACACACGGAGTCTATAAAAGTCTTGAAAAGAGTTGTGTGCCACACGCTGAACTACCAAAGCCTGGACCTCTCTGGGGAGCATTAATATCGGGAATTCTGGCATTTTTGTGGGCGAAATCTTAACAAGACAATTGTGGGTTGGTTTATATTTATAGGGGGTAACAGTTGCGACGATTGGGTAGAAGTTGTATTCCGAAAAGTCCGTACACCTTGCTCAAAAAGTGTGAAACACAACATGCATATGGTTGGCTTGATGATAATTAATATTAGACAAACTTATAAAACTAAAGGCACACCAACAACCATACGGACATGCATTGGTAAGTATTACGACAGATAGAAAGCGTAACGGCTACTTTGTAATTGTATTTCCCAACGTCTATATCTTATTTACTTCGCTGGATACAGAAGAGAATTTTGAATTTGTACACCGGTTGTGTTTTAAATAAACCGCGATTAAATATACCATTATGGGCCTAATTTAATTGATTGTAACATATTAGGCCCAAAGTCCAGTAAAATAATGCTTGTGTGGCGACTTCTCGAACCATTTCTCATTAATTGTGTTGAATGACCGACGTGATGGTTGAGTGCTCGAGTTCTACTTTCTCCTCTAGAAAACTGTATTTCCTCTAACCATCTTCCTTATCTTCTCGTTCCGATTAAAAAAATAAAATAAAAAACCCTAAAGATGGCCTCTTCGTCATCTGCGTCCAATCGTCGCCGGAATCGTGAATACCGTAGCCCAAGTCCTAACCTTTCAAGTTCCTCATCGGAGGATGGGGATGATGAGCCTCAGTTTATGACATTTGAATCTCACCTTGCGACAACTCGGGGGTTCTTCGTCGCCGGCCCACCAGTGGCAAACCCATGGTCTATGCGGCATGTAACTGAAGAGAGCTTTCGTAAGTATCAACAATTATGCATACGAGGGTTTTTAGTTCAGGGAATGTTAGCGTTAGATGATCCGGCTTTTGCTGAAGCGCGCACAATAATCGATAATCGTGGATGGATGTACACTGTATTGCATGTTCGGCCTTTCTGCCCACGAGTAGTTAGGGAATGTATCTCGAACTTATATAATGCCGAAGACGGCGTTTATATAAGGGGACGCCGTTTCGATTTCGACCCCGTCGTCATCAATCAACTCTTTATGACTCCTTTAACGGTACAGTCGCGCAGCTGGGTGGATGTCGATCTATCGCAAGCCATTTCGTTCTTAACCGCTGCTCGCTCCTCTCGGTGGGAAACATTCTCACTAACGCACCTATTACCGCAGTATCTCTGCCTCTACAAAATCTGTGAGCTTAACTGGCTTCCTGGTTTTCATGTTGATGCAATGATCAAGAATAGGCTGCGTTTTCTCTTTGCGTTTGTAAAAAACATGCCCATAGACTTTGGTGTGTTGGTTTACGACCAGGTCATCGAAATGTGTCGTACACCTGAAGCCGACAAGAAAATAGTTCTCCCCAACTTTATCTATCAAACACTCATTCTACAGAGGGAGATTCTGGCTCTTCCAGTTGATGAACCTCTTATTGGTGAACCACATAGGATGTATGACGTTGAGGCAGATCTTTCAATTCGCAGGGGGAGAAGAGGCCGTATCAATTCGGAAAGCGGTTAACTATATTAGTCTATGCAACTCTATGTCTTATATTCGATTTTAGGTACTATATGTAATATTTAACCTCAAGTATTAGGAAACTCTGTCTTTTGTATTCGGTATTACGCACTGTATTTTGAACTTATCGGATTACACCATGGTGTACTATAAAAATGTATTACAAGTGTGATGTAGTACTGTATTAGGAACCTATGTCTTTTGTATTAGGTATTAAGCACTGTAATTAGGAAACCAGTTTTTATTAAGAAATTATCGGATTACACAATGGTGCACTAACAAAATGTATTACAATAAAAATTTATCAGTATCTGTCACACGTGGACCATATATTTTTGGTTGTATATCGGAGTATTAGGAATACTTTCCGTTGTACACCTCACAAACATCCAACTACCACGCATCGAAGGATGGAAACCCGGTGGTCGGCCTGAAGTCTCGTAGAAAAATACCGACCTCTTTTAACCAAAAACATCTGTTACACATGTCTTCCGCCTTGCTCTGCTCAATGCCCAATAGATCCCAATCCTGGTCCAAAATAGGAGAACACGGGCAACTGCGGAACATTGGGACGACCGCTGATATGAATTCCTCCCTCTTTGTGATGAACCAGGCGTTATGGTCCAAATTCCACCCCCCGTGCGATGATCTAGCAACCATTCCTATTTGACCAACGGATTGTCGTGAGAAGAGTGAAAATAACTCCTCCCGGCCAGTTAAAATATTTGCAGTCATTGCATACGTATACAGAGCTCTCTCGTACCCTGCATCTGCGGCTGACTTTAACAAAGCTAATCCCTCTTCCTGGCGATCGAGTCTGTAGAAATACTCTACACCCTTGATGTAAAATGTACTTGGGTTCCCCGCGGCGTAGCATCTTCTCAACAATCTATCTTCAAAACCCGGATGAAAAGGGTGTTTGAACATATCGACGGACGCATACACCCCAACTCCATATGACAACGCACACAAGGATTTGCAAGTAGCGCGGACTCTATAAAGATCTACAAAAGAATTGGCTGCGACGCGTTCCACTACTAACACTTGAATCTCTTGTGGGAGGCTTAATATAGGGAATTCTAGCATTGTGGGACGGATTTTTCGCGTACTGAACGACTAAGTTGTATTTCTTAAGAACTTATACCACCATAAATTGTCAAGACAAGCAGTCTCTTTTAAAAGGAAAGATAAACCCAACAGTTGCAATGAAAGAGTGTCTTATACGAAAGAGTGTATTTCGCAATACGCCATCAGTTGCAATGACGTACACCATGAAGATTACGCTCATTCTTGGTGTACGCTTTTCTTTTATAAGCACAAATTAGATTAATCACAGAAAAATAGATTAAAAAACAAACAAACCCATTTTGAACTGTTTTTCATCATTATACTCACTCGGTAACGTAAGCTTCATAATGTAGTTTGAAATTAAGGCAACCTTCTGACATGGAGAAGACATCTTTTTATACATATTTATACTAATTAACGTATGAACTTAAGGTATTCTCATCTCTTTCTTCGTTGGTGTACGAACACTCGTACACTTATGGATTTAATGCCAATTTAAATTTAAGTAAACTCTGCCTACGACAAGAAAGTTTCCAACTTTATTCCGCATGGTCCAATCAGTCGGAGATTTAATTCTACCGAGGAGTCGCAACCATTAAATTCGCATGGTTTCAACCGAGGAGTAGTAATGGAACGACGCTTCTGTTTCCAAAAAAATAATTAAATATATAGTACTCCGTTGTCATTCTACACACATTCTCTGCAAACACCTTTCTCAGCAAACTTCCTTTTCTGCATACTTTCTCATTTCCAAAAATGGTGTACGATATTAGCCAGGGTAAAATGTCGGTGAAAAAATACAGGCGATTCTTCTACAGTTTGCCTGAGGTCGCCAACCGCCCCGAGGACGGGCTGAAGGAAGAGATCCGCCAGGGTCTGGAAAAGGAGGAGTTTGCCACCCTCGACGCCCAGTTCGAGGAGGTAGAGGAGGTTGAGGAGGGTTTGAAGGAAACACCTCCTTCCAGCCCTCGCAAACGCCGCCGCACAAGCCCCGATCACCGCAGTAGCAAACGGGGATGCAAGTCGGTGACAAAAGGTGACCCGGAGGATGAGGGTTACGGTTATGACGGCGAAGCAGCGACGGAGGAGGAGGGTTCAGAGCGTGACTACTGGAAGTGGATGGACATGGAGACGGACGTCGAAAAAGACGACGCTTCCGACAACGACACCGACTCCGACTGCAACCCAGTGGACGGCTACCCAGTCTGCTCCGGCAACGACTCCGACTCCGACTCCGACACCGACTCCGACTCCGACTCCGACTCCGACTCCGACTCCGACACCGACTAGCAACCTCCCACTCTTTTAATAATTAATAAATATTTTGTATTTCAATGTATTTCTTTTTTATTTTGAACTCTTTTAAATTTATTATATTTCTGTTTATTATTTAAAATATTTTATATTTATATTTAACTACAACCAGCCACAATACCTGATCGCCGATCACTTCTCCAGATGAGATCGTCCTGCCATCGGGTACAATCGTTTCCTATCGCAAACGATTAATTTCGGATTCCAGGTGTACACCGGCTAAGACATTAGGAATACCTTATCTGTAGGATCTTCTAAAGGCCCAAGCGTCCGATCTTTGACATACTCCTCGTTTTGACGGTGCTGCATCAGATCAGTTAGTTGGATGCGAAACTTGGGTGTACCGCGAATAGAAAAAACAAAATTTCAAACTACCTCTGACTCTACCGGTGGTGCGTACTGAGCAGTGACAGAATTGTGAAAAGGTTGGCCTCCTCATCTTCCATGGCATTTCCCATTTTTAAATTGTGGTCGCTGATTATCTTCACCCTATATATTTGGTTAGCTGTATGCAACAGCATACATATTTAGATTCAAGAGTTCTCTAGAAGGTTTGATTTCTTCACTTTAATCAAGTATCATGTACACCTTACAGGCAATCATGTGCACCTGGAAGATTATGACGTACACCATATCAAATGTATCCAAAAACAGCTAATATGTTATCACAAATATTAAAGGATATGAAAACCATAATGTATTAAGTACGCTCATCCTGGTGTACGCATTAATCAAGTATCATGTACACCTTACAAGTAATCATGTGCACCTGGAAGATTATGACGTACACCATATCAAATGTATCCAAAAACAGCTACGTTGTGGTTACCAAAAAACAAAGATTTCGGTTTTTGAAAAGATGAACGACGTTGCTCCCAAAAAATGTACCCTACCGATCATGGCTTCGGTTTCTTGCAAGTACTCTTCTTGTGACCCTCCTCAAAACAATTGGAGCACTTGTTCGGTTTTTTCTTTTTACTCGCCCCCTGCTGTAAACGACAAAGTATATATTAATTGGAACATGTACTATGGGGCACTGATTTATTTGTTAAAGTCGAAGTTGCAGTCTTACCGGAACCTCTCCGGCCGATAGTTTGCGTTTGATTCCTGGCCTTCCCTTCGTTCTTTTGGTCATGGGTGGACAAAGATCAACCTTTAGTATTTCTGCTGGCACTTCAATATCCTTTGGATCCTGAACCGGAAGTATGATACCCTCAACAGCGACTGCCCATGTTTATTTGAGATGATGTTTACTAACATACATGTTGTACTCCATATTACGAGAAGAAGCAGCAGCAATGGCGTGTCGGCAAGGCAATCCAAGCATCTGGAATTCGAGGCAAGTGCAGGTCCGGTTTTCCAGATCAACGGTGAAACTGAAGCCAGTTGCCTTGTGCGAAACTTCGAATTTCCATGTGGAACATGGCAAAACAAGAAGGCCCGGTGACAGCACTAGCTGTTCCACCAGAATTTCTTCAATTTTATCAGGAATATTCCCCTTCATCTTACTGATATCGCATCTCCTGGTCTCAAACCATGTACACAACTTCCGCCGAATGAATTCAAACAATGCCATTATAGAACTATCACGAGCTGGCAAAAGAGCCTTGTTCAACGATTCAGCAGCGTTAGAAGTCATCATGTTGAACCTGTCTCCTTTGAAATGTGAACGCGTCCATAACTTCTTATCGATTTTCTCCAAATAATCCCAACATTGCCAATCCGTAAGTTTAATAAGATCCATGATCTCATTAAACTCTGACACTTTGAACAACTCTCCGGCTCTGCCAACCATAGCCTTCTGTTGTTTACCCTTATACTTCTCAGCCACATTATGTTGAAGGTGTACAAGACAAATTCCATGGTGTGCACGCGGGTACCATTTCTCTTTGGCTGCAAAAATTGCTGCACATCTATCTGATATCATACTTAAATCACACCCATCTTCTACAATAGTAGATAGCCTCTCGAAAAACCAGGACCAAGATTCTTTGTTCTCGCTTTCCACTACAGCGAAAGCAATGGGGAATACGCGGCTGTTAGCATCTTGTCCGCTGGCAGTTAGCAAACAACCTTTGTACTTGCCAAACATGTGCGTCCCGTCCACCACGATGACCTTACGCAGGTGCTTCCACCCATCAATGCATGCTTTCAGGGACATGAATGCATACTTGAACCTTGTTTTTCCTTCTATATCGAGTTCGGTTTTGATATCAGTTATCGTTCCAGGGTTTGCAACCTTCAGAACATGGAAGTACTGTGGTAGCATCTTGTAAGATGTCTCCTCTGTTCCTTGCGCGGACGCAATCGCTAGTTCTTTTGCTCTCCAACCTTTCCAGTATGAGCATGTGTAGTTGAATTCCGTTCGCAATATTTCAGGGAGTTCCATAGCACGCGGTCCAGAGTAGAGTCTCTCGTATTTTGACCGCAACAGAGCTGCAAGCACTTTTGCAGTACCATGTTTTCTGTACTTTCCTCGAAGATCTGATACGCATGTATGTGTAAGAATGGACTTTCTAACAAGATAAGTTGGTGACTCACCGAGTTGCACCGCCAATACCCTCCACTTACATTCCGCATCGTAGCATTTCGCCGTGATTCGGCGTTTTCAATGCCGCAGCTTAAAAGTACACACCTTCGCAATTGCATAGACGGCCAACGTCAACTTGCACTCCGCCTTGTTTTTAAACGTCCTACCAACGTATATGTTACTGTCCTCCTTGCTGAAGTCGATTTGCAGAGGCTGACAGCTCGTTTCATCCCTTTCACGATGCCCACCATCTACATCATTATATCCGTACATATCTGATACAGAAATCCCTTTCATTAATGCTTCGCCACCCTTAGTTTGTGTAGTTGCGGCGCCAGGAGGATCAGTAAACACATCGTCGTCGTCTTCAATCTCACGGTTGTGCCTGTTAAATTTCTTCGGAGGAGTATCCAGAACTACATCACCACTATCAACCGGCTCTACACCCTCAGTGTGTGTCCTCTTCGAGACAGGAGTATCAGCAAACGCATCTTTATCATCATCTTCAGTCACCCTGGTGTCTCTGTTTTTCGTTTTAGTTGGCGTGACGTGAACAATACCATCGCCTTCATCGATATGGGTTGCTTGGGTGTACGAACTAAAACCACAGCGAGAGGATGATATATAATCGTTTCCTACTTGCTAGTGTCTGTTGAAAGTGTCTGCTTGGAAGTGCTTTTGTCTGATTTACGCCCACCAGAGCTACAACGTTTACCCCGCCCAGACCCTCTCTTTCCAGTCCCCACGCCTCTGCCACGAATACCACCAGAACGCCTAATACCATTACCACCAAACTGTCCACCATGTTTCCCTGTGCTTGGCCCCTCTTCAAAATCATCATCGTCGTCCTTATAACCACAACCGTCCCGAATGTAATCATCCCACTGATTGTAGTCGTAATCGTAATCATCTCCTTCGTCTTCTGACATAACATCTTCCCTGCTTGCTCCACCGTCCACCTCCAAAGCTCCAGAGGTTCCTACTACCTCAGCCTCACTTTTGTCCATTGCCTTCTCAAGACATGGCTTTCCCGTCTCTTCTTCACTACACATTTGTTGAGGTAAATTACCTTCCTTATTCAATCCATTTTTGGCGCCTTCATTATTCCCTCCATTCACTACTCCAACTTCATTCCCACACACGTTATCCTTCTCCTGTTCGCAGCTCTCTTTATTAGGTCGGAACTGCGATTCAGGATTAGTCCCACCAGACTGCGATTCAGGATTAGCCCCACCAGACTGCGATTCAGTATTAGCCCCACCAGACAGAGATTTGCTTTTGTAAAGTGCTTCAATTGCTTCAACTTCTTGCACCCAATCAACGTCATCTTGCTCTGGAGCTCCCAAAGGTGCATTCATTGGCGACATTATTGCTCTTTGGGACCTAAGAAATATCATTTCTCCTGCAACACGCTCTCTGAATGTGACGAAGAGATTGACAGACTTGTCTCCACGGTGTAAAGCCTTGAAAATCCTTAAATCTGTGTCCGTTACTATCTCACCTGGAGCAGCCCCTGTACCCACCATATCACTCTCTCCATCATTAAGCCAGTATCGCATTTCCACAGAGACTTCCCGTCCCAATAGCCCATACTCAGCAAAGATACTACCTTTTAACCCCTCAACACCTCTAATTCTGGATAAATCGATTGCTCTACCCATTCTATCATTATCTATCTTGAAATCCCAAGCTCCGGTGTCATACATTATCCACCTCCCAGCCATAACGACAATGCAAGAATTACAGCCACCTACAGTCCAAGAAAAAGTTACCGTTAGGGTAATTGCAAACAGAGGAAACCCAAATTTATGATAAAAGAATATTGTACCCTCGCCGGTCGTCGTACTAATTTCCTTACCTTTCCCATCACTGCTTGACCCGCCGCTCCGGCACCCGATAATTGTTTCCATCGTTTTCAGTTACGGTGGATGCACCTCCACCGCTTCAGAGAACCAATATATCTTCTGCTATTAGGGTTCTTTTTTTTGTTGTCCACCAGTTCTAAGTTAATCTTACCATTAACTAATAAGACCCACAAATTAGTTTAATAATATTATCACAAATATCTGAAACTGGCGGGAAAGTAGATTAAGCTCGTTGTGTAACAGGTCACCTGCTCAACCGGTCACCAGAGAAAAAAAGAAAAAAGCTTCAGCCGGCCGCTCGCACGTGAGAAACCATGAAAGTCGAGTGGGTCGTTAAGTTTTTGGGTCTTTTCCTATGGGTCGCTGCCATAGTTTCATGGGTCAAAACAAAGAAGTTGCTAGGTCAAAAGGCCAAAATGGCCATCGATTTTACTCTCTCACATAGGCGGCCCATTTCCACAAATAAAACTTCCCGCGACCCGAATCCCTAATTAAAACTTAGACGCGACCCTAAACACTAACGGACTCCTGTATATCCTTTGAATAAAAAAACAATTGTTTCAATTTTCACAATGATCAGCTAACAAACCAATCTGATATTTTATTTGATAGGATTTTTTTTCTTCAATTTAGCAAGCAAGACCATTGATGAACTAGTAATCTCTTAGATATTCAAGTGATTTTCTTTCTCTTTATTTTTTCCAGAAATTTATTTGAAGTAACAATAAAGCACATTAAAAATAAATAATGAAAATGAGAAATCTATCCAACTTTTTCATATACAAAAAGTTACTTCCATGTAAATGAAAAAGTTTAAAATATTGAATTACGTAGTAGATTCAACTAATAAGCTAAAATAACTTGAGAAGAGAAAACAAGTTTACAAGATACCCAATTATCTATAAAACATAAATTCTTAAAGACATATAATAGTTAGTTGAAGATTCAAATGATTGTAATAAATCTCATTGGTATGTTTATTGTCTATGGTTGATTGTACTTTTAATTCAAAGTGCATGTTTTCAAATTTGTAAATAATTCTCATATATTTGAAGATCATAGAGTGTCCAATAAAGCAAAAATTATCATGTATAATGTGGTTTTAAAATAAAATTGAAGACTTTACAATGAAATGCAAGGACTGTGCAATATTAAAAGGTAAAGTTTTTTAGTCAATAAATTTTGTATGCACTGGAAAACCATAAATGTCTATTTGTATTGATGACATATGCATCACAAAAATTTTAGATGGTTGTATCATGTATGAGGCACAACGATGTAACTTTTACATCCAAATTAGTTTAATATCCAGAGCATAGGAACATTGTATATAGAATCAACCTTTATTATATTGTTAAAAGTCTCAAATAGTGCGGTACCAAAGTCGATTATGACAATAATGTATCGACCAAAGAGATATATCACTCTAAGTAGAAGAAACATTGTTTCCAATTTACTCACGTAGAAGAAACATTTAGGATTGTTTTATACACATTTAGGAAGGGCTAAAACTAGATTTAACTCACAAACGACTAATTGTAGCATATCATTTTATCTTTTTGATGAGTGTACTTATCTGACAGCTGTTTTTTAAAGAAACATGTGTTACGTCTTCCACCATTTTTTCATCCCCAAGGTAGTATAGTAGCTAAACGTATATCTTTTTAACTATTTTGGCTAAATCTTCATATTTCACATCATTTTCTACGTAAAAAGATGTGTTTCTATTTGTGTCCATAGAGAACTACCAATAAAATTTTCCTTTTGAAATTCATTCTCTACACACGTAATATGTATTGACCATCTTTCAAAAATCTATCAAAAAGAAATCAAAATAAGAATTTAAGAGTAAGTGAAACAATCAACAATCATCATGTGGCTAATCCAAATCAACTGTATATGAGATCAGAACCACTAGTAAAGTAAATGGAAACATATCTAATATTTACCTGTGGTTTTTGAAAGGTTTTTAAACCAGAGAGTTTTTAAACCAGAGAGAAGCCATTGGCTATAAATAGAGGTCCTTGGCTACAAGTTGACAAATATTAAACCTATTAATATACGACATAATCAATCGAACTAAAAGCAAAATCACAATTCCATCAAAGTTGATAACTTCCACCTGATTCCTAATTGCAAATTCATCATCCATATAATAATGAATACATGTGAATTGAAAAAAAAATACTCGTAAGCACCAATATTCTATTCATTGGACGATTTTCTCGATGACGAATCACATGACAATGAAGATCTGAGACGATAGCTACACGGTATCGTTGGACAATGATGAGCTGACGTGATGATGAAGAAGATGTGACGTTAAAGAGGAAGAGCTACAACGATCTCATCCGGTGATGATGAGTTGATGAAAAGTTGTGGGAGATCGTTCGGTGATGACGAATGATGATGAGAGTACGATTTATCAAAGATTCAAAATTTAAGTTTTTTAGTAAAATTAAATATAATGTAACTAGAGATTTGTGTGATATATACAGTGGTCATTTACCCTATTTAAGAAAACCTAAATGAAATATTTTGGATATTAGATATTAGTCTGTGAAAAACATGATTTATTTGAGACAATTTCTCTATAATTTTGTTTTTAGTCTTACACAAATTACATATATGATAAAACTAAGAAAGAAAAAGCATATGAAAAAAATTTGATAACAAAATATTTTTAGCAAAAAAATGTAAAAGATGTATGCGTGGTCTGAAAATTAAATAATATCTTATTATATAAAGCTTGGTTTTTCAAAGTTACTAATTAACATAATCACGATATGTATCAATCAAAAATTTAAGATTGTGACATGTGTTAATCTATCTCATATTTAAAAATATATACATTAAGAATAAGAAAAACAAATTTACTTAAAAAGTAACTATAAATATTATTAATAGTAATTTTTTCCATTTTTAAAATTCTAAACAAAAGATAATTGCAAAATATTATTTGATGGTAATTTTCCTTCTAATATTGTTACATGTATTTAAATATATAATGGTTAAAAATATATATACTTATATACTAAAAATGAATTTTGAAAAAACTATTTAAAAAAATGATTTAATAGTAAAAAATTGTTTTAAAATTTCTTTCATAGTAATTTTGTTTAAAATTTTCCTTTTTCAAAATACTAAACAAAAAAATTTCAAAAAAAAAATTATTCAATACTAATTTTCCCTTTCAAAAATCTTGAAAATATAATTAACATGATTTGACACATGGCAGTTATATATTTAAGATGTGATATGTGTTAAATTATCTCATAATTAAAAAATAAATATTACGATAATAATAAATGATTTTTGTTAAAATTAATTATAAATATTATTTAATAGTAATTTTCCATTTTTAAAATCGTAAACAAAATATCTTATTATATAAAGTTTGGTTCTTCAAAGTTACTAATTAACCTGATCGCGACATATGTCAATTATGTATTTAAGATTGTGACATGTATGAATCTATCTCATAAATAAAAATATATATACTAAGATAATAACAAAAACGAATTTTGATTAAAAAGTAATTATATTTTTATTATCTAATAGTAGTTTTCCATTTTTAAAATCCTAAAAAAAAAGATATTTGCAAAAGATTATTTGACAATAGTTTTCCTTTTAATATTCCGACATGTGTTAAAATATATAATGATTAAAAATATATACAAAAATAATAAAAAACAATTTTTGAAAAAGTAAATTTAAAATTTATTTAATAGTAAAAACTAACTTTAGAAATTATTTAATAGTATTTTTATAAATTTTACTTTTAAAAATCCTGAACATAAAAAAAATTGAAAAAAAAATTGTAAAAAAAAATATTGAGCTTGGTTCTTCAAAGTTGCTAATTAACATAATTGTGACACATGGCAATTATATATTTATAATTGTGATATATGTTAAACTAATATCATAATTAAAAATAAATATACTAAGATACTAAAAACGATTTTCTTAAAATTAATTATAAATATGATTTAATAGTAATTTTCTATTTTAAAATCTTAAACAACATATATTGCAAACTATTATTTGATAGTAATTTTATTTTAATATTGTGACATGTGTTAGAATATTTTATGATTAAAAGATATACTAAAAAATAAAAATATATTGAAACCTAATTTTCAAAATTATGTAATACAGATTTTGAAAAAATAAGAATTAATTTTAAAAATATTTAATAGGGATTTTTTTTAGAAAATTTCCTTTTTTAAATCCTAAAGAAAAAATAATTGTAAGGTAATTTATTTAATACTGAATTTCCTTTTCTAAAATCCAAAAGAAAAGATAATTGTAAGAGATTATTTGATAGTAAATTTCCTTTTAAAATTTTGATATGTGTTAAAATATCTCATGTTTAATAAAATATATAATAAGATGATAAAAGAACTTTTTATAAAAAAAGTTAATTCTTTAGTAGCATTTTTCTCTATTTTTTTTCTTTTAAAAAATTTTAAACAAAACAATATTAGTCAAATAATTTATTTTAATACCATTTTTTGTTTTCTGAATTTCTAAAGAAAATATGATTGTAAGAAAAATATTTGATAGTAAGTCAATTTCTAAAATCTTAAGCATAAGAAAATTGTAAAAGAGTGTTTAATAATAGTTTTTTTTCTTCAAATACTAATCAAATTTTTTTTGTAGAATAATTATTTCAAATATTTTTATGAATAATCAATTTTCAAATTGGAATAGTTAATATTCTTTTTAAAATTGTAAACCAAAAGGACATATAATTATTCGCATATATATATATATATGTGTGTGTGATTAAACTCCCTCATGTTTTGTTAATTATGTTAATTAGAGATACAAGAAAAATATTAAATGAATTTTTCTGCATGTTCTTTCACATCTCCGCGTTTCTACTTTTTTTTTGGTGTCACATATTGAGAAAATAACTAGGTTTCCTGATTATCATATTAAACTGATGTTGATCTTTTTAGAAAATTATATAATTGTCATACTGTCGTACGTTAGTTAGATTGCCACAATTATACTTAAGCGTTTGTACATGTTGTTGTATGTAAGTTAATAGGAAAGGTTAATGTGACTATTATGCTTATCTGTGTTTGTTCTTATCGACATGTAAAATTGGTTCTACTGTTGTAAATTATGCTACTAAAAAATTTAAATAAAAAAGAAGAAATTTGCAATGGAATGTTGTAGGTCAAACTACTAAAGAATTGAAATCAAAGAGAAAGACTTTGCAATGGACAATGTTACTAATAACAATGCTACTAAAGTTAATGTGACTATTATGCTTATCTGTGTTTGTTCTTATCGATATATAAAACTGGTTATACTGTTGTAGGTTATGCTACTAAGAAATTTAAATAAAAGAGAAGTTTGCAATGGAATGTTGTAGGTCATGCTACTAAAGAATTGAAATCAAAGAAAAAGAATTTGCAATGGACAATGTTACTAATAACTTGACCTAGACAACATGATTACTGAAAGTAGAAATCCTAACCAGAAATTATGTGGAAAAACAAATTTTTATTTCTAGAATTAGTCTCATACCAACATATATAAGATGGCATTTCAAACTGAAATGACGTTAATTTTCTACACGAGTTTGATGACTATCAACAAGATTTAAGATTAAACCTTAAAATGTTGGTCAATTTTTGCCAAGTCCGGTCTTACAATTATACATCGCACTATCAAGAGTCACTACAACTGCATAGCTTCAGATTTTTAAAACATAACGACAATATATGGTATACTACAAAATCTTATATATCAAAAAATACAATAATATATAATATATAAAAAGAGGTTAAAGTCACACCATGGATGCTAAAGTAAACATATTTGATGTTTTATTTTGCAATATATTTGATTTTTAGCTAACTATCAATAATATATATTGATTGATGTTGTGCAATTTAATATTTTTAATTGTGGTGTTTTTAATTTGTATTAAACAATGTAAATAATATATAGAGTTTACAATTCTATATGTTTCAATTAATTTTTTTCATCCAATTAACTATAACTATTATTATTTTGAAAAATAATTAAAAATAAAAATTTAATATAGTATTTAGAACACCATTAAACTGAAATAGAAATAAAAATATCAATAAAAATTTATGTAAGAAACAAATTATTATTACTAAAATAAGACCAATATATACTGAAAAATCCAAGAACTAATATGAAAAATATTTTCATTATTTTTATGTGTCCGTGAAAATTTAACACCATTTAAAACTCGTGCAACGCACGAGTCCATATCTAGTTATTATATAAAGCTTGGTTCTTCAAAGTTACTAATTAACATGATCACGATATGTATCAATCAAAAATTTAAGATTGTGACATGTGTTAATCTATCTCATATTTAAAAATATATACATTAAGAATAAAAAAAACGAATTTAGTTAAAAAGTAACTATAAATATTATTAATAGTAATTTTTCCAATTTTAAAATTCTAAACAAAAGATAATTGCAAAATATTATTCGATGGTAAGTTTCCTTCTAATATTGTTACATGTATTTAAATATATAACGGTTAAAAATATATATACTTAGATACTAAAAATGAATTTTGAAAAAACTATTTTTAAAAACAATTATTTAATAGTAAAAATTGTTTTAAAATTTCTTTCATAGTAATTTTGTTTAGAAATTTTCCTTTTTCAAAATACTAAACAAAAAAATTTCAAAAAAAAAAATTATTCAATACTAATTTTCCCTTTCAAAAATCTTGAAAATATAATTAACATGATTTGACACATGGCAGTTATATATTTGAAATGTGATATGTGTTAAATTATCTCATAATTAAAAAATAAATATTACGACAATAATAAATGATTTTTGTTAAAATTAATTATAAAAATTATTTAATAGTAATTTTCTATTTTTAAAATCATAAACAAAATATTATTGCAAAATATTAATTGATATTAATTTTTCTTTTAATATCGTGACATGTGTTATAATATCTCATGATTAAAAATATATATACTAAGAAAATCAACAAAAGAATTTTGAAAAATATTTTAAAAATTATTTAATATTAGAAATAAATTTTAAAAATGATTTAATAGTAAATTTTCAAGAGAAGTTCTATTCTAAAAAATCAGAAAATATTATTTGTAAGATATTTATTTAATTTTAATTTTCCTTATCTAAAATCCTAAAGAAAAGATATTGTAAAACAAATTTTTATAGTATTTTTCCTCTTAAAATTTTGACACGTGTTAAAATATCTCATGATTTATAAAATATATAATCAGATAATAAAAACAATTTCTTTAAAAAAAATTAATTTAAAAATTATTTAATAGTATTTATCTCTACTTTTTAATTTTAAAATTTTAAACAAAGAATATTTGTTAAGTAATTTATTTAATACTAATTTTCCTTTTCTAATTTTCTAAAGAAAATATAGTCGTAAAAAACTATTTGATATCAATTGTCCTTTTCTATAATCTTAAACATAAAAATGTAAAAGAGTGTTTAATAGTAGTTTTCCTTTCTTCAAATCCTAATCAAAAAATATTTGTAGAATAATTATTTCAAATATTTTTTTATAAATAATCAACTTTCCTATTTAAATAGTTAATTTTATTTTTAAAAATCATAAACATAAAAGAACTACAACTATTCACATCTACATATATATATATGATTAAGCTGTCTCATATTTTGTCACTTCTCATATTTTGATACTAAACATAATAAGAGATACGAGAAAAATATTAAGTGAGTATTTCTACATTTTTTTGTGTCACATGTTAAAGAAATAACTATATATATATCTAGATCTTCACATTAAAGTGATGTTGATTTTTTTATAAAATTTGATAATTGTCATGCTGTCGTACGTTAGTTATTGCCACAATTATACTTAGGCGTTTGTACATATAGATGTTATGTTGTTATATATAAGTTAATGGAGGAAGTTAATATGACTATTATTCTTATGTATGATTATGTTTATATGTGTTTGTTCTTATCGACATATAAATTTGGTTATGATATTTTTTTCATGCTACTAAGGAATTTAAATCAAAAAGAAGGACTTTGCAAAGTAACAAGATTACTAATTATTGAAGCAGAAATCTTAACCGAAATTTATGTGAAAAAATGAATTTTTTCATGCTACTAAGAAAATTGGTTATGCTGTTGTAGGTCATGCTACTAAGGAATTTAAATCAAATAGAAGACCTAGGCAACACGATTATTGAAGCAGAAATCATAATCGAGTGGGAAAATGAATTTTTATTTCTAGAATAAGTCTCATACCAACAGATGCATGATGACATTTAAAACTGAAAAGATCTTAATTCCCTATACGATTTTGCTATTTAATGACTATCAACAAGAGTTAGGGTTAAAAATTAAAAAATTGGTCAATATTTATGCCAAGTCCAGTCTTACAATTATACGATGCACTATCAAAAATCACTACAACTACATTAGATTCGGATTTTTTAAAAACATAATGACAATAGTGTTCTATAAAATATTATATATCAAGATTTTTTTAATAATATATGATATATAGAAAAAAGGTTAAAGACACACAATGGGTGCTAAAGTAATCAAATTTGATGTTTTATCTAGCAATATATTTGATATTTAGATGACTATCAATAATACATATTGATTGGTGTCGTGTAAGATTAATATTTTGATTTGTGGTATTTTTAATTTGTCTTAAACAATATAGATGGTTCACAGTTATATATGTTTCAATTAACTATAACTAATATTATTTTGAACAATAATTAAAAGTGAAATATTTTTTTGAAAATAGAACACCGTGGTTATTGAAATAGAAATACTAATCAAAATTTATAGAAGAAAATAGATTATTATCACTAAAATAAATCACCAATATATACTGAAAAAATCCAAGAGCTAATGTGAAATTTTTTTTAAAAAAAATTTTATGTGTTTGTGAAATTAAACATCAAATAAAACCCGTGCAACGTATAGATCCATATCTAGTTAAAAAATAAACAAAACATAGCAATTATGGGCATGTTCATTCAGATGTATTCTTAGATAAATTAAAAGCAAGGAACTAAGTACACAAATTGGTTCTATGGTCTAGCGGTTAGGACATTGGACTCTGAATCCAGTAACCCGAGTTCAATTCTCGGTAGAACCTTCTTTTTATCGTTTTTATTATTGCGAAGCTTCCCACGTGGAAATCAAATAGTCTGCGGCCATTTTAATTCAGACGTACGATATCAGATCAGATGGAATCAAAACGAAGAAAGTGGAACTGAAACATTTAAACGAAACCAATCTTCCCTTTTAACCAGCCGAGGAAAACCCAATCTCCAAGAATTAAAATTTACAAATATCTAGAAAATGAATTACAATTCTAACCCCGCCAATCCTAACCCAAAATAAAAATAATAAAAAAGACAAAATAAATAAGGAGACGAAGAAAAATAATAATCTTGAAAAAAAGACATATTCTATGCTGCTACCTGAGAGGACTCTCTTTGCCTCTGGTTATTAACGACACAAAGAATCGATGAACGAATCATAAAATGCTACTCTCCCTCTCACCTGAGCACTTCTACATCTTCCCCATAAGCTGCAGGTTCCGGCACAATCTCACTAGACTGCCTTCTTCTCGACGATGAGTTCCCATTGTTATTATTATTCCTTCCACTGCTCCCTTGCGACCCCGAGTTTATTAAACCACCACCACCACCACTTGTTGTTCCTACAGCTTGAACATCCGAAGCGCTTTGCCTCCAGCTCCCGAATATAGCAGCGTTCCAAGACCCTCTCGACGAGTTTGTTCTCAACCGTGAAGAGCCTGAGCCCGAGTTGGTCTCCTCTCTCACTACTTTCAATGGATTCTCGAGTGCGTTCACTATGTGTCTCATTAACGGCCTTCTTGTTGGTTTTGGGTTTAGGCATGACTTTGCGATGATGGCCATTGCCCATACTTCTTCTAGAAGGTCCTCGTCTACCAATAGCGACGGGTCTAGGATCTTGGTCACTAGTTCCTTCTCGTTTGTGCTGATGTATTGCAAAGCTTCTTCCATGTATGCTTTTGCTTCTGCGTTGTCTGGCGAGCTGATTCCGAGCTTCCCCGTGACTAGCTCAAGTAACACTTTGCCGAAACAGTAGACATCATAGGGGCATGTTGCATTTGCTGCACCTGAAGAGAGATAAAAGCAATCAGATCGCTTCAAAGAACTACAAACCCATTGGTTAATTTTACAAAGCCACACTCCTTTGGTTCAGACACTAAACTACAAGTCTCTTATCCATGAACCGGCTTTAATGTGACATACGGTCATACTCCAAAATTGTAAAAAAAAATTTAAAACTAAGGTTTATATCGTGATGGAAGTTTTATAATCCAAAGCATACATACCTGAAGAGGACGCTTCAGTCGATCTGCAAAAGAAGAGGGAGAAACATTAGTAAAACTCGAAAATGCTTTTGAAGATACAGAGTCTGGTTATTGTCATGAGCACTTACTGTGGTAAACGGAGTAAACGAGAAATCTTGCTTTGATAAGCATCACCTTGAGCATATGCCTCGCTTAGGCTTCCAAGACGTACTTCAAACTTATCATCAAGAAGTATACTACTTGCTTGTACATCCCTATATCACATTGACAAACACACACACACATGAGATAGAGCAACAAGTAATCAAGGTGTTGCTTCCATCTATCAAGCTAACTATAACAATCCACTTCCAATGAACATGCAAATACTATATGATACTTAGAAGATGTAAACCCTTTCGCTATTTAGTAAACAGGACTTCTTATGTCAATCCTTTCAACAGAACCAGGAGTTTATTATGAGAAGTTGAGTGAGTACCTATGAACTAGAGGTGGGGAACACTCGTGATGCAAATAAGCTAACCCCTCGGCTGCACCAAGAGCAATCTTCAACCTCGTTATCCAATCCAAAGACTTCAACCCATCACCTTCGCTGTCTGACTTCCTAAACAAAGCGCTAGCCAAATCTCCGTTCCTCATATACTTGTACACCAGTAGCTTCTGGCCCTCACTCTCCAAGCAGTGTCCAAGACATGGAACCAGCCTCTGGTGTCCAGCTTTACTCAACAACTCAAGCTCTGCTATATACCCTTCGTTTTTGCTCTCCTTCATATCGATCTTTTTTATAACAATGGGTGTTCCGTTATCCAAGAAACCACGGAACAAGCTCCCGGAATGGCCACGTTTGATCAGATTAGCATCACTGAAGTCCCCAGTTGCTTCGAGAAGGTGATCATACGTAAACGCATTCCCAAGACGCGACAAATCAAAGGTCTGTGCTCCTTTAGGCGGCTGAGAAGCTTCCGTTACAGGTTTAGGCCTGTCACCTCCCCCTCTTTGCGCCTCTCTGCCTCTTCGACGCATCCATAGAGCCACGAGAATGGGCAAGAGAATAAAAATCAGAATAAAACCAATCCCACCACCAACTGATGCTAATATAATCACAGTCCTGCGGCTTAACCCTGAAGAAGCCTTTTCAGAAGTAGGCTGTGAAGAGTTAGGACGTCCGAAATCATCAAAGTCTAACCCCTTAGCTGTGTAGAACGATGAACAATCTTCTGAAGACTTCTGTCTCTTCTCGTTTTGAAGACAGTTTCTGGTAAGAGACGCATTCGCTCTGAGGACGTAATCTGGAACCTTGCCTTCGAAGTAGTTACCAGAGAGGTACATAGCACTGAACCTTGTGAGAATCTGCGTGAGCTGACCGTAGAACAGGTTAGAGGAGATGTCCACCACATCTGCATTGATCTGGTTCGGACCAGAACTAGAGTTCGGTAGCATTCCCGTGAAGTTGTTCTTAGCAATGTCGAGAATCCGTAACCTAGGCAAAGACCAATACGCATCAGGTAGATTACCAGAGAAACCGTTCTCTCTCAGAACTAAACTCTGAAGCTGGCTCTTAGCACCAAACAGATCAGCTGGTAAAGCTCCACTCAAGAGGTTATCACCAATCACCATGTTCCGCAGATTCGTCAACTTTCGAAACTCCAGAGGAACTGAACCAGACAACGAGTTGATGCTGAGATCAAGATCAACAAGATTGATAAGATCTCCAAGCTGTGGAGGAATCGAAGACGAGAAACTATTGCTCGAGAAGTTCAAGTAGAGAAGCTTAGAAGACAGCATTCCGACACCAGGAGGGATTGGACCAGTGAGGTAATTAGAAGAAACATCAAGACTCGTCAGGTTCAGCAACGAGCCGAAAGAAGGAGGAAGAGCACCAGTGAGTGTGTTCCTAGAGAGATCAAGCTCCGAAAGACTCGACAGCTCCCCTAAACCGCTCGGAACCGAACCGGTGAGACTGTTACGAGACAGGTTCAAACTCACCAAGCTGGTGAGATTACCGAGTGTTACAGGGACAACACCACTCACGGAACAAGAACTAAGATCCAATACACGCAACGTCGTTAAACTAACACCAAACCAATCGGGAACAGAACCAGGTAACGCGAATCCAGACGCGTTGAAATAAGCTAACCGAGTGAGATTAACGAGCGGATCAACAGCGAACCGAGGATTCTGCTTACCGATCCTCGTCCTCTTGAAACCAGAGATGTTGATCCCCACGATACTTCCGTTGCCATCGCATTGTATCCCTCTCCAGACACGGCAGGGATCGCCTTTGATTGGCCAATCGGTTCCTTTTAATCCGAGAGTAGACCTGAGACGAAGCAGAGTGAGTAGCTCGTCGAATCGAGTCCGTGATTTGGCAACGGCAACGCAGTCGAACAGTAACAAAGACAAGAAGAAGAAGGATGAGACAAGAGACAATGCGCTTCTTCGATCCACCATTGTTTATGGACAACACTCATCTTCCACTCTCAGACATCATCTCACAATATATCACTGAGAAACAAATCCTAGATTTTTAAGCAGAATTAAAACCCTAAGAGATGGTTTGGAGAAGACAGAGACAGATACGGTTCCTACCTTCACATACATTAATAAACCACCTCTCCTTCTCTCTCCTCGCTCTCTCTCAAAATCCTAAGTACTAATCTCAGAGAAAATCATCACTAGTCCTTAAAATTAGAACTGAAATTAGAGAGAGAGAAGATCGAGATGGTTGAGAAAACACTGTCACACTCCTTTCTCTCTCTCCTCTAAACTTCGAAATTAAAAATGAGAGAGAGAGAGAGAGAATTAAGTAAAAAAAATCAATTAATTATCACTATACATAAATGACAAAGAGAAAATCTTGTTTAAATTAATTTGAAATTTTAACATTTTAGATATTTTAAGAAACTTTCGTTTTATGGTTGGTTTGACCTTCCCGGTGATCCCGCCGGGAGCCAGCTAAGCGCCGCAATTAATCTTCTAAAAGAGTTTGGGAACAAAAGTAACTTTGTAGTTTATTAAAAAAAGATTAGTATATCAAATTTAGGGTCTCTCTGCTTTTTTCGCTACCATATGTAAACGCATTTTTCGTGGTTGCTAGCGGTTGATAGCATATCGAAATAATCACACAAACCGCTACAAATCACTTTAAACCATCTCAAACCTCTTAAAAATCAAAAGCTGGTTCTAGCTAGCGTTTGTTGTTACGGGCGGTTGCAGGTGAATAAATAAATATAAATTTTTTTTCAATTTTTTTAAAAAAATATTAAAATTTAAAATTTAAAATAGAAATATTATAAATAAAAATATATACATATTTATATATTAATTTAAATTCACAAATATTATCATAATTTGTTTTATAAAAACTTTAAAACTAACTATTCATTCGAATTTTGAAAAATTAATATACATACATATATAAAGACATACACTTATATAAAATGAAATAAATATTCTTTTGAAAGTTTTAATAGAAATCTTCAAAAAAATTATTAAAATTTTAACTTTCGACTAATTTAAAAAATTAAATAAATAAGCTTACTATTTTTATTTATCATATTATATTGTTAATTATTATATTATATTAGAATAGTTTTTTATTTTATTATTATAATGTTATAATATGTTAATATTGGTAATTTATTATTAAACCGCTGCAATATCTTATAGTCAACTAGTCACAAAATATCCCGTAAACATAACAATTTTCAAAGAAATATGTGTAATATTATTCATATCGTAAATTCAGCGTAGGCTGGAAAAGTGGAATAAACATCTATTGATAATACATGCATTCGTTTTTTACGAACTGATACTACTACATACATTCTTTCGACCAAAAAGCAGAGTAATATTCGTTTTTAGTTTGTTATCTTTTTTCTTTTTTCTTTTTGTCAAAGGTAAATACCCATATAGTAAATTCAGCTTAGCCTGGAAAAGTGAAGTAAACATCTATTGATAATACCTGCGTTCGTTTTTTATGAACTGATACTACATACATTCTTTCGACCAAAAAGCAGAGTAATATTCGTTTTTAGTTTGTTATCTTTTTTTTTTCTTTTTGTCAAAGGTAAAATACCCATTAATTAAAATGGAAGCTGCTATAAAATTACTTAAGCTCCCCCAAAGAGGTGAAAAAGGCTTAAGAAACAAAACATTAAAATTAAAATTTGAACAAATTTTAATATTAAAAACACTGATTAACAATCATCAAATAGGCTAAGAAATCCGACGATGCTAATTTGCACGAACCCTATTATCCTGAAGATGTTTCAAGGTATAAATGATGATCCCTCCAACGCTTCGAGCACATCACATTCTCAACACAAATTCAGTGAGGATTGACAATACCTATCCTTAATACGAACCAAACGAAAACAGATGATTCTTCATGACATAAACCATGTGATAACCTAAAACATTTGAGACCTAGATTTATTTGTGAATGGGTAACCAGATCCGGATACTATCAAAGACAAATAAAAATCGACGAAAATACAGCTGCAAAGCACAAAATAATGAGACCGAGATCTGCATTGAGCCGGTAGAGCACAACTACTAGAGTACAAATAGATAGTAGCACTAACGCTGAGATTTTGTAAGCTACTCATGATGCCACCGAGACTTAAAAAATTCATATGAATAATAGTATAAATTGAAATATAAAAATGGTCAATATCCGAGAACCAGACAAGCTGGTCAAAATCGAGCAAGAACATAGCAATGTAGCTAAAACAAGTCACCAGAGAAGTTCAACAGTGAGCCATCGTGTTGTGGGGAAGCTGGGTTGATCTTATCGATGGAGATGAAGATCGGATGGAAAGATGGTGAAGATGGCCGACTTGCTATCCCTTTCTCTCCAATCTATCCTGAAAACAAAGAAATAACAATGAGTTTATAAATAAGAACAGAAACTAAATAGATAAAGAGATGGAATGGTTGGTGGATAGATGTTTGATGATGGAAGATGGAAGATGGAAAGATGATGTTGCATAGAAGATGATTGACTCTCTCAATCTGTGATCTTCAAGGCTGATGAATCTCTCAACAACCAATAGAACCACGAGCTCAATAGATCTCTAATGCTTCTCACACTTAGAATTCTAAAGAACAACTCAAAGAACACTCTTTGAAAAGAAAATGCTTTGCAGACTATTTTATTGATTGAAAGGTGAATCTAAAATGTATAAATGGGTCTGCTTATATAGGGCATGACCTTAGAAAAAGACCAAACGGTCATGTGAAAAATAAAAGGAAACAAAAACTAAACAAGGAAACCGATAAACTAGCTGTTGGAGGATTTCTTGGTTCCAATGGCTTTCTTCAAGGGATTTGATTCTGGTTTTGTATCTGGACGGTTTGAGGGGATAAAATAACTTTCTTGAGATCTTCCTGATTGCTGTTAATGTGCTGACCACGTCCAAAAAGGAATGGAAAAAGAGCTGTTGGAATTTGAATGCTTGAGACTCCAAATAAGGCAAGTGTGGCCAAATGTAGATCCTCCTGATCATGTGGGATCTGGTGCATAGTAAGAACTCTTCTACTCCTTCTGGATCGTTTGATATACTTCCTAGATGATTATAAACCTTTCCTGGTCGCCATGTTTTGGTTTGACTAAGATTGAATCGGTGAGACTCCAAATTAGGCAATTGCAGAACTGGTTTGACCGGTTTAGGGAAATGGGCCATAACTCCATAATTCTGTGGGATTTTCTCTTCACTCTTGGCTTGTTGGAAATCTAAGAGATCCATCTTGAAGTCAATGCTTTTTTTTGGGTCGGAAAGCTTTTTCATTGGGCTTGAAACAACTTCTAAACTCTGATACCGCAGATGGATGGGTTGGAGAACTTCCGTTTTGTAAAATTCATATCTTCCTGGTCCGAGTAGTTTTGAAGATGTTTCCAATTTTTCTTGACTCCTTGTTGAGTTTAAAATGCGGGAAAATTGGTTTCATGGCAAAATTCCTCTTGGTTGGTAAGATATGCCGTTTGACTGAACACATATCCTGGTTAGTCCTTTGGTTAGCTGATTGGTGCAACTGATTGGCCTCTGGTACAGATACTGATTTGATGCCCGCATCACATCGTGATGGACCACCAAGAGCACAAGTTATGAGAACTGTGACCAGCGAGAAACAAGGAGGAAGCAGCTGAGCACCAGTAGGAAAAAAAAGTCATAGACGACTCTTCTTCAACACCGAGCTCCAACTAACACGCACCGTCGTCAAAAACCCATGACGAGTCCTAGGTTTTGGCCGCGCCTATGTTGAGATACCATACAAAATTTGCCTGAGCAGCAGCGGCGAGACACCAAGCGAAGGAGATGCTCACTCGCTACTACCCCATACCACCGGAATTCCATGAAGAAAAAAGCCATTTAAAGACCAGATTTGT
The DNA here is from genome assembly GCA_018703725.1 of Brassica juncea. Lineage (NCBI taxonomy): Eukaryota > Viridiplantae > Streptophyta > Magnoliopsida > Brassicales > Brassicaceae > Brassica > Brassica juncea. Next base: position 10,199,557 of record CM031937.1, read on the forward strand.
AGTGGAGGAGACCCTCAAGAATTCATGTGCCACCATTCGACGAGAATCACCAAATATCGAAAACCAAAATGACATTAGATGATTCTCAATCCTAAGATCCAACTAGATTTTTTTAGCCACGAAACCGCTCCTCGCCTGAACACTAACGAATATCGATCTCCTTCGGCTGAGATCCCTCATAAACAGTATGGTGGAGTAGAGAAAACGAACAATCAGGATATGTAGCATATATTAGGGACAATTGTCTCACATCGGGTATTGGAAGGGATTCTTAGTAGTATATAAGATAGATGTGCCACTCCTCTTATCACCAATTGGTTTTAGGTTGGAAGCTCATTTAGCTTAACATGGTATCAGAGACTGGTTCACGCAGTCCAACCCGATCCTCATCGATCTGGCCCAAAGTTGGCCCATCGATCCTTACCTAAGCATTCCGAGATTGACGCTTCAAGAACCATCATCTCGAGGGGGGCGTATTAGGGACAAAGGTCCCACATCAGGGTATTGGAAGGGACTTTTAGTAATATATGATAGATGTGTCACTCCTCTTATCACCAATTGGTTTTAGATTGGAAGTTCATCTAGCTTAACAGTATATTGGTAAGAATTAGCTTAAGAGATAGCTATCAAAACGAAGAAGAAAGAAAATGGAAAGGAAGGTACCTCCGATGCTAGTAGAAACCGGAAGATGTAGCCTAGACAAAATTTTGGACCATGATTTTTATGAAGAGAGACTTTTAGTTTGTTATCTTTGGATTATATGGGTTAATTATACGATAAATTGTCACCATTAAACTCTGGGTATAGTTATATGAACTTCAAATTTCCAAACAGTATTTTTTATCTGTTGGAACCGTAATATTTAAATAAAGCAAAACATGTGAGTGGAAACTTCTACAAGTATATTTATTCGACGAAAACATGTGTCGTTACTTTTTCAAAAGCTTTACAAAATCATGATAGGAAGATTCATGAATAGTTTCTTGTAAAAAAAATTATGAATAGCGAATGTTATTGCTGCCAAATCAGGATAGGACAAACAGTGTCGTTTTTATCTTTGTTTTAAAAACATACTTTTTAGTATATAAAAATTAATCTTTTAATAAACTTTTCCATTCAAAATATTGATGTTCTAATTTTAATCAATTTACTTTGATTTAAACTAAAACATAAATTAAAATGTAAAATATAAAATATAAGTGGTGTTATATTTTATTAAAGAGATAAATAATAATTATACTATTTTATAATTTTACTTTATTTTTATTATATATATAAACAATCAGATATTAAATTTTTGGGCAATTCTCCTTAATAGAATTTTTTATGTTTTTGCCACAAAAAATAGTTCACAAGGAGAAAAATGATCAAAATATTTCATTTAATAGGCAAAAGACTTTTATACCCTAGATATAGATATATAAATAAATAAATAATTTATAATAAATAAAATTTATCGTTTCAAATTATATGTTTTCAAACTCAAACTTTTTATAAATATTATTTTTAAATTTTTTTTTTGAAATTCGAAAATGATTTTGCAACTATTTTTATTTTCAAATTTTTAATATTTAATTTTTTTTCTTACAGAATTTTAAACCTCAATTCCAAATATCACCACTATACTCTAAATCTTAAGATTTAGATTAGTTACCCTAATAGTATATGTGTGTATTTACCTCTTTAATGAAACATTTTGGTCATTTTGATCTTTATAGACTATATTTGTGACAAAAAAAATTTTAAGGCTATCCTAGGGAATTTTTCTAAATTTTTCTAAATAATAGAATAGAGAAATAATTTATTTTTTCTGATTTTTTTCCCAAAAATCTTTTCTTTTTAAAAAACAAATTCCTAATCTTTTTTGAAAACACTTTTTATAATAAATTTAGAAAAACATTTCTGAATATACATGAGATCTTCTTGAAATTATTTTAATAAATTGAATTCAGAAATCCCTTCATAAAATTAAACTTTTGAATATAATTTGTATGCACATTTAACAACACATCTTCCTGCCTGTACAAACATTTTTTCTGAATTTAACTTATATACAAATTTAAATATATATGATAAATGTCAGTTCTCATAAACATATATAATATAATATAATATTGTCTCTTTTGCTTTTGATCTTAAATTCAGTCGCGATTGATTTTTTTTTTAAATCAAAAATGATGTATAATATTTTTATCAAATTTATATATATTAAATTTAAGAAGGTTTTCCTAAAAATTTATAAATATGTTATACATATTTAAGAATATCTTACCAAATATATATAGCTCAAGTTTAGTAAAGTATTCAAAAAATATATTCATGAAGATCTTTCTAAATATATATTTAAGTAAGTTGTTTTAATAAATTTTATAAAAAATTTCTATCGTTTATGAAAATATTATATATATATCAATAGATTCCTAAATTTAAAGACAATAATACTATACGTATTTAGTAATACTTTTCTAGATATGTATATAACTAAAATTCAAGAATTTATCATACACATAATAAAAAGTATTTCAAAACATAAAATAATGTTTCTTAAATTGTTTTTAATAGAAAAATTAAATATTTAATTACGTAATATATTTATAGAAAAGAACATAATTATCATTTACCATTTTAATAAAATCTATTTTTAGTCACTTTGACCTTTATAGATTAGTTTGGAAACAAAACCATATTTTGAGAATACTGAAGCAATTTCTCAAAATTAATAGTTTTCGTTAATAGTTTCATTTATATATGTTTAACATTTTGAACTTATAAACCCAAATTTTAAAATGAACAAGTTTATTTTGGAAGTTTATATATTTGACGAGTGTAAATGTATCCTAGTTAATTCAATTAAGTATATAATCTTCTATATTATCCGTAAACATTATTTGGAAAACACAACTCAATATTATGTTAATTAAAAATTAACATGTTTATTTAGGAAAATTTGTATATTTGATGAGTTTTTGAAACAGGTAATAACTCATATATCATCAATAATTAAATCATAAATATTAGTTAAACATTTAATTAATAATATAAGTATATATATTGCAATTTTTAACATCAGTTGATAATAAAATTATAGTAATTTTATATAAATATATGTTTAAAATTTAATTATAATTTTTTAAAAATAAAATATTAAAAACATATTTACCAAATCAAAAAATTTGTAAATAATTATATATATAATTATAATTATAAAGTTTATATCTAAAAACGAAATGTCAATTAAATTTTTAGTTTTTCTAGAAATCTGTTTATAAAATCATTATATATGTATATCGCGTAAAAGATTGTGAAAATTTCTTTTGTAGAAGATTGAGCACTCGAATATGATCTGATTTTTTTTTAAAGTTAATTTTTAAAAATAGATGTATAAGTTGGAGTATAAAACTTTAAATTTTAGTTACATTAGTTTTATTACAAGTTAATTTTGAATAATTGACATGTTCTAACCACCAAATCGTCAAATTGAGTGGCCACGTGTTATGCAATAAAATCAAAACAGATAAAATAAGGGATGATTTGAAATTTACTCTATTTATAATTTGGAATTTGGAAAATACACTTCCTTTTAGAAATTTTGAAAACTATACTTTCTTAAATGAGAAGAGACATTTTTCTCCAATTTCTAATTAAAAATTACATATCTCAGTAAATAAAACATACTTTCGAAAGACTATTATTATTATTAATGTTAAAGGCAAACATAAGACAAAATTAAGTTAGATAAATCTTAGAAAATATTTTTAAATTATCTAAGTTTCTTTTATGAATGTAAGCAAATATTCCCCCTCCCCCAAAATTCCCATTCTCATTCCCCTACAAAGCAATTCACGTTTCCTGCCTTTACATTACTTTGTATATATTTTTTTTTTGTTTATTTAATGTTATTTGGGAGAAACTAGAAGAAAATCTCAAGCAAATTTTAAAAATACTTACATAAACGATGATAAAAATAATCTGGATTCACTGCATATACATTATGCTGAAACAAAAGTCTCTGTCACATGAGTTTTTTTTAAAAAGATTATCAGATTCTATTCCAAGATAATTCTCTTTACCTTTTGGTAATTATTTGCTGTATTTGGAGAACTAGAGGAATGCATTGGATGAAGGAGAAGACTGAGAAAATATGTGTCGATTCCTTATATTTATTTTTAATAAAAATATAAAATATATTTCAAAAGATATTATATGGATATCACCGGTATTGTTTAAAAATAAATAAATATACAATTTTATTGAATTTCCTAGTTTAACTATTTAAATAATATGATAAGTTACAATTATCTAAATATTCAGTTTGGGTAATTTGGTCAATTTATTTATAAAAAAGTATAGTTTTCAAAAAGATTAAATGAAAATGCAGTTTTCAAATTAAAATCTCATGTAAAGGTAGTTATCCAAATTTTCCCTAAAAATAAAGCCAAAAACTTATTAATGGGATATATTTTTTTAAAAAAGGTTAAAGTATAATTTTCATCCTCCATTGGAGAAAGTTTTTACATCACAATCAAATGATTCAACAAATGAACTTTCAAGAAGAATTAGTCAAATACTATGCGTTGGTCAACTAAAATAGTTTAGGATCTGAATTTACGGAGGCCACTTGTTCAAATCAGTTTACTCAGAGGTGGAACCAGAATTATCTTGAACATCGGGCATATAAACATCTTTTCGTATGACTAATATCTAATTTAAAAATGCTAAAAATATGTTTAAAGTGAATTTTAACACTAACTATCAATAAGTAATGATAAATTAGAGTAGGACACATGCCACTCCTCTTGGCTTGTGTACGCCCCTGAGTTTACTCTCGGCCTGCATCTATTTTTTGTTTATCAAGTTCCTAATTATTTTCCAACTTAAAATCTTTTGTAAGTTAATTGTCTGAATTCTAATTTACTTTGGTTTATTCAATTAGGTTCAAATCAGATAAAAAGTTAGTTTTTTGGTAACAAGTTTGCACTTATGGTATTAAACTGCAGTGATAAAATGATTGGACAATCATACTATCATTTGCGAATACGCTTAAGTGAAAACGTTATAAGCTGATTGGTTCACTATTTTACAATGTTGAGTAGACTATTTTACAATGAGGTATCTTTCTTTTATTCATCATTAGATATTTATGAATCATTAAACATTTAAATAAAACGTATTTATCTCATTGGCTAATAATCTCGCTAGACCATTGCTAATCCGTTTCTAATTTCCTTCTGGTTAACCTTTCTTAAACCGTTTTTAATCACACTATCTTTATCAATCTCAGTTCATCTTTAATCTCTACGTTTATTGGTTTCGTGTCTCGGTTTGTCTATCCTTTATTAAACATTTCATCGGTTTCTATCTCTTCACATTTCGGTTTGCTACATCACGGTTTATTCAAATGATTCAAATGATGCATGTTATATACTTTTATCGGATTGATGCATTTTCTATGAATTACATGTTCTTTGGTTTATGGATTGTGTTTAGAGATTGTATACTTTTAGAGTTTATGGTTTATGATTCGTATCCATAGTGCGAGGCTGCAGTTGGATACTTTTAGGACATGATTTATCTAGCAAAACGTACCTCACACGATGTAACACAATTTCATTATTTTCTTTAATTTTTATTTGTTTTATTGTTAAGCACGTATAATTTGAAAATTTGTTTTGATTTTGTTTCCAAAACATTAAGTACTTAATGTATATACCATAATTCTTTCAGTCAATCTTATAAATATATCTCATATTATGTTAGTTAAGATAGAATATTTATTGTTAATTATTCAACAGGAAACTACGAGATACTTGGGTATATACATTATTCTTTTTAATATATCACAAATTTTTGTAGTTGAGATACTATATTTATTGTTAACCGTTTGAAAAGGAATGAACGATACTTGGGTATATTATTCGGTCTACTAGGTTAAGCAGTTTGATACTTATATATACTCCCTCTCATTTACGACCAGAACGTATTACTATCTCTTCTCCTTCAAAATGTCAATAGTCGCAAGAAATGTTGAGTCCTACGTTCCGGTGAATCTATTAGAACCATCCAGTGAGGTTCAAAAGATTCGTGTGAAGATCATCAACAGATGGACTTTGTACAACTCCAAATCCGGCAACTCTATTGAGTTGGTCCTTGTGGATTCGTCTGTAAGTTTATTATTCCAATATCTATTATTTTCATAATACTAAAACCAGATTCAACCATATCTTATTAAACATATCTTATTGTAAATAAAAACAGGGTACCAGGTTGTACGCTTCTATAGAAAATGACCTTGTACATAAACATAGACATCTTCTAAACGAAGATAAAGCGTTATCAATTAACGCATTCAGTCTGAAAGAATACGGCGGTGAGTTCAAGACCAGTTCGTTTCCTTTCAAACTTGCTATACTGAGGACAACTAGGACCAAAGAGTTGACATATTTTCCTGATGATGTACCGGAAAATTATTTCATTGATTTTGGTGACAAATTAGATGGAAAATACGAGAGAAATCTTTTGATAGGTAAAATTTTATTTATTCTTACATATTTATTAATACAAGAAAATTATTGCTTTACGAATATATTTTTATATCACGTGATCATTTGTATTTGTAACAAATAGATGTCATTGGCCAAATCATTGAAGTTGGCAACGTTGAAGAAGTGAAGACAAAAGGGAAGTCTAATAATTCTTCCAAACTACAACTGATTCTGCGCGATACAAAGTAAGTAGAGTCTATATTCATATCTTCTAATCAATGAAATATTATCTTATATAAGATTGTTTCCAGTGAGGTTACACTTAAGTGTACTTTATGGGGGGATCATGCAAAACGTACATTTCCTCATTCCACCAAGAAGATGGATTCAGTTGTGGTATGTGTCATGCGTTTTATGTCTATGAAATCCTACAAAGGTATAAAATGTATTTCCACTTTAAATATTTTACTCAAAATCTATAATTGTGTCTTTTGTATGCTCTCACTTTCTTTTTATATTTCTAATCAGAATGTCTATTGTCTTGTCGGTTTTTATAGGCGAGATAAGCATCTCTAATGCTTTCAGAGCCACGAAGATCCTGTTTGATCCTTATACTAAACAAGCTGATCATTTCAGAAATAGGTGTCGTACTATTTAAATCATTATCATTTTAGAAATACTTCATTTTGGTAAAAAAAAATTATTCATGAATAATCATAATTTAATAAATGTTGCTTTGTTATCATTTTAACAATATAGTTTGCTCAGTAATCGTCAGTCGATTACACAAGTAGCTTTCAAACAGATATCACATGGTAATTTTGTAGATGTCTGAACTGAGTTTTCTTCGAGGAATCCTCGGAAGACTTTAAACGGTATTTTAGAGTCATCATCGGTAAGTTTATTGAATTATGTGTTAATCTTTCCAATTCATTTTATGTTTTGGATAGTTTTCCACATAATCATAACAGACAATATATTTATATGTAGTTTGGAAAAGCAGTTTGTTGTGTTACCATAAAAGGGATCGATTCTTCCAAAAACTGGTATTATTGGGCATGCAAAAGCTGTAACCTTAAAGTCCAGGACTATGGTGAGTTTTCGGATGATGATGGGAGTCAGCCTAAGTACAATTGTAAGACGTGTGGGGATGTTAACCTGGTTTTTCCGAGGTATGTATTAAATATTTAATTTTCTTTTATATCCACTGAATTTAACCATCATATATTCTCAATGTAATATATTGTTATGTATATAGATATTTTCTGGTTGTTCGTGCACATGACGATACTGATCAGACAAGATTTTTGATATTCGATCAAATTGATGAAAATTTACTCGGAAAATCTGCCGATAATTTGATGCGAGAATTTGACGAGGTGATATTATATATTCATGAGTTTATTTAATATATAATTTTGATCATAATATGAGATATATTTTTTTATTATATTCAGCTTGATCACATTCCAGTATATCCTGAGTTACTTGATTCCATTGTTGGAAAGAGGGTTCTTTTTAAGGTCACACTGAAAGGCGAGAATAATAAGTTTGTTAACTCACCATTAGTTGTGGACTGTGTTTTGGATGATGAAGACATGATCGATGAGTGGCTCGCAAATTCCTCCGAGGTATATCTCCTTTTATCTTTCTTTGTACATTAGATTTATTAAATCGAAATTACTATTCTTTGTTTACTTACACAAAGTCCTTATGCAGTCTTTACAGCTTATAAGCGGTGAAGATTGTTCAAAGTCATCTTTTGCTGAAATTCAGACCCCAACGTCAAAGAATGACAACCAGGCTATTGTTGTTGAAGATCAACGATCAGTTTCAAAACGAATTAAAGTGGAGAGAAAAAATGATTGTTATTTTTTCTTAAGAAATTCTCTTTGTTTTTGCTTTGTTTAGTTTTTGTTGCAATATTTGATATTTTGCACCTTTGAGATTGAATAATGGTTTTTTTTTTCATCTATTCGTTTACTATCTACCGTATTGAATAAATTTAGCGTTACGAACTTCTAATCTATGACTGCTATTTTGGTGACGATTTCTAACAAATAAAAATGATGCGTGTTCTATATTTAAGCAAAAATGCTATTGTTTGTTACTCTAAATTAATCTTATCCAATATCAGTTTCCAAGTCTATGTCACATCGAGGGTTTGGTTTGTATATATTTAGGGATATTTTTAATGGGTCAGTAGTCATTGTTTAGTTTGTATACATGTGTTAAAGACTAAATAGTGTCGTTTGTATATTGTTTAAGAAACTTTAATTATGTTGATTCTTACCCACGTATAATTTGAAAATCGGTTTTGATATTATCTCCTTATAAAAACCGATGAAATGTATTAAAAAAAAAAACTCGGGACATAAGGAATGCTATACACAATTATTCAATAAATATATTCTGAATTTTCGTTAAATTCACTTTTTAATTATTAAGATATTCTTCTCGTGGAAATTTCATTTAATGGCACATTGAGGGTTTAGTTTGTATACATTTAGATTTTTATTTTAGAGAGGTCAGTACCCACATATAATTTGAAATTCTGTTTTGATATTATTTCCCAATAAAACCCGATAAAATCATTTCAAAACCGATTTTCCGCACACAATGAATATTATTCCTATAATATATTCTGAAGTTTTCTTAAATTTCACTTATAATTTATTAAGTGATTCTTCTCGTGGAAGTTTCACTTTCATTATATAATGAATCGAGTTTCATTCGAACACAATACATATTTTCATTGTCCTCTACATGTGCATTTTGTATAGTTTCATTAATCGCAATCTATTATTTCATATCTTTGATGTTTTATGCTTTTCATTTGTGTACTAATCTGTCATTTCCAAAGCAGATGAATCTTCGCTGTCAATACCAAACGAGTGATAAATAAATGAATGATAAAGTGAGTTATTTGGGAATTTTTAATAATCCATTTTATGGATTGTATGATTCGGAAGAATTTCCATTGATATTGATCTATAATCATTCAATAAATTATTGTTTTTACAATATTAATTTAATGCAGGAGAATGTTAAACACTACGAAGATCAAGAAAATATGAAACTAAGAAGAAAATTGATCATGATGTTAGCACGAGAGCTATTCGTCCATATGTTTTCAAGATTTGTGGTGAAACATATCACGTTATCTCAGAAAACTTGCCCAAATCCTCTGAAAGAAAAAGTTTTTTTGCATCTTTACAAATAGTTCATTTTTCAGTAATAGTTCTTATGTATTGTTTTTATAAAATATGTATGATTATGTATTTTTCAGGAATAAAAATGCGCTTATTAATATTACTTCTCTAAAATGTTTCTATACTCTATGGAAGAGCTAATTGTTTGGTATTCAATAATATTGAATTTACTAATTTACTGCGTCTTTCTTTGTAATTTAATAATTGTTCATGCCTATGAATTGATATGAATTATTTCATAAAACCATTTATGATTGTTAATTTTGAATTATGATATTGAAAGAACCAAAGCGAAAGAGTAACATCAATCATAACAACAAATCTGTAAGTTTGTTGACCCTTTAAATAATTTTTAATATCTACAGTATACGAAGAGACATCTGTAAGTTTACAAATCTGAATTTCGGTATATATGGCCTCAATTTAGCTATTCTGTGGACTGAAGATTTTCATAAACCTCTCTTTTTTATATCATACACATACATAGAAGAATGAACAAAAATTAAACGGTCATTCTTTAATTAGAGTTGTTCTTATGATATGTTCCAATATCAGATCCCTTCTCCAAAATTAAGCCTTCTATTACATTTTTATATTATAGAATGTCAACTATTTTCAATTTTCTAAATATTGAATATTACATTTTATGACTATACTCTATATGACTAATTGTATGTTATTCATGTATCCCTACAGATTTGATTTTTATAATTTCATATTATATTCTTCATAATGAATGATTATGTATCTGTAAAAGTCGAATTATGTGGGGTTACCATAATAAGTATGAAGTTTATAATCAGATTTATTATTTTTGTGACAATTAAAATTTTTATTTTTCTGATTTTGCTCACGGTATTTTGATAAAAATCGATGTAGTGTTCTAGCACTTTGATCATTTTCTACCATTTTGATTAATGCTACAATATTTAATTATCAGTGGAGTGCTGAAACCATCTATGCTGAAACAACTGATTCATACTCCAATTGTTATCACGAGTAGTATTAATTATATCTATAAGTTGTCGTAGCTCAATAATTACAATAGACGAGCAAAGCCTACCGAAATGACTTTCCATAGTGAATTGACTTTTTAAGCATATAATATAATGATTATATATATTGACGTATTCAATGTATCATAACGTTATAGATTTTCTTCTTTAATAAATCATATATTACGGAAGATAGAGAACTAAACATTTCCTTATCATTTTTATTTATCTATATTACATTTTCCTTCTTTGTTGTTTATAACTACTCCCTCCGTTTCCGAAAATAATATTTTCAAGAGTTTTCTCGCTTATTAAGAATATAATAAATGTTTACAGTTTGATTTACTATTTATTTTCCTATACACTTTCCAATAATTATCCACCAATAAAATTTAATCAATTCAAATTTTCACAATTAATGTTTCTTAAAAGTATACAAAAGTACCTTAAAATATAGAAATCTATCTTTGTGGAACAAGAATAAAATCTGAAAAGTCTTACTTTCGGGAACAGAAGGAGTATATGCAAAGGATTGTAAATAGCAAGTCATACTAAATATACTGATATGTATATTTCAAATTAATTATATTTCCTAAATTCTTGGTGATTTTTTTATTAAATATACAATATCGTGTTGTTAAAATATTATTAACATTATTTTGATTTAATCCGATATTTGCCCTAATTTTTTTCTGTATAAATGAAGGGTTTTTATCACATTGATCAATTACAAAACTATCATGGCAGCTAACATTTTTCTAGAAGGGTTAGACTCTCAATCGTTCAATGTTTCAGTAAGAGTCTAAATAGTTCAAAAAGGGATCGTTCAGAATGGAGTGTTCGGTTACAATTGTGAAATGATACTAATGAATGCAAATGTTAGTAATTTTCAAATATCTTACTCGAGTAACATATGTTTTATATTATTATATAACTACTGATTTCATAATCATTTGTTCATATAGGGTCAGATGATTCAAACAACTCTGAAGAATGCTTTAATGCGTAAATTCTATTGTATGCTTAATAAGCATTGTTGGGTTAGACTATCTAATTTCGATGTAGTGCATTCGACTGGCATTACTAGGGTAACTCGTCATAATTATCAAATACTTTTCGCTGCCACCACTCATGTTGAGTTTATATTTCCCGAATAGACAGCCCAGATATTCTCATTCGTAAAATACAAAGAGTTAAATATGGGATTAATTCATCCCAAATTTTCATTTGGTTAGAACTATATCTTTTTCGTATTATCTGTTCATTTGATTATGTTAGACTTTTATAAAATTGTATATTTATTTTTTCCAAATGTTTTAGACATATTAGGTGCTCTGGTATCCGTTGGAAATCTTAAATGGGAATTTAACCAAGTCGTTAGAAATGATTACCTCAAACCTATCAGTTTAATATCGTTCACCTTAAATGATATCGAGTAAGTGTACATTATTTTGTTTCCATATATATCAGATATATATGATTCCAATATTATTTTTCTATCTTTATTTTAGAAACAATCGAGTGAGATGCGTTGCATATGGAAATATGGCAGAACATTTAAATACATTCTGGCCATCTTATGCGGATGGCATAGTCATCTGTTTGCTACGATTCTGGAAGATAGAAGTTATCGACGGTTAGAAAACTATGGATCGTATATATTACCATAATTTATATTATATATTCACACTATAATTTTATTGCTCATATTTGTGTAAAATATATAGGTGTATACAAACAGATTACAAATATTCCACGATGCTCTGAGATAATGTTCAATTCATTAATTGAACCAGTCACAACGTTCAAAACAATGTTGGTAAATATCATATTATTTATACAAACATATGTTAACATATATATATATATATTGTTTGACAGGATCGAAAGAAAGCAAACGAAACAATTTGAGAATTTATTATCCACGATCTAAGTATTTTCTTCCATTTTAATTTAGTTACATTTTATATTATTTATAGTTACTACAGTTTATCTTTTATGGTTATAAACAATTAATATGATTTAATCAGATTTTGGTATGTAAGATTTTATGTTCACTCGAATCTAAATATTCGTTAAATTTTTTTAAAATAAGTTAAGTTTACTTTTAAATCGTTATATTTATGATGTCGCCATTGGTACTCGATCATAATAAATTGTTTTGTAATCATTTTAATATCCCATTTTAAAATACTTAACCGTTCAAAACGACCATATCAAACGCCTCTATCAAGTCTCATCTTTCTTATTCTCCCTCTGATAAAGAAATTACAGAAGCTTATCTTAAAATCAAAATTATGGAACGCAACAATACCCTAATTTTGGATCTCACTGAATCATCAAAGGATGTAGAAGTATGGCCAAAAATCCTACGAATATGGGAAATAAAATCTGCTCTCAATGAGATAGAGCGTCATCTGATTGTGTCTGATCCGAAGGTAAGTTAAATTTCATTTTAACTAATTCATTTTTTGTTAGTTATTGTGGAAGTAATTTCCTTTTATGATAATAAATTATTAGGATTGCAGAATCGAAATGATAGTTCCTAATAGTTTGTGTCAAAAACACTATTTTGGCTCTTTCGATGAAAATCAATGGAAGGTAAAAGACGATTTGAACTTACACCTTGCGATGGTTTCGTTAGAAATACACCACATCAATTCCAGATCATATTTGATGATCGTACACAGGTATTTTATGGATATTCACTTATAAAAAACCCAATGTTTGTACTTGTTCCTTTCCAACAAGTTCTACAAAGGGGTTTTGACAACACTTATCCAATCGGTACGTAGTCTCATGTAGTTATTTTGCTGGAAAGTATAATTAATTAATATGTATTTATTATTAGCAATATTTAAGATCCTAAATAATTATTGAATTTTTTATACTTGTTAGGATTGGTTACTTCATTTGGAACTTTGATTGAGTCTGAAGATGATCCTTATGAGGAGATGTTTGGTGTACCTCTAACTCGAATTAATTTTAAGCTCAAGGATGAAAGGTAATTACTATTCTTGTGTTAATTAATCAAGACTGTACAAAAACATTATATGAAAAATCTACATTCTTCTTATTTCTATTTCACCAACAATACTACATAGTGGGTGTGAGTTAGAATGTGAAGCGTTAGGAGAGATTGCCAAAGAACTGGATATGAAGAGTTGGATGCTGAGTAAATACCAGAAAACCTTCTTAGCTTTGCGTTTCTGGCGAGTAAAGTACCTTGAAGAAGGTTATATTATAAATCATTTATATTATTCTGATATCTTTTAACATAGTCACTAAAAGATTTAAATTTTTGTCAATTTACAGGAAGAGTTAAGATCACAAACGGAGGACCATGTTCTAAATTCAAATTTGATCCTGTTGGATTTAATTGATTTGCTTTGAACACCAATTGTTATGTTTCGTTTACAATTTGTTATATATCGGTTATATTAGGCAAGAAAACCCAACATTATTTGTATCTGATTCATTTTATTATATCACAATTATATTTGGCAAGGTAATCCACCATTATTAGTATTGGGCTTTGCTTACGCATATACTTATCTATTATGGCCCAAAGACATAAACGCATTAGCGAAGCAACTGAAACGACTTAAGTATATAAATTGAATTATTTACTTCACTGAGAATTTTTTACCATTTCTGCAAATCCTAATATCTAGCTTCTCCTATATCTCCGTCATCCAAATCAAAAAGCTTTTGTAAGTTTTGATTTTTTTTTTAATTTATTGAACGATTCAAGTTTAGATTTAGAAATATATTTTAGATATTACTTCTATTGACGTTTATTTTAAATGATTTTTTTCTCAAGATCATTAGGTCTTATGGATTTGTGAAACTGTAGATTATCTAACTAAGGTATACGTTATATGATCATTGTCTTATATATAAACAAATAAAAAGATCGTGAGGAATATGGTTAGATCCCATTTCGATGGAAGTTTTTAGATCAATATGTGTTCTAGAATATTATGCCTAATTTAAGAATGCTCATCATAGATGATCCAACTTTTGTAGCCTGTTTTTGTAATTACTAAAATCATTGACCCATAAATTGTTAGAACTTATTCCCTTGGAAGTTGATTTTATATTCTTATATTTTCTTGAACATCAGGTTAGACTAATTTAACTGTTTTATATTTTACATGCGAGATGACAGACAAGATGAACTTCGCAACAACTCAGAAGGCTTATCTGACGGGGAAAAGGGAAAGCGAAGAGCATTACAGGGATATTCTGGCGATGTACAAGGTTCAAACAATTTCTTTGGAAGCCAAGCATGCCGAGGAGATTGAAGTTTGCCGGATTGAAGCAAAGGTGGAGTTGGTTGAAGACCTTATTCATCTGGAAGCTCTGAAGGTTGAGAAGGCAAAGCTTGAGGCGGATCTGAAGGTTGCACTGGCAAAGGTGGATGATTTTAGGGTTCATGAGATAGATTGGTTCAAGTTGGGTGAGCCAAATATGGAAGCTTAACCCTTTCGATTTCTTAATCTTAAAAACTTGGTCTATTTGTTGTTTCTGTCTAATTGTCCTCCAGTTCTGAACTCAGATCCGGTTTGGTAAACCAGATTAGCTAAACTTATGTTATGATCTAAACTTGATATAATAAATAATATAGATTAGTTAAGATATTAGTTTAGTTTGTAGGTGTAGTTAGAGAGCTTTGTTCATAGCTCAGCTTTTTAGTTAATGATTGGACAGTTTAGGGTTCAAATACAATTATAATTTTGTTGCCAGTAGTTGGTAAAGCTGATAATCAATAGAAGATTCGCTGTTGGGAATACGGAACAATTGATTGAAAGGAATTTATTCATAATAAATTGATTTAGAGATTTGTATACATGTGTTTTTTTTTTATAATTATTTTTGGCGGTTGTTGTAGATACGTATTACTATGTTTAACCAATTTTTTAGTACATCTATGAATAATAATTTGTATATAAATATTTTTCTCACATAATAAAAAAATATTTAAAGTGTAAAGTATTTGGTAATATAGTTTTATTTCCCAAGATTTAGATTGAAAAATACAAAGTTGTGTGAATGATGCTAATGCGGTTACTACTCCTATTGGTTCTCACTTTAAGCTGAAAGCAGTTGAAGATGGAGAACAAGAAACAGAGATGGAGAATGTGCCTTATTCTAATGCCATAGGAAGCAGTATGTATGCGATGATTGGAACATGATGTGATCTCGCGTATGCTGTTGGGTTAGTAAGCAGGTACATGTCAAGACCGGGTCTGATGCATTGGGCTGCAGTTAAATGGATGCTGAGATATATGAGGGGAACAAAGAATCACAAGTTAGTGTTCAGGAAGAGGGAAAACTTCAAGATAGAACGTTTCTATGAGGAAGTTTGAAGCGGCTCTGAGGATTCTCGGAGTGGCCAAGCACTAAGGTGTTTGGTGTTTTGCCTGGCAAGTACATGAGATGGCAACATGATAGTTGCAGATAGAGCTGATTAGTCATCAAGGTGGAGATTGTTACGTTGGTGATGAAGAATCAGCTGTATTGGAGCTTAAACCAAGTCGAGATTGACAATTGGGTATATGGCGTTGGGTTAACGACCGGTTTATTATTACTCAATGGTTTACGGTTATTAAACTGCTTATCAGTTGTATCAGACCTTACCTAATATAAAAGCAAGGCTTGTGTGTTTGTACACGTTATCAGAGAAAGATAGATTGTACTAGGGTTACAACTTTAGGTCACAGTCATCGCGTGATCTCAGAGAGTTAGTGATTTGCCTTGCCAGGCCCCAGAGACATGGCCACATGAGTGAATTCTGGATAATCAATTAATCTATGTGTGTGCTCATGTTCTTATTTTTCATTTCTCATTTGTTCCTTGCGTATTCGTATTCCTGAGTGTTTTTCCGTGAGAGCTTCGTGTCGTGAATTGTGCAATGCAGATTTGTGGTCGAACAATTTCGCGTTTGTGTTAAGCGTCAAAACAAACTTGAACACTTACATTGACAAACAAAATAAGATACTTAAACAAAGTTATCCCAAATTACAGCAAATTCTATGAACAAGTAAAAACTCTATAAATTAATAATGTTGAGACTATGGTATTTTATTAATTTATAAGAATGTTTCTTTTTTATATCTCTATTTTAAATCTATTTTTATAAAATAAAATAGTTGATTTTAGTGTACACACATTACTTAATTTTAGAAATTTGACTTACAAATTATTTTTATTATATTATTTATTTTCTATGAAATGTGTTTCATTGAATTTTAAATGTGATTAAATATAATTTTACTACACATTATCAAAATATATTGAAGTGTTAATAAAAATAGAATTAAACTTGATAATGAATATAAAAACAACAATACACGATTTTGGTTGTACTTTTATAAACTATATATATATAATTATTAATGTATAATTTTAATGGGACCATATATTTACATAAGATTTTCAAAAAAATTGTTTTCTTATTATCTTATTGGTTTGTGTCATATTTTAAATAGACTCAATTTAGAGCCAAATAAATAAATTAATTTATAGTGTTAATTAATTTACAGAGTTTCTATTGTAAATAACAAACCAAGTTACACAAACCCAAACTACGAAATTGTTGTGATAAAAAAAAAGTCTTACTTCTTAAGGAAACTGTGAAGATTGAGAAACTCTATATTAAGAGGAAGATTATGATAGTTATATGTTGTCTTATTCATATTATCATATATTATCATGGTAGCTTTAGAAATTCGGATGTACAACTAATCAGAACATGTATCAACTAATGGAATGTAAAATTTTCTAAGTTTTGCCGAATTTATACAAATACTAAATCAAAGTAATATCAAGTTTTACAAAGTTTGACAAACAAAAATAGAAAATTTTGATAAACTTTTACAGAGTTTCACAAACAAAAGAATAAAATAATCTCAAGTTTTATAAAGTTTTGACAAACGAAAATAGAAAACTTTCAAAAAGTCTTAAAGAGTTACACAAACATATAACGAAGTTTTACTGAGTTACTAAGTTACACAAACTCGCTTTACTCATTCCCAACAACTTTTTTCACTCAGTTCCACCATCCTTCTCCCCTGCACACCAACACTTTCTTTTTCATCTGTTCCCTACCTGAACCACCATCCTTCTCACTTTATTCCATGTCTCCACCATCAGAGGTTGCGCTTCACTTTTTTTTTTTGAAAGCTGCATTTCATAGAAAAATATAACTAAGTATATCAAATTAAATCATCATCATGAAATTTGCACAAAGTATTACTAGATTATATAATTAAACTCAGTTAAAATTTTACTAAATTATTCAAAGTTTTATAGTTACACCAAGTTTGACTAAGATATATCATTCGTTTTTTTTCTCCTCTTTCGATGGGTAGGTTGTGATATATTTTGTTATTTCTTTTGGAAAAAAATTCGACATGTTTCTTGTTGGAAGATTTTTTTTTTTTGGCAATTAAAAGAAATCGTGAGATTGAAAAGATTGATTTGTCTAATTGAAAAAATAAGAAATAGGAAAATGAGCAAACCAAAAATACTTAGTTGATTTTTAGATTTTTGGACTAAATCCGAGTTTAAAAGGTAGGTATGGTTCTGTGTTTGGATAGTTTGACTGGCAAATTTGTAATTAACTAAGTTTCATTTAGTTTCCTGTTTTAATATAATATTTGTGATTTAAATACATATTAAATAAAATAGAAAATAGGGAGAGTAACTAGGTCTTTTTTTTGTTAAGGACGTCTCTAACATCTATTCTATTAAAAGAGAAGTCACAACTTCTTGAATTTTTTTAAATAGACTCTCCCTAGCAAGTTGTGTTTCATTTATTATTTAATAACATTTTATGACTTACTAAATCATTCCATATATTCATTTTTTTTAACTATCTACTCCTAAAAAAGGGTTCGGTTAACCAACATATATTTGCATCATTAGTGAATCACATACGACAACCTTGGTTTATCTATGTTTAAAAATATGCCTATTAATCATTTAACTGGTTTATACAATTCATATGCAAAACAAAAAACAATTGGATTTAACCAGTTCTGAACTGGCCATAATTTCTAATACATGATTAGTTTGAATATTCAACATGTCCGATTTATATAGTTATTAAACATAATCAATATCTGCATCTGACCATACCTATACTGATATCTAATACATTAACATATATTATACGTATACTTTATAATTGCTATTTACATAAATCATAAAATATAACTTGAACCAAGTACATATGATACACATACCAAAAGATGATCAACGAAATGGTCGAAAACCAAGTACTTTCTATTAGGGGTGGGCAAAATATCCGTAAAATTTGATTTGATCGGTTATTCGTTTCGATTCGATCCAAAAATCCGAATATCCGTAACTTTACAAATCGAAACAAATACTAAAATTTAATATCCGTCAAATAAGGAGCAAATCACAAATACTCATTTTTTAGAAAACGGATATCCGATCCGATCCGATCCGTAATGTACATATGCATATACATGTATATATAAAATTATATATAATTTTATATCTATATATATATATTTAGTTATTTTATCCCCTAAATCAATAATTTGGTCATTAAATTTTTTAAAATATGTAGTTTTAAATATTTTGTAATGAAAATATTATTCTTTTATACTAAAAATTTCCTTAAATTTTTTTTTTTCAAAAAATGAATTTTTTATTATTTTTTACCGGATCGACGGATCGGATCAGATATCCGGTCAAATATAGTGATTTTTCCGGATATCTGTAGCACCGAATATCCGGAAGATCAAAGATCGGATCGAATTGAAAAATCGAATATTCGTACGGGACGGATCAGATCATGGATATCCTTAAAATTCCGGATATCCGCTCCGTGCCCACCCCTACTTTCTATGAATTTATTAGTGAAGATAAATGTTTATCTTTAAAACACTTAACAAACTCGCTCAAAACCAGAATTCAGTTTCAATATACGAACTAGATTTTGACCCGCCCTTGAAAGGGCGGGTATTATTTTTCACTTTTATGAAATATATTATTTGTTTGTAATTATTGAATGTATTTATCTTAGTAAAACTTTTTTATAATAAATTCTACACATAGAGTTTCTCTGGTAGACTATGTGGTTTTCTGGCTTTGTTTTATTCTCTCTCTAGTCAACACATTTATTTGGTTTGTTGTTAAAATAAATGATTTTAGAATGCAAATGTACAATACTTTATATTGATATTTTGTTTAAACAATGTGACATATTTCTATATTAATTAAATATTTACATTGTAATTTAAATTTTTATACAAATCAACATATTTGTGTAGTTTATTGTTAAAATAAATGATTTTGAATCCAAATATACAGTACTTTTATATTGATTTTTTGTTATGTGCAGCCATTATTTTTGGTTCAAATATCCGATTCATTTTCAAATACATTCGTTATTTGAATATTTTTATTTTCCTATACATCATAACAAAATTCATACAGATCCGGGGGATCCAACTTGAAACTCACACATAAATTTATATCCAAACATGACAAAATTTCAACTCACACATAAATTTATATCCAAACATGACAAAATTTCAAAACTCAAAAAATCTGTACCCGAAAAAACGACCAGTACCTAAATGGGTACCCAAAATGTCTATGCCTAACGGATTCTGTAAACAAATAAAAAAATATTTTTATGTGTTTGGCTAAATTAGTGAAATAGAAAATTTTGTTCAGTAATATTTGTAAAATATTAATAACGATCAATATATGAATATCAATTTGTTGAGATATGTTTTGGAATTGTAAATAATTATTTTAAATTGATTTTAAATGCAGTGGTAGAATCTGTAAATAAGAAAATATAAAAAGAAAGTACCTAAAAAGAAATTTCAAAACCCAAAAATATATATATCCGAAGAAAATGGCCCGTACCTAAATGAATACCCGAATGTCTATGCCTAACTGATTTCGTAAACAAATTAAAAAAAGTATTTCATGTGTTTGGCTAAATGAAGTTAAATAGAAAATTTTTTATTTACTAATATTTTTACAATATTAATAATGATCAATATATGAATATCGATTTGTTTAGATAAGTTTTAGAATTGTAATTAATTAATTTAAATTGATTTTAAATGCAATGGTAGAATCTGTAAATAAAAAGAAACACAAAAAGGAAGTACCTAAAAAGAAATTTCAAAACCCAAAAAATCTATACCCGAAAGAAATGACTTGTACCTAAATCGGTACCCGAATGTATATGCCTAACGGATTCCGTAAACAAATAGAAAAATTATTTTTATTTGTTTGGCTAAATTAAGTGAAATAGAAAAAATTTTATTTAGTAATAATTTTACAATATTAATAATGATCAATATATGAATATCAATTTGCTTAGATAAGTTTGGAATCTCTATAATATTATTTGAGAAGTCAGTTTCCTACGTGTCCCTCTCACGATGGTTGTTTACATTGATACCCTTAATGAATTAAAAATATTATATTTAAATACTATTATTGAATTTTTATTTAGTTTCCTTTATAAAAATTTTCGAATAACATATAATAAAAAAGGAAATGTTTATAAAGTTAAAAAATGAATTTAAAAACGAAATTATATGTATAAATAATAAGATTTCATTAAAAAGAAAAGTTCACAAAATAGTAATATTCCATTAAAAAATCTGATAACATAAAATATACTAATAAAATACTTTCTTTATAATTATATTTTCACAGATAATGTTGATATTATAAAAAGAAATAACATTTCTTATAAAACACAATTTTAAGCAGCACAACAATATATTTTCAAAGTAATAGAAATATTTTTTACATATCTATATATTTTTTTAGATGATTACATAAAATAATTTGTAACATTAACTGATATATCTTTAGTTGACTAAACATAGTTTATAATTAGTATTATTGAAATTTTATTTTTTTCTTATATTTAGTTGATTGTAATATCTTTCATCTACAGCAAAAAAATATAATTTAATAAATATTCATAAAATTATTTAGAAATTATAAAAATATTTTAATTATTTTAAATATTGATATGTCTTCATGAGCTTCCAAAAAAGTATCAGTTACTTATGTATGTAACTTCCTATAGATCATCGCTTTATTTTCAAATATCTTTAAAAAATAACATTTAATTTGATATATATTATGAAAATACATGCACATTTAATGATAAATATTAGATTTAGCTACAATAAGTTAAAAGAATATATGTAACTCAATATACTCATAATATGAGTGACTTCGACTAATATTATAATATATATACTTTATAAATATTTATATCCGTGCATGAGCATTGAAAATCACCTAGTTGTAATTAATTAATTTAAATTGATTTTAAATACAGTGGTAGAATCTGTAAAAAAAGAATTACAAAAAGGAAATACCTAATTTCTTATAAATGCAATGACTAAATGTGTAAATAAAAAGAAGTAAATATATTGATATCCATGTTTCCAAACAATTCTCATTTAATATTGTTATTCATGTTTCCAAACAAACCTTCTTTTTAAACTGCAATTCATGTCTCCAAACACTCCAATTTTTTACTTAAGTTTTAATAATATAGATATTCCAAGCAATATTTTCTATATTCCATAAAATTCAGATAATTTATCTATTAACTTCCATAAACACAATTTTATCACATTTGAATATATTTTTAGTGTTTAAAAAATATACCACTAATTATGTAAAACAAAATTTTGACATAAATACATGTCAAACAAGCACTTGCCTGCAGTCAACCTCCATTATCTTATCTATTGCCAAAGGTAAATTCAGAAAACATTTAAAATTGGGTATTTACATGTAAATATTTTATCTAAATAATATAGGAGTTAAAATACAAACTAATATACATATTTGTTGAAATAAATCTATTTTAATTCATCTAATATTCAAACAAAAATAAATATATAATAAGAAGCTATAAATACAATTGACGGTGTGATATAGGTTTTAGCATGATAAACATGTAAATTGTAAAAATATTAAATTGAAAAAGCATATATAATATACATATGAAAATATTGTTAGTGTTTATAAAATATACCATTAATTATGTACATAAAACAAATTTTGACATATATATAAGTAAAATTAAACACACGTGCAGTTGCACGGATAAAAATCTAGTTTGATTCTAAAGTGCCAATAAACACAATGTTTGGATTCGGATCTAAATATATCCGGAGAAATCTTTGTACATGTAACCAAACACACATGTTCTGATACAACGAGTTAGTGTCATGTCATGGTATCGTCACTGGCGCCTCAATCTATTAAGAAACGACGTCTCTACACTCTAGGCTTCGGACAGGTCATCTCCCTCGTAATTACCGAACCACCAAATTCTTCTTAAAAGTTTTGTTTCTCTAGTCTTCCTTTTGAGATTTTAGATAATTTTGAAGATGGATTCTGCAGAGAGCGAGTACAGGTGTTTCGTCGGAGGGTTAGCTTGGGCCACGGACGAGCAATCTCTCGGAAGAACTTTCAGCGAATTCGGAGAAGTTCTAGACTCCAAGGTCCGTTTAAGACGACCCCGGATCGGAATAATCTGACCAGGCTCTGTTTTTTTCGTGTCAACTTGTTTACTCTGTTATTAGTTTTGTTAACTCGTTACATCAGTCGGTATGGATTCATCATCTTCTTATCCGATTCTTGTTTTTATGATATGTTTGATTTAAAGATTTTGTGTTTCTTTTGGATCAGATCATTATTGATCGTGAGACAGGGAGGTCCAAAGGGTTCGGATTCGTTACTTTTAAAGATAAGGAATCGATGAGAACTGCGATTGAAAGAATGAACGGTCAAGAACTTGATGGTTGGAACATCACTGTCAACGAGGCTCAAGCTCGTGGTACTCGTGGTGGTAACGGCGGTGGATATAATCGAGGAGGCGGCGGTGGTTATGGAGGCGGCGGTGGTTATGGAAGAATTGGGAGTGGTTACGGAGGCAGGCGTGATCAAGGTGGATACGGAGGTGGTGGTGGAGGATACGGAGGTGGTAGTTATGGAGGTGGGCGTCGTGAGGGTGGTTATGGTGGTGGCGGAGAAGGCGGTTACGGTGGCGGATCTGACAGTGGAAACTGGAGAGAATGAGCCTTTGTGTCTGTTTGCTTTTGGCTCTGGTTTTGATCTTTTTGTTTATTTGGTTTCCCTTTTTTTTTCTTTTGAAACACTTTTTTTTTAAACACCGTTTAATTGGTTTCCATGTGTAAATAAAAAAAACGTTTGATGATTTGTTGGATTGCTCTGAGAACGAAGGGATTTGACACAGAGAAACAAACTAGACTGAATCAACTTTTGTACAACACAATTAAGTATTCTACAAAACACAACATAACAAACCGAAGACAAGAGCTATTCTTTACCCATGCTGAAACCAGTCGCGGCACTTACCCATGGCAACATGGGCATTTGCCATGGGTCCATAGGTCTATAATTTTTTTTTTTGTTATTTTTAAGGTTCATTTTAATCTGTTAAATTATCAAAAAAAGTTTAGTGTATTGTTTTAAAAATCTACTCAATCTATTAAATTATAAAAAATCTCATAATTAGGTAAACCTAATTTACTTATTAAAAGATAACCATCTATTTATATAAAATAGAGTTTCCTCCCTTCTGAAGCATGTCACATCACTATCCACATCACAAATTTGAATAACTTTGAACTGACACGTGTCCCATTTTGCAAAGTGCACCGTTTCATTTAAATTGTTCCATCGTAGGCTTCGTTTGTGTATGTGGGGTTGGGCTCTGAAATTGTAAGGTGTACCCAGCCCGATTAGATGGTCTCGGTCTCATATTTTACGCCTAGATATGAAATACATCAACCAATATAAGTAATTGAATCGACGTAGGTGAAGACATGCATCAATAACGTTAATGAGAAAGTTAATTATCTTTATTGAATGATTTAGATTCTACAGCTATATATAATGGAGTTTGTTTGTTGATATGAATCACTTTTCGCCCTCCCAATCATCCAGCGATGGCAACCTCCTTCCTTCTAATCGCTGACTTCAAAGTCGGTCGCTGTTACAAGACCGCCAAAGACTGTTTGTTGAGGTTATGAGAGTCCCTTGATGTGACATGCTCCTCTTAGACGAGAAGAGCAGATCTATTGATTAAATCAGAATTTCAGACCGTCATTTAATTTATGAAGAATCATTAAAACATCGAATCATGGAAGAACCTTCTTCATATTACGAGAGATACAACCGACGGGAAACTGGAGACCAGCCTTAACCGACATAAAAACACTATTCTTCCTGCTGCACCTCTCACCGGCTTCGCTACTACTGGTCACTCCATTAGAACCAAACAGATTCTTAACCTTTGTTTTAAAACTCTGCTGCGTGACCGATTCAAAGGCTAAGATTACGGTAATCGCGGCATGGCGAGTCTGAGCTGAGCGGGAACATGAGGCGGCGAGAAGAGTTGTCTCCGCTTAGACATGGCAGTGTAGAATAGGTAATTGGTGTTGGTTTCAATAGTTTCAGATTTGGATGGTTTGATAATGGAGAATATGACGCCGACAGAAAAAAGAAAAGAGATAATGGAGAACATGACCACATGTTTTCAAAGAATTTTTGAGGGTTTTAATTTGTTTTCTTAGTGGCCCATTAACAATAGTTTTAAGAGGCCTAAATCAATTTTTTTTTCTGAAACACTACAGGACCAAATCAATATTTAACAAAATTGTATACATTAAATTTTTAATGTCGATATAACTTTTATACATAAAATTATGTATGATAAAATTATTTTAAGGATTCTATTTTGTAACTCAGTCAGTAGAATTTGAATTTAAAATATATAAACAATTATTTTAATAACATGGTTAACTTCGTTTTCATATAAAATAAGACATTGAAGATACTAACAAACATGTATATGTATAGTAACAATAGGTTCATATTATTTATTTATCTCTTTAATTTTATGTTGATGAAAAAATATACTTTAAGTTATAATGAATAATTTGTTTCTTTTATATCGTGTAAATCATTAGTTTTAAGAAAATATGTTTAAAGAAATATTTTAGTTCATTACAAATATATAAATAAGAGAGAAAATAACTTCACTTTACTAATTATTCAAATCATCTGTAGTTCTAAGAAAATCTATGCGAGTTATTGTTATAGTCAAATTAGAATAAAAATGGAGAGAAAGTAAATAATTATGTTACTAACTTTTGTTTGATACCGAAGACAGAGAGACCTACCAGGATGACAGAATTGCGACCGATAAGTCTTTGCAATGTAGGATACAAAATTATTTCAAAGGTATTATGTCAGAGACTCAAATTATGCCTTCCAGCTTTAATTTCGGAGAATCAGTCAGCTTTCATGCCAGGAAGACTGCTATTGGATAATATCCTTATTGCTTAGGAAATGTTCCACGACTTACGAACTAATAAGTCATGTCAAAGTAAGTTTATGGCTATCAATACGGATATGAGTAAAGCTCATGATAGGGTGGAATGGAGCTTCATTCAGGCCTTACTTCAAAAAATAGGATTTGATTCTAAATGGATACAACTGATGATGGAATGTATATCTTCGGTACAATATCGAGTGTTGTTAAATGGGCATCCGCGAGGGCATATCATCCCACAGAGAGGTTTGCGACAGGGAGACCCTCTCTCTCCATACTTATTCATCATGTGTATTGAGGCACTATTCGCAAATATAAAGAAAGCTGAAAGAGAAAAAAACTCACAGGACTAGAGGTTGCGAGGGCTTGTCCGGCGGTATCTCACCTGCTCTTTGCAGATGATAGTTTATTTTTCTGCAAGGCACAAAAGAATGAGTGTCAAACCATTCTTTGGATTCTGAAAAATTATGAAGAGGTATCGGGTCAACTAATTAATTTCCAAAAATCGTCTATCCAATTTGGCCATAAGATTGAGGAGCATAATAGGCAGGAGCTTAGAGACATTCTCGGGATCCAGAATGTAGGAGGGATGGGTTCTTATCTAGGCTTACCAGAAAGTTTGAGTGGTTCAAAAATACAGGTCTTTGGCTTTGTTCAGGAGAGACTGAGTAATAGAGTAAATGGATGGACTTTCAAATTCTTTATGAGAGGGGGGAAAGAGGTGATAATCAAATCGGTGGTTACTGCTTTACCAAATCATGTTATGTCATGCTATCGTCTTCCAAAGACAGTAACGAATAAACTAACAAGCGCGGTGGCACAATTCTGGTGGAGCCCAGGGGAAATGTAAGAGGGATGCACCGGAAATCATGGGACAAAGTATGTTTTACTAAGGAAGAGGGAGGCTTGGGTTTTAAGGATCTTACTGATTTTAATACGGCTATGTTGGGAAAACAATTGTGGCGTTTAATTGAGCAGCCTCAAACTTTTTTTGCAAGAGTTTTTAGAGGTAGGTATTTCAAGAATACATCACCCCTGGAACCGATTCGATCATATGCGCCGTCATATGGATGGTGAAGTATTGTTTTGGCTAGATCTCTAGTTAGCAAAGGACTAATCAAAATGGTGGGATCAGGATCTTCTATCTCAGTATGGAATGATCCTTGGCTCCCAACCACTCGCCCGAGACCAGCAAATAAAAATCAGCTTCATAGTAACTTTAATCATGAGCTTACAGTGGCTTCTTTCATCAATGCTACTTCACGGACGTGGAATTCTCAGGCAATTCATTCTTTGGTTGATGCACAAGATACAAAGATTTTTGAAAGTATACCATTGAGTCGGTTCTATATGGTTGACCGAGATGGATGGCACTTTACTGATAATGGCAGGTATACGGTGAAATCGGGTTATCAGGTAGAACGGGTTTATCCAGACAGACAAGAACCATTGCCGTTATATGCACCAAATGTTAATCCGCTAAAGGCTTTCTCTTGGAAGATAAGATGCCCTCCGAAGATAAAAACACTTCTTGTGGCAGGTAGTATCAGGATGCATTTCGGTCACGAAAAATTTGAAAGACAGAGGGATTCAAGGAGATACAGATTGTTCAAGATGTGGTGCACCTGAAGAGTCAATTAATCATGTTTTCTTTGAATGTCCACCGGCAGTTCAAGTCTGGGAACTGTCAGGGATTCATCTAATCCAGATATATTTCCTACTCAATCGCTCTTTAAAAATATGGATTATCTTTAATGGAGGGTGTCTCCGCAGATGGAGGACCACTACTTTGCCTGGGTTTTATGGTATATTGGAAGGCTCGAAACAACAAGGTTTTTAGCAACATAGACGTTGATCCACGAGTTCTTTAAGGATAGCAGAGACTGAGTCGCTGATATGGAGAGAGGCTCAAGCGACAATAACTCAGAGAGTGGCACAGACGAGGGAACATGACGCTGCATTACCTCAAATACCGGGCAGGTGGTGTTTTACAGATGGGTCATGGAAGGAAGACGATATCCACTCTGGTCAAGACTGGTATAGCACTCTTGAGTGTTTTGATGGTTTAATGGGCGCAAGGAACACTAGGGCAAGTTTATCACCACTACATTCGGAGATTGAAGCGCTTATTGGGCAATGGAATGTATGAGTAATCTAAGACAGTATCATGTTACATTTGCAACGGATTGTTCTCAATTGGTGAAGATGATTTTGGAACCAGAGGAATGGCCTGCTTTTGCAAGTTATTTGGAAGATATCAAGATACTGAAGGAGAGTTTCAATCACTCAGAGCTCATTCGTATACCTCGGACGCAAAATACAAGGACAGATACTCTTGCACGCAGTGTTAGGCAGCACTCGTCGTATGTCGTTCATATGGATGCGGAGTTACCTTTATGGTTGCAGAATCTTAATTGAGTCTGTTTTCTTTTGATGTCAAAAAAATGATTTCTAAATTTATTTAAAAAATTATGGTGGCTCTGATCTTTAGCAGAGCAATCGACGTCGTCCGCTACTTCCTGAATTGATTCAAAACAAGCAGATGAATAATGCTAAAGGAAACCATAACGTTATTTTTGGGTTGGACGTGAAGGTAAACCGAATCACTTTTCAGCCATACAATTTGTTTTTTTTCTTCTAATTGAATTGGTTTACTAAATCAGGTTTTAGGTTTCTTCATTTTTGTTCTTTTTTGCATTTTTGATTTAATTCACTGAATCAGGTTTTATGTTTCTTTATGTTTGTTCTTTTTTGCATTTTTGATTTGTTTCCAATAGTCTGAAGCTTCTGTTGATGTTGATGAAGCCTTTTCTTTTGTATCTCTCATTCACTAGAAATAAAAAATTTCAAATTACTACTTGATTTTGCATTTATGTTACAGATTAAAACAAAAGATTTGTTTTGGTATGTACAAAGAAATGTTATTTTTATGTTAGTTTCGAGTGTGATTAATTTAGTGTCAAAAGTTATTTGAAATATCAATCTGATCTCTTCCTCTTGCAAGTGGTGCAGCTGAGAAACTTCCGCAATTTGCAGCCATAAAAGTTGTCAAACCTGCTTTGAAATTTGTGTCCAATATGGTGGATATTTACTCTTGGTTTGGAATAGCTACTATAATTCTCGATATTGTTTGCGGAACGGTTGTACATGAGCTTGGGACCGCTGGACAAGTTATCGGTGGTCACAAACCAAGGAGCCACAGTAGTGGTTTTTACATTTTTTTCTAAAGATTAATATTGTTTTTGAATCATTGAAAAATGGTAATAATTTTCATGAGATGAATATAGCATAAATCCATTTGAAATTAAGTTGTGATGGTTTTAGAAAAATTGGTGATTTAATTCCAGAAATAGAGTAACAATACTAAGATTTATATATAGTATTGTAACAGAATATCATCAAATAGACTATGCATAAAGAAACCAATATCAAACATTCGCATCTAAATACAACCTACATCTCTAAAATAATAAGATCACAAGCATCAATGTTTTTTGAAAAACCACAGCAACCAGAAAATCATGTAAACATAACAACCAAGAAAAGACCCTTAGGTAACTCAATCACAACAAATGACGGATACCGAATACAATCAGAAGCATGTGAACATTTAATTGTTACCCTTAATTTAGAGTAAATGTAGGGAGAATTGTCATATATGACTCACAACTTGATTTCAAATGCAAAACTAAACCCAAACTTGAATCAAATGAAAAAGTAACCTAAAAGACTATTGAAATTACAACCAGCCCCTTGTGAACAAACTAAAAAACATAATATTTTTTTACGTTTCTAACCCCCGTAAGTCTTCTGTCCAGACGACTTTCCAATGAGTCGTCCAGACGACTTACTTGAAAGTCGTCTGGTATAGTTCTTCTTAAAAATAATTTAAAATTTTTGTAAAATATATCTTGATAAGTGAAAAATTGAAATCATGTAATCTATACTATTATTTATGAAGTAATTTAGCTTATGTGTCAGCTTCTCCATGATTTTAGCTAATTTTGATGATTTGTCATTATTTATTGTTTATTTGTCATATTTTCCATAATTTTAGCTAATTTGCTTATTTGTTATATTTTTAATAATTTTAATTTTTTTTATTTTTCATATTCTCCATAATTTAGGTTATTAATATATTTATCGTAACCTTAATAATTTTAATTGGTAATTTTATTTATTTGACATTTATTTGACATATTTTAAAATAATTTCAGTTTTGATTAAGTGTCATGTTATCTATGATTTTAGGTTATTTTATTTATTTTCATATATTTTATTATTTTTAAAAGTTTATTTGTAATATTCTATGATTTAGATTGAATCATTAGTTTTAATAAATAACTTTTGAATTTGTTATTTTTAAAGATTTTTAGTGATAACTTAATAAATATTTTCATTATATTCAGGGATAATTATTTCTAACGAGCATTGACAAATTTTAACAATAATTTTATATATTTTTTCATCTTATGGTTACTTTAGTAATATTAAAACATTTAATGTTTTTTAATTATTATTTATAAAAATAAAATTTCTTCTCTTTTATGTTACCAAATCATATTCTCAATAAATAAAATACGAGCCCAAAGAATACAATTCTTGCTATTATAATTTAAAAAATCTACCTTTTTAAAGATATATAATTTATTACTTTTAGTTTAGAAAATTTTAATTAAAAATAAATCTGTTTTTGATTATTATAGATTTTGTTAATATGTGTCATTATAAAATCTGATGACTAGGAAAATTCAGATAAAATGCAATTAAGACTTTGTTGAAGAGGGTTTAATTTCATAGGTTTTCCTGATAATTGGTAATTATGGTTTAATTTGTAAATTTATATTTATGTTATTTTAAAATATTAATACAGTTTTACTAGGTTATTGTGACGATGATATCTTTTACATGTTTGGTTTGATGAAAGAATAAATAAAGTTTTTGCCAAAAAATTATACATGTTGCCTTATAATAAAAAGGTAGATTATATCTTCTGATTCATTAATATTTAAAACTTATTAATAATTTAGATTGAGATTAAAAAATTATATTAAAATTGAATTAGTTGAATATATATTATTCTGCACAAGGTGCGGACCATCATCTAGTTAACATATGTTTTAAGCGATATAAATGAAGATATAACAAAAGTGAATTGTTTTCAACATAGATGAGTCATGATATTCTTTGGTTTAGGTTTCACCAACATATGTTGTAGTATTATATGTGTTCTTTGGGTTAGATTTTGGAAAGCATAAAAGTTTTTTTGAAAAATTTAAAATTTACCTCAGTGTGTTTATTTATGTGTATAGTAAACACTATTTAAGTTTAATTGTATTTTATAACGTGTTTCGTTAGTTAATTTAGTCAATTTAGTTTAGGGGTTGAATTTAGGGTCTGGGACGACTTAGTAGTAAGTCGTCTGGTGAATATATTTATGGTAGACGACTTACTAGTAAGTCGTCTGATGTATAGTATTCAAAAGAAGACTTACTAGTAAGTCGTCCAAACCGGACCGAACCTTTAATTTTATCAATGTACTTTTAAACCTAACCGGATTATTCACCGGACATATATAAGATGATTTTTTATTCACTTTTTTCGAAATTCAGAAATTCCTAATGCCTTTTCTCTCGTAGGCGATTTCGAAGGCGATTTCCATCGATTCTTGATGTCTTGCATATTTACATGTTTTTAGTTATCATATCTTATGCATTTTTGTTCATTTAGATTAGGCTTTAGGCATCTTTAGGCTCATTATGCATTCATAAGTCCCTATTAGGTGTTGGAGCACACTTTGGAGATATTGAAGATGTTTGGGAGTTTTGTGATGAAAAAGGAGGGTATAAAGATGAACATGGACAGAGACCTTAGGAATACCTTCTGATGCTAATATTTGGTGGAGACATGGCATTCTGAGTTAGCTTTCCAATGGAAGTGGTTTCAAGACATTTGGAGCCATATTGGAGGAGTTATGATCAGTTGAGTGGAAGCATGTCAAGCAACCCGGGTGAGCACACCCGAGTCCAACCATCCTTCCTCGCCTGGACAAGCTCAGGACGCGACCAGGACGACCCGGGGACAAGCACCCGCACGTCCTGATTGTGCTGAACGCCTAGAACGGACGCGGCCCATTCCACCCGAGCACAAGCACCCGCACGGGACGGACGGACTGGACGCGAGCTCAGGACGCACCCGACCTTGCCTCACCCGCGTACCAGCAGACACCCGACAGCACCTGCCCGACCTGGACGACCCGCACGTTCTGATGCTAGACGAAGCTTCGGACGCGTCCAGCACCACCCGGACCAGGACACTCGGACGTCCCACAACTCCTTCTACCCGCGTACCAGCCTGCACACCCGACTAGCACCACCCGGCCACGCACACCCGCACGTCCTGCTAGCTGCTGGACACCCACCACGCGGCCGAACACACCCGGCCTAGAGAGGCCGCACGGCCTGGACGCCGGACGAGCAAGCCATACCCGACCTGGGCATACCCGACCTGGACAGGCACTAGCTGACCCGGGTGGCTGAGTTTCTTCCTTTCTCCTTGTTTCTCATTGGTCGAAAATCACTTGGCCAAGGGCTTTTTAGACTTTCTCCTTTTATGTGTTTAGGGCTTTTAAGCCTACTATAAATACTCTCATTAACCCAAGTTTGGGGATTATGTTATTTAGGATCTAAGAACAAAACCTTTGAGTAAAAACTTCATCTTTGAATTATTAATCTCATCTCATCTTGTGTTCTTGATTGTTTATCTCATCTCCTTTCTTTCTCTATTATGTTTATGCTTGAATCTCTCATGGGTTTAAGAATAAGCATGTGGATTAGTGAGTAGATTCTTCTAAGATCCATGGGTTAGGGTGATAGAGAGTGATTAAGTTAGATCCAAGGTGTCTAGAATTAGATCTATCATTTCCTTGCATAGATTTGGTGTTTTTAAAGCTATATTTGAGTTGGCCTCTCAAACATAGAGCTATAGGCATTTCATGCCCGGAAGGTGTCCTATGAAATGCCTGAACCAACTCATCTATGCTTTTAGCTAGCTTTGCCTAAGGGATTAGTTGTCTTAGAGGCTAGAATTGCTATTAGGCTCATTCTCATTGTTTGCTTTGATCATTACAGCCGAAGGGATTTGGTGTACTTGGGTGATCATAGCAAAAGAGCATTCATCTAGGGATAGAGCTTG
Source organism: Brassica juncea (assembly GCA_018703725.1). Taxonomy (NCBI): domain Eukaryota; kingdom Viridiplantae; phylum Streptophyta; class Magnoliopsida; order Brassicales; family Brassicaceae; genus Brassica; species Brassica juncea. The sequence goes on from CM031937.1 coordinate 10,232,843, forward strand.
CTTAGTTTAGTTGTCTAGGCATAAGGATTAGATTGATTGAAAAGTTAGCATCTTGGATTGAAGCTTAATCATTTGATATCAAGTCCCTACACCCATGGGTTTTGCTCTCCTCATAAGAAAGAAAGTTTGTTTTTTGTTGTGTTTTACTCATTGTTCTAGTTTAATCATCATTCTCTCTAATGGTTGCATTTAGATTGAGCATAGGCTTGCATTCCCTCTGTTTCATTGTCACTTAGGACTGGTTCGACAATCTTTTATACTACATCATTTGATTAGAATCTGAAAAGTTCTATCATCAAATTGGCGCCGTTGCCAAATTCTAAGTTGATTGTGACATTGGGATTTAGTCACTTGCTTGAGACTAAATCATTTTTCTTTTCTTGTGATATTGATTCTCCTTTTGCATTTTCCTTTGATTTTCAGGTGTATGAACACAAGAAGCAGGGGTGCAACTAACCTGGTTCCCACTGTTGAAGAGATAGCTACACTTGAGAGGAAAATAGCAAGAAGGAGAAGAGAAGAGGAGCAACAAGCTCACATTCAGAGATTGGGGTTTGAGATGGATGATCATCAACCCCAAGAAGGCAATGGTCAAGGAGCTGACAACCTTAGACCACAGCGCCAGCAACAACAACACCCACAGCGGCCAGCTAGAGCCATTGGCACATATGACCGTCCTCACATTCATGGCAACAGGACAGGTATCCGTGCACCAGCTGTGGAAGCTAATAACTTTGAGATCAAATCAGGCTTGTTGAATGTGATTGAGAACAACAAGTACCATGGCTTGGCTGTAGAAGACCCATTTGATCACTTGGACAAGTTTGATAGCTATTGTGGCTTGTCCAAGACCAATGGTGTGTCAGAAGATGCCTTCAAGCTCAAGTTGTTTCCATTCTCTCTAGGAGACAAGGCACACCAATGGGAGAAATCTCTACCTAGTGACTCCATCACTACTTGGGATGATTGTAAGAAGGCCTTCTTGGAGAAATTTTTCTCCACATCAAGGACAGCCAAGCTGAGGAATGAGATCTCTAGTTTCCAGCAGAAGAACTTGGAAAGCTTTAGTGAAGCATGGGAAAGGTTCAAAGGATATCAAGCTAAGTGCCCACACCATGGCTTCTCAAAGGAGAGTTTACTGAGCACATTCTATAGAGGTGCCCTTCCTGAGTTTAGAGCAAGATTGGATACAGCAAGCAATGGTTTCTTCCTGGGCAGGTCTGAAGAAGATGCTGAGGAGCTGGTGGACAACATGGTCAAGAGTGATTCAGTCTACAGTGGAGAACATGACAGGGCTGATAGAACAACCAGAGCTGATGACAACCAGACCAAGAAGGAAATAAAATCCTTGCAAGATAAGATAGACTTGCTGATTGCTAACCAAGCCAAGCAGGAGCAAATTCACTTTGTGGGTGGTCCAAATCAAGAAGCTCCTCCTAAGGTTAATGAAGTTGAAGGGTTAGAAGGGCAAGAAGAGCTTTGCTTCATCAACAACAATGGTTCTTGGTACAGGAAGGAACCTAACTTTCAGTACAACAATTACCAGCAAAGGTCTTACCCCAACAACCAGCAAGGAGGCTACACCAACAACCAGCAAGGAGGCTACACCAACAACCAGCAAGGAGGTTATCCACCAAAGCAAAACACTCAACAAGGGAGCTACCAGCCTAGGCAGAATCCTCCTCCTGGTTTTGCAAACCATGGAAATCAATCTACTCAAGCTCAAGGAAGCTCCTCCCAAGCTAAGGCTCCAGATTCATCTATGGAAGCTATGTTCAAACAATTGTTGGAAGGTCAAGCTAGAGCAGCCAAAGACATTGGCCATGAGTTCAAGACTGTTCACTCCAAGATAGACAGCAGCTACATGATGACAGGCCTTTTCAAAGTCCTAATCAAATGTTGTAGAATACAAGATGTCAATCCAATTCTAAGAGATTCCAATGCAAAGGGAATGCAAGTTCATGCTTAATCTAAGTCTAATCAAGATGAGAGGATGATTTAGAAACTAAGACAATATTAAAAATGCAATAAAAGATTGAACTTTCTTTCTTATGAGGAGAGTGAGACCCATGGGTATAGGGACTTGATATCAAATGATTAAGCTTCAATCCAAGATGCTAACTTTTCAATCAATCTAATCCTTATGCCTAGACAACAAAACTAAGCAAGCTCTATCCCTAGATGAATGCTCTTTTGCAATGATCACCCAAGTACACCAAATCCCTTTGGCTGTAATGATCAAAGCAAACATGGAGAATGAGTCTAATAGCAATCCTAGCTCCTTTGACAACTAATCCCTTAGGCAAAGCAAGCTAAAAGCATAGATGAGTTGGTTCAGGCATTTCATAGAACACCTTCCGGGCATGAAATGCCTATAGCTCTATGCTTGAGAGGCCAACTCAAATATAGCTTTAAAAACACCTAATCTATGCAAGGAAATGATAGATCTAACAATAGACACCTTGGATCTAACTTAATCACTCTCTATCACCCTAACCCATGGATCTTGGAAGGATCTACTCACTAATCCACATGCTTGCTCTTAAATCCATGATAGATTCAAGCTCAAACATATAGAGAAAGAAAGGATATGAAATCAAACAATCAAAAACACAAGATGAGATGAGATTAAGAATCAAGATGAAACTTTACTCAAGAGGTTTAATGTGTTCTTTGATAGATAATGAGATAAGTCCCTCAAAGGGGATACAAGAGTATTTATATGGGGCTTGGAAACCCTTAGAAACATAAAATAAAAATTACTAAAAGGTCCTTGGCCAACTTGATTTTCAACCAATGAGAAGCTAGGAAGAAAGGAAGAAGCTGAGCCACCCTGGCAGGCTGGACTGGTCCATGGCCGGGTGTGACCAGCCGGGTATGTCCTGCTCGTCCGGCGTCCAGGCCGTGCGGCCTCTTTAGGCCGGGTGTGTTCGGCCGCGTGGTGGGCGTCCAGCTGGTGGCAGGACGTGCGGGTGGTGCTGGCCGGGTGATACTAGTCGGGTGTCTTCTGGTGCGCGGGTAGGAGGACTGTGGGACGTCCGAGTGTCCTGGTCCGTGGGTAGAAAGGAGTAGTCGAGGTGCCCGGGTAAGTGCAGGTCGGGTGTCCATCCGTCCGTGATCTCTAAGCCGTGCGGGTCCGTTCGCCCGTGTGTCCTTGACCGGGTGCACTCCATACGCGGGTAGTGGTGGCCGGGTGTGTGGAGCCGTGCGGGGATCTCATCTCGGGTGTGTGAGGCCGGGTACACTCCCTGGCGTCCATCATCTCTCGCCCAACCCGTGCGGGTAGGTTAGGTCGGGTGCCCAGGTCGGGTGTCTTGACATGCTTCCAATGAATCGATCATAACTTCTCCAATATGGCTCCAAATGACTTGAAACCACCTCCATTGGAAAGCTAACTCAAAATGCTGTATCTCCACCAAATCTTAGCATCAGAAGATATGTCTAAGGCCTCCGTCCATGCTCATCTTTGTCTTGATCAGATCATGGATTGACTTCTCTTTTCATGGCCAAACTTGATTCTTCACCTCTTTTTGGGCCATAAGGCTTCCAAACACCTCAAATCACACCAAAGCATACTCCAACACCTGATAAGGACAAATGAATGCAAAATGGACCTAAAGATGCCTAATGCCTAACCTAAATGAGCAAAAATGCATAAGATATGATAGCTAAAAACATGTAAATATGCAAGACATCAACTCCCCCACACTAGACCTTTGCTTGTCCTCAAGTAAACTTTTCAAACACAAGGGGGGTGGATGCAAAGATGGGAACAAAGCCACAGGAAACACTCATAGCACTCAACCTGACATCCTAAAGAAACATAGCAAATAGCATGAGCAAAACTTTCTTATTATGCTCTAGCTTCACAAGGCCTATCAATGACTCTTATGCCTCTACACAAGATGCAATGCCTATCAACCAACATGTTCTCTTAACCAGCCCTCACATTGATTCACACACACACACACAAGGTGAAGTCTCACAAATGGGCACATGATCTCAATCATTTGGCTAGGTGATCAAATGGTCTAATATGGATGAAAAGGAGGGTTCAATGCATCATTTCAAGGTGGCAATCACTCAAAAATCAAGGAGCTTGATCATTATGCAAAATTTATCTAAGACTAGGAGCAATTCATGCATACATGGATCCATCCTCATCATTCTACCCAAATCCTAAGTGATTACAAGTTCTACACCCCTCTTAATTCATCCCATAACCCAAAATGAAAACATACTCACATCACTCACCCAATGAACATTTTCTTTCTCATGATGCTACCTCTAAGGACCTCTATTCACATTCTAAACTCTAACTCTTAAATCTTTCCTTCCCCACTATCTTATTGAATCTCTTTTTTTTTTTTTTTCTTTTTCTTTTCTTTTCTTTTTCTTCTTTTTTTTTTTTTTTTTTTTTTTTATATATATGCATGAGGGGGAAGGTCAAAGACTTCAACTAAGAGCTTTTCATTTTTTTTTTATTATTTCTAGGTCCCTAGGGCTTTTCTTTATCAAAACTTTTTGCTCATCAATCTCAACTTTGTCACATCCCCAAATCCAAAATGTAAACAATTAGGCAACAAGCACTTCACTCACCATCCTAGAAGCTAGCTCAAATGATGACCCTATGCTAGCAAGAGATGAGAACAAATCCATGTCGCTCCCAATACTCTCAAGATTTTGCACATGACAAGCTATCAAAAGAGGCCTCACTCAAGCAAATCAATGTAGGCTTCAAAGAATGGATAGGGTTCAAGGGTAAGGGAGTGCCATTTGGGTTAACAAAGGGTGGTACAATGGAAAAAGATAACCCAAATGTGTATGAGATCCATGATCAAGTATGCAAATGCCCATATGCAAGAGAGATTAAGTTCATTCAAGTCTAAGTTCAGGATGGAACTGGTCTTAAGAACAATGCCAATATCAAGCAAGCAAGCAAGTTTCAAGAAGAGTTTTCAAGGCTCAAAGCATGCAAGCTTTTTCAAAAGGTGCTCAAGCTACTTGATATGTTTAACTAGGGTGCCAAATTCAGTGCAAACGAGTGTTCTTTACAAGGCAATGCTCCATATGCAAATGAATGCAACCTATATGCTCTAGACTCAATCTTAAGGATGCAAGTGATGCAATCTACATGGTTCAAAAATTTAAAATTTTTTTTGAATTTTCTATGCACTTATGAATGTACAATGCAATGCATGAGACTCAAGATCACAAAGCAAACAGGATCAAATATCCGGTACCTCCCCCACACTTAAATCACACAGTCTCTGTGTGAGTAAGAGAGTAAGAGGTACCTCAACAAGGCAAAATCAAATGTATATACAAAAGGGTTGGAGGAATACCACACAAGGAGAGTTGGGCATGGTGCTTGTGGCATGACTAGAAGCTGGCTTGGTTCATAGCAACTAGAGGAGGCTGCTACATGGATCATGGGGCTTAGGTGGCTGACCACCTTTCTTCTCTCCTCTAGTACTTGTAAAAACCTGAAAATCTTGACCACTTTTATTAAAAACTTAAAAGGAAATTCGAAATTGAAAAGCTATATACAAGGATAACCATGGGACTTCCTCCCAAGTGAGCTTGTTTTGAGTCACTTAGCTTAACTACCTTTTCTCTTTGACTAGTGAGAAGGAGGATCCTTCCCACCTTCAAGTGTGATGGTGAGGACTTGAGAGAGAAGCTCTTGAAGCTTGATAGGGTCATCTTGGAGCTGAGGAGTAATGATGGCTCTAGCACTTGAGAATGGTGTGGACCTACCCTTATGCTTGATCTTGTACTCAATGGCTCCATCCTTGAGCTTCTTTGGATGGAGTGTGAGAGTGTGTGAGAGCAAATCAAGAGGTGGAGGATGAGGCTCTTTCACTATCTTTTTCTTGCCATGAGTGGCCTTTGAGGTTCCACCCATCCCCTCTCTTTTAGCACTTTCCAAGTGCTCAACACACAACTCCTTAAAACACTCTCCATCAAGACCTTCTTTCTTACCAACAACCTCTTCATCTTGGGGCTTCTCAACGGCTTGTGCAGCACGAGTTATTGTCCCACAATAGTCTGATTCCATTGGAGGTTGGAGAGGGTAGGAGACAGCTTTGTTGACATGCATGAGGGTGACCTTCTTGTTGGGAAAGTCAATGCAAGCTCCAACTGTTGTGAGGAAAGGAGTGCCAAGGATCAAAGGGACTCTTTCTTCAGACGTCATCTTCAAAACAGTGAGGTCAATAGGTATGGTGCATGATCCAATCTTCAAGGGAAAGTCCTTGATTATGCCAAGTGGGGTTGTAGAAGAGGAATCCCCAAAGATGAGAGGAGGAGTATCTGTTTCCATGCTTTCAATCCCAATACTCTGCACCATGGCCAAGGAGATGACATTCACACTAGCTCCACTATCAACAAGAGCATCATCCATAGTTAGTTTACCAAGAGAGCAAGACAATGTGAACTTCCCTTGAGACTCAAGCTTAGGGAGGGACTTGGGAGGGATTGGTGGATCAATCTTCAGAAGTGAGATGCCCAAAAGTTCAGCCACTTCAGCTTGGTGGGTGAGAATGTCCTTTATGAGCATCATTTGGACATGAGCAGCATGCATATTGCTGATCTCTGGAAGCTTGACTCCAATATCACTGAGGTCTTTTCTGAATTTGGAGACCACTTTTTTCTGAGCTTTGGTGAGGAACCTTTGAGGGTAAGGGAGCTTATCATATGGTGATAGCTCAACCTCATTGTCTTCTTCCTTCACTTCTTTCAGCTTGGGGTTAGCACTCTTCTCAACTTGTGTCTCAACCTTAGGCTCATCAATCCTTCCTTGAACCTTCTTATCAGCTCTCTTCACAACTCTAACTTCAGCTGTGGCCACAACCAGTCTCTTATCATTTTCAATCTGATTTCCAAGCACTAGCCTCTCAATCTCATCAACATCATTCTTATGATCACTCAATGCAATCCCTGAAGAAGTGGAGATGATAACATTGCAAGTGTCCTTAGGGTTCTTCTCTGGTTTCCCTGGTAGAGATCCCATTGGATTCTTGGAGGATGAAGACATGGATGTAACTTGGCTCTCCAAAGCTTTGAGGTGAGAGGCAAGTTGCATGTACTTGTTGTTGAGGTCAGAATAGGTTCCATCAATCTTAGCATGGATGGTCTTGAACTCATCACCAATGGTCTTAGCATTTCTTTCTTGAGCTTCTAAGAGTTGCTTGAACATGGACTCCAAATTTGAACTTGGAGCCTGAGCTGGAGAAGAGCTTCCTTGGGGCTGAGTAGGCTGGTTTGCTTGGTAACCTCCTTGGTGATTGTTGTAGTAAGGTCTTTGCTGGTAGTTGTTTTGGTATTGGAAGTTAGGCTCCTTCCTATACCATGTGCCATTAGAATTGATGAAACACAGCTCCTCTTGTCCTTCTACACCATGAACTTCAGTAGTTCTAGCAGGCTGTTTCTGTTGCTGGTTCCCAATGGAGTGAAGCTGCTCTTGCTTAGCCTTCCCTACAAGAAGCTTGTCCAACTTTTCTTGGAGAGACTTCAGGGTCTTTCTTGTGTGCTGATCATCTTCATCAGTGCCTCTGTTGGCCCTATCATGCTCCTCACTGTAGACTGAGTCACTCCTGGCCATGTTCTCCACCAGCTCCTCAGCATCCTGCTCAGTTCTGCCCAAGAAGAACCCATTGCTGGCTGTGTCCAATCTGCTCCTGAACTCTGGTAGAGCACCTCTGTAGAAGGTACTAAGCAAACTCTCTTTGGTGAAGCCATGATGTGGGCATTGAGACCAATAGCCCTTGAACCTCTCCCATGCTTCACTAAAGCTCTCAAGGTTCTTCTGTTGAAAGCTAGAGATTTCATTTCTGATCTTGGCTGTTCTTGAGGTAGAGAAGAATTTCTCTAGGAATGCTCTCTTGCACTCATTCCAAGTAGTGATGGAGTCACTTGGAACAGCCTTCTCCCATAGATGTGCCTTGTCTCCCAAAGAGAATGGAAACAACCTCAGCTTGAAAGCATCTTCAGAGACTCCATTAATCTTGGACAAGCTACAGTAGCTATCAAATGTGTCCAAGTGATCAAGGGGATCCTCCACAGCAAGGCCATGGAACTTGTTGTTCTCAATCAAATGCAGCAGGCCTGCTTTGATCTCAAAGTTGTTGTTCTCCACAGCTGGTGCTCTGATTCCCAACCTATGACCATGAATGTGAGGTTGGTCATAGGCTCCAATGGCTCTTGCTTGGCGTGGTTGGTGATGTGGCTGGCGTGGTGGTCTAGGATTGTCAGCTCTTGGACCATTGTCCCCTTGGACATTACCATCTTGAGGCAGATTCTCCATCTCAAACCCCAACCTTTGAAGATGAGCCTGTTGCTCTACTTCTCTTCTTTGTCTAGCTATCTCCCTCTCAAGTGCAGCAATCTCTTCAACAGTAGGAACCAAGTTGGATGCCCCTCTGCTTCTTGTTATCATACACCTGAAAGTCAAAGATAGAAGAGGCAAGAACCAATATCACAAGATACAATAAAAATAAAAATGACTTAGTCTCAAGCAAATAACTAAATCCCAATGTCAAAATCAAAGTCCTAATCAAATGTTGTAGAATACAAGATGTCAATCCAATTCTAAGAGATTCCAATGCAAAGGGAATGCAAGTTCATGCTTAATCTAAGTCTAATCAAGATGAGAGGATGATTTAGAAACTAAGACAATATTAAAAATGCAATAAAAGATTGAACTTTCTTTCTTATGAGGAGAGTGAGACCCATGGGTATAGGGACTTGATATCAAATGATTAAGCTTCAATCCAAGATGCTAACTTTTCAATCAATCTAATCCTTATGCCTAGACAACAAAACTAAGCAAGCTCTATCCCTAGATGAATGCTCTTTTGCAATGATCACCCAAGTACACCAAATCCCTTTGGCTGTAATGATCAAAGCAAACATGGAGAATGAGTCTAATAGCAATCCTAGCTCCTTTGACAACTAATCCCTTAGGCAAAGCAAGCTAAAAGCATAGATGAGTTGGTTCAGGCATTTCATAGAACACCTTCCGGGCATGAAATGCCTATAGCTCTATGCTTGAGAGGCCAACTCAAATATAGCTTTAAAAACACCTAATCTATGCAAGGAAATGATAGATCTAACAATAGACACCTTGGATCTAACTTAATCACTCTCTATCACCCTAACCCATGGATCTTGGAAGGATCTACTCACTAATCCACATGCTTGCTCTTAAATCCATGATAGATTCAAGCTCAAACATATAGAGAAAGAAAGGATATGAAATCAAACAATCAAAAACACAAGATGAGATGAGATTAAGAATCAAGATGAAACTTTACTCAAGAGGTTTAATGTGTTCTTTGATAGATAATGAGATAAGTCCCTCAAAGGGGATACAAGAGTATTTATATGGGGCTTGGAAACCCTTAGAAACATAAAATAAAAATTACTAAAAGGTCCTTGGCCAACTTGATTTTCAACCAATGAGAAGCTAGGAAGAAAGGAAGAAGCTGAGCCACCCTGGCAGGCTGGACTGGTCCATGGCCGGGTGTGACCAGCCGGGTATGTCCTGCTCGTCCGGCGTCCAGGCCGTGCGGCCTCTTTAGGCCGGGTGTGTTCGGCCGCGTGGTGGGCGTCCAGCTGGTGGCAGGACGTGCGGGTGGTGCTGGCCGGGTGATACTAGTCGGGTGTCTTCTGGTGCGCGGGTAGGAGGACTGTGGGACGTCCGAGTGTCCTGGTCCGTGGGTAGAAAGGAGTAGTCGAGGTGCCCGGGTAAGTGCAGGTCGGGTGTCCATCCGTCCGTGATCTCTAAGCCGTGCGGGTCCGTTCGCCCGTGTGTCCTTGACCGGGTGCACTCCATACGCGGGTAGTGGTGGCCGGGTGTGTGGAGCCGTGCGGGGATCTCATCTCGGGTGTGTGAGGCCGGGTACACTCCCTGGCGTCCATCATCTCTCGCCCAACCCGTGCGGGTAGGTTAGGTCGGGTGCCCAGGTCGGGTGTCTTGACATGCTTCCAATGAATCGATCATAACTTCTCCAATATGGCTCCAAATGACTTGAAACCACCTCCATTGGAAAGCTAACTCAAAATGCTGTATCTCCACCAAATCTTAGCATCAGAAGATATGTCTAAGGCCTCCGTCCATGCTCATCTTTGTCTTGATCAGATCATGGATTGACTTCTCTTTTCATGGCCAAACTTGATTCTTCACCTCTTTTTGGGCCATAAGGCTTCCAAACACCTCAAATCACACCAAAGCATACTCCAACACCTGATAAGGACAAATGAATGCAAAATGGACCTAAAGATGCCTAATGCCTAACCTAAATGAGCAAAAATGCATAAGATATGATAGCTAAAAACATGTAAATATGCAAGACATCACTACACTGAGCTAAACAACAAGATTAGAGCTTTGGAGAATCAATTTGCTTCTATGAACTCTCAGCCAAGTCGCCAACAAGGAACATTACCAGGAAAGCCAGAGCAAAACCCAAAAGAACCAATGAAGGCAATCACTTTGAGAAGTGGTAGAGAGCTACCTCCAAGAACTCTCCCCAAGGATGGTGAGAAACTAAGTGGGGGGGGGGGGGGGTGGCTATCAACATTGATGATGATGTTGTGATTGTGGATGAGAAAGTTGATGAGGAGATTTTAGAAAAGATTGTTGAAGCTAAGGGCAAAGGAAAGGTTGGAGAAGAGAAGCAAACACCAAAGCATGGTGAAGTTACTACTCCAACAAAGGAGTCTTCTTTTGTTCCTCCTCCCTATGAACCTAAGCTGCCATTTCCTGGAAGATTCAAGAGGCAACTTTTGGAGAAGTACAAAGCACTCTTTGAGAAGCAATTGAGTGAAGTTCAAGTTACAATGCCAATCATTGATGCCTTCATGCTTGTTCCTCAATACAACAAGTTCTTGAAGGATGCTGTGGCTGCCAAGAAGAAGGAAATGGAAGGCATGATGGTTCTTACTCATGAGTGCAGTGCCATCATCCAGAGATTGACAATCCCTAAGAAGCTAGAGGATCCAGGCTGCTTTACTCTACCTTGTGCCATTGGTCCTTTAATGTTTGAGAGATGTCTATGTGATTTGGGAGCTAGTGTCAGTCTCATGCCTCTATCTGTTGCCAAGAAGCTTGGGTTTAGTCAATACAAGAAGTGCAAACTCTCTTTGGTGCTTGCTGACCGCTCAGTCAAATTCCCCATTGGTATCCTTGAAGACCTCCCTGTAATGGTGGGAAATTGTGAAATCCCCACTGATTTTGTTGTTCTTGAGATGGATGAAGAAGCTAGAGACCCCTTGATCCTTGGAAGACCATTCTTAGCCACAGCAGGAGCCCTTATCAATGTGAAGGAAGGCAAGATTGATCTTCATTTGGGGAAAGAGCACACTCTCCATTTTGATGTCAACGAAGTAATGAAGAGGTCAACTGTGCAAGGCCAAGTGTTCTACATAGAGGAGATGGAAGCTCTTGCTGATGAGCTCCTTGAGGAATTGGCACGTGGAGAGTTGACAATAGAGGACCCTTTGCAACATGCTTTGACAGTGGATAAAGAGGTCCAAGTGGTTGAGAACAAGGAGAGTGAGGCTATTGCAGCCATGCTGGATTCTCGAAAGAAGATTGCTGATAGAGGCCAGTATGAGGAGCTTAAACAAGAGGAATGTCAAGCTGTTCCAGCCACTCAACAGGAGATCACCAAACAAGATGATTGGAGTGAGCTCAAGGCACCAAAAGTGGAGCTAAAACCTCTTCCCCATGGTGTAAGGTACGCATTTCTAGGCCCTAATGAGACATATCCTGTCATTGTGAGTAGTGAACTTACTGAACTTGAGCTTTCTCAACTTTTAAATGCACTTAAAAGGTTTAGAAAAGCCATTGGATACTCACTAGATGATATTAAGGGGATATCACCTTCTTTGTGCATGCATAGGATACATCTAGAGGATGAATCAATGACTTCTATAGAACATCAAAGGAGGTTAAATCCTAACCTTAAAGATGTTGTAAAGAAGGAGATTCTCAAGCTCTTAGATGCTGGTGTTATCTACCCTATTTCAGATTCTAAATGGGTATCTCCTGTGCATGTAGTTCCAAAGAAGGGTGGTATCACTGTGGTTAAAAATGACAAGGATGAATTGATACCAACTAGAACCATAACTGGCCATAGGATGTGTATTGATTATAGAAAGCTCAACTCAGCATCTAGAAAAGATCACTTTCCATTGCCATTCATTGATCAAATGCTTGAGAGACTTGCAAACCATCCTTTCTATTGTTTTCTTGATGGGTATTCAGGGTTCTTCCAAATCCCCATTCATCCCAATGATCAAGAGAAGACAACATTCACATGCCCCTATGGCACCTTTGCTTATCGAAGGATGCCATTTGGGTTATGTAATGCTCCAGCAACCTTTCAAAGGTGCATGATGTCTATCTTCTCGGATCTCATTGAGGATATAGTGGAGGTATTCATGGATGATTTCTCTGTCTACGGATCTTCGTTTTCTGCTTGTTTGTCCAACTTGTGCACGGTCCTACAGAGATGTGAAGACACCAACCTAGTGCTGAATTGGGAGAAGTGTCATTTCATGGTCAAAGAGGGAATTGTGCTGGGACACAAGATTTCAGAAAAGGGTATTGAAGTGGACAAAGCTAAGATTGAGGTGATGGTCAGCTTGCCCCCACCAAAGACAGTGAAAGACATCAGGAGCTTCCTTGGCCATGCTGGATTCTATAGAAGATTCATCAAGGATTTCTCAAAGATTGCTAGACCAATGACCAAGTTGCTGTGCAAGGAGGCTGCTTTCAGCTTTGATGAAGATTGTCTTGAGGCTTTCAAGAAGATAAAGGGTGACCTTGTTAGTGCTCCCATTGTTCAACCACCTGATTGGGACCTCCCCTTTGAGATAATGTGTGATGCTAGTGATTTTGCTGTTGGGGCTGTCCTGGGGCAGAAGAAGGATGGCAAAAATCATGTCATTTATTATGCTAGCCAAACATTGAATGATGCGCAGATGAGGTATGCCACAACAGAGAAGGAGATGCTGGCCATTGTCTTCGCCTTTGAGAAATTCAGAAGCTACCTGGTGGGTTCTAAGGTCATTGTGTATACTGACCATGCAGCTTTGAGACATCTCCTAGCAAAGAAGGATGCCAAGCCAAGACTACTAAGGTGGATCCTTTTGCTTCAAGAGTTTGACTTGGAGATTAGAGACAAGGCAGGGATTGAGAATGGAGTTGCTGATCACTTGTCCAGGTTGAGAATTGAAGGTGGAATCCCTATTGATGAGGGCCTCAGAGAAGAGCATGTCCTAGCCATCATGTCAGTGGTAGCAGCCATTGAGACTGGAAAAAAGATTGAAGAGGTTAAGGCAGCTGAAGAGAACGGACCTTGGTATGCTGATTTGGTTAACTATTTAGCCACTGGAAAAGAGCCATTGGGACTTGCAGGGTATGAGAAGAAGAAGTTCTACAAGGATGTGAAGAGGTACTATTGGGATGAACCATACCTCTACACCCTATGCAAGGATCAGATTTATAGAAGAGTGGTGGCTGAAGAAAGAAGTTGAAGGAATCCTCTCACATTGCCATGGATCTCCCTATGGAGGCCATTTTTGCTCCATTCAAGACTGTCTCAAAGGTGTTACAAGCTGGATTTTGGTGGCCACACATGTTCAGGGACTCACAAGACTTCATTTCAAGATGTGACTCTTGCCAAAGGAGTGGGAACATTACTAAAAGAAATGAGATGCCTCAAAACCCAATCCTTGAAGTGGAAGTGTTTGATGTTTGGGGGATTGATTTCATGGAACCTTTCCTCTCTTCCTATGGCAACAAATACATCTTGGTGGCTGTGGACTATGTATCAAAGTGGGTGGAAGCAATAGCAAGTCCTACAAATGATTCAAGAGTAGTGGTCAAAATGTTCAAGAGCACTATTTTCCCAAGATTTGGAGTTCCAAGAGTGGTCATAAGTGATGGAGGTTCACACTTCATCAACAAGGTATTTGAGAGTCTTCTCAAGAGGAATGGAGTAAAGCACAAGGTTGCAACACCTTATCACCCTCAAACTAGTGGCCAAGTGGAAGTCTCCAACAAGCAAATCAAGGGGATCTTGGAAAAGGTTGTAGGAACCAAGAGGAAGGATTGGTCAGCCAAGCTTGATGATGCTCTTTGGGCATATAGAACAGCATTCAAGACTCCTCTAGGCACCACTCCCTTCAACATTGTCTATGGAAAGTCTTGCCACCTGCCAGTTGAGCTTGAATACAAGGCATTGTGGGCTGTGAAGCTTCTAAACTTTGACATCAAGTGTGCAAAGGAGAAAAGACTTCTTCAACTTAATGAACTGGATGAGATAAGGATGGATGCTTTTGAGAACTCAAGGATCTACAAAGAAAAGACAAAGGCCTTCCATGATAGGCACATCCTCAAGAGAGAGTTCAAGGCAGGAGATCAAGTGCTTCTCTACAACTCTAGACTTAAGCTATTTCCAGGAAAGTTAAAGTCAAGGTGGTCTGGTCCATTTGTGATCAAAGAAGTGAGACCCTATGGAGCCATTGTGCTTTGGAACAAGGATGGTGGAGACTTCACTGTGAATGGCCAAAGACTCAAGGAATACATGACCACAGTACCAAAGGAGGATGGGACATCAACCCCACTCTCTGATGCTCCCCTTGCCTAACCTCAAAGGAGGCAAAGTCAAGCTAGTGACTTTAAACAAGCTCACTTGGGAGGAAGTCCCATGGTTATCCTTGTACATATTGCATTAGGATTCTTTTTATTTTTCATCAAAAAGTCCTTTGAATGATGATGGGGCTAGATTGGGAGTTTTGGAGATGAGTTCACTGCGGTTTTGAGATGGAAGAGACATGAAAGGAAGTGGGTTTGAACTAGGTGAAATTCAGACTTGGAAGCAGGACAGATGTACCCGGGCTGTACTACCCGGGACACGGCACCCGCACGGGTGAATCAAGCCAGACGGACGGACGAACGGACGGATATACCCGGGCTGTACTACCCGGGACACGGCACCCGCACGGGTGATTCAAGCCGGACGGACGGACGAGCAGGACGGACGTACCCGGGTTGACCTACGCGGGACGCAGCACCCGCACGGAACGATCGAGCACACGCGGGTGTACGTACCCGAGCCAGTCCGAACGCCCCCAGCACCCGCGTCCTACTTTCACCCGCGTAACCCCACCCGAACGCGACCCGCCCGGCCCAGGTAAGTGTTTCTTCCCTTATTTCAGACCCAAACCCACCTAAGCCCGCCCCAGAACCAACCCCACCCCGACCCAGACACATTTTTAAAACCCTAGGCCACCCCCTATTTCCTCATTCCATTTTCTTCCTCACATCAAAATCCTCTCTAGCCTCCAAGAACAAAAATTCCCATAACTTTGCCAAATCTTAACCAAATCACAAGTTTCTTCTTCCCACATCAAGACCTTCCTCCCCTAGACCTAATTCCTTGAACCCTTTCATCTCTATCCTTCATCCAAAGCAAGGTATGGTATCTCTAAGTTCAAATTCGTAACCCTCATGAACCCTAAAAATTTGAACTTGAAATTTGAGCTTTTTCTTGCTAATTTCTTGTAAATTAGACTAGGGATTGCTTGTATATCATGCTGGGTAGTTGATTTCATGGTTGAATTGAGGTTAATTTGAACTTTGGCAAATTAGGGTTCATGAGATTTGGGGGTTTTTGAAAAGGCTCTTACTTTTGGTTGATTATGGTCTAGGTTGATTGGAATTGATGTTCTAGAGCTTGTTTAGCATTCAATTTCAGCTGGCTTGATGTGTTTACTTGAATTTCAACTTGATTAAGTTCCCTTGTTCATAAAAAAAAAAAAAAAAAAAAAAAAAAAACATTTCTTGTGAACTTGGGAGCTTGGTTACTTTGATAGTCTTGCTAGGTTGCTGGTTCTAGACTAGGTTTGCAAGTGTTCATTCCATCTTTTCTCTTTTCCAGCATATTCTCTCTTCCTTGTGCTTTATCTTGTCCAAGTCTTGATATTTTTCAGGTTCCAATGGGAAGGAAAGATGAGAAACTGATTGCACAAGAGAAGGCCGAGGCTGCTAAGAACCACACTGCTAAGTTCGGAAAAGCGTTAGGCTCTATGCCTGAATCCGAGGAAGAACGTCGGAAACAAGCTCTGGCTATGTTGAGAGAGAAGGCACAAGCCAAGAAGGCTAGACACAGTTTGGTTGATGGGGCAGCAAAGAAACACAAGGATGAAGGAAAAAGAGTGGCTGATGTTGTAATAAGACTAGCAAGGAGGGATGGCAAGAGGTTGGCTAGTGATGAGAGAGTGCTTGATGATGCTTACAAGAAAGCCAAGAAAGATGGCAAGAGGGTGGCTGTTGGTGATGATAAGAGCACTCCTTCAAAGAAAGCTAGAGCTCCAAGATCTCAAAGTGTGGGACCTCTTGTTTTGGAGAAGAACACAAAGAAAGATGCTGAGAAACCCAAACTTCCCACAAAGATCAGAATCAAAGCACCAAACCCAAAGCCATTGACACCTCCACCCTTGGTGCCAGTAGATACAACTGTTGAAGAAGCATCCTCTCCAATTGAAAGTGAGGCTGAGCAAGAAACTTTCGAAAAGTTAGGTTTCACAACCCTCGTAGAGATCGACAAAGGAAAGCCGACTGAAGTTGAACTATTGGAGCAGATGAGGCCAAGGAGTATCTTGGCCTCCAACTAGATTTGCTGATGAGAAGTAATGAGGGAGCTAGAAATTGACCAAGACATAAAGGATTTGCTTGCTCTCATGAACATGGACAGCTTCTATTCAATGGCTTACCCCAACATTTAAAGAAGTATCTTGCCAATTCTTGGCAATCCTTGGAGGTCACATTCCACTCTTCTCACATGAGGAACAAGGGTGGGGAAGAATCAGCTTCAAGATAGATGGGAAGCCTTATTTCATGACCTTAACTGAGATTGGAGAGGTGCTAGGCCTCAAGGATTTGAAGGAGTCATCTTTGCCTAAGCTGAAAGGACTAACCTAAAGGAAAGACACTTGCCCACTTCACTTACAAGTTCTTATCAGGCAAGGATAGGGTGTCCAGCAGAGACAAGAATGCATCTATCAAGACATCCATCAGTCCGCTACCTTCATAGGCTGATTGTCAACACCATCTACCCAAGGAAGGAGCAAAGCAACGTGAATGGAGAAGACTTGAACCTCATGCACCAGGCCATCCAACACTTTGCCTTACCTCCTCACCTACCTGAAGTTCCCACATGATTTTCTACGCTGAGTTGGTATGGTTGTTACTTTGTGAGGCGCCTTATGTACTACAAGGAGTATGCTTGGACAACAGGGATCCAGAGGCTCAGATTGGAATAGGCGGCTTGATCACACCTTTAATTGCTTCGCACCAGGGTATTGATTTGGGAGATGATGCATCCGGTCCCCTCTTTCAATTGATCTCACCTACTTAAAGTCAGCTCATTACTTCTCTGGAGATTACGATTGGGAAAGTGTGTTTACTCGTACTTGAGAGGCCCCACCACAGTTGAGCTGCTTCTCCCTAACTATGAGCTCACTACTTGAGCACACCAGGTACTATGAGTTTTGATATCAGTGAGCAGCATCTCCTGGGCAGTCATGGAGCTCTTGGCCCTATGACATTGAAGATGAATGAGAAAGCAGCAGCAAAGGCAGCTAAGTTTGATCAGGGATACTCAAGCCGAGCCACAGCTCATCTCTTTGGTCCTCCTCGCTATACGTTTGAGCAATGCACAGGTGCTTTGCCTTTTGGTCCCATTCGCCAAGCTCATGACCAGATTAGCACACTGCAAAGGTGGAACAGAGCTCAAGATAGGACCATCTTCAAGCTCACCAAGAAGTGCAAGGAATTGAGGAAAACTGTAAAGAGACAAGCTGAAGCTTCAGCTAAGTTCATGAGAAAGGTTGCTGATGTCTGACTAAGGGAGCTGTAGCAGGCTGCAAGGCTGAGGACTTCGATCTTGAGACTTTCCTTGCACCACTCCCTCTACCCCTTCTCGACCCAAAACACACCACAAACCGAGAAGCAAGCCCTCCGCAGCTTGAGGAACCCCTACAATCGCCCCATCCGCGTCCGAAACAAGTCACCAAGCCTAAGCACCAACTGCTGATGAAGATGAGTCTGAGGGTGAAGCATCAAGCCTCTTCCCATGCTCCATAGAGGTACTCCAACACCCTACACATTGTATAGTCCATTCATCATTTCATTTAGCTTTATTTTTCTTCCTTTGGGCCCTTCTCAACATTTAACAAACACAGAGACTGTGTGAATTAGTGTGGGGGAGGTGCCAAAGTTGCTGATCATCTTGTGTTTTATGTCATGAGCATGCATTTGGTAGATAGTTTATTTGCATAAAAAAAAAAAAAAAGAGCAATCATGTAGTTGCATTAGGATTGAGTCTAGATCATTCAATTGCATAGAAAAAAAAATCATCAATATAGGTTGCATCATGCATAAGGGGGACAAGGATGATAGTTGCCTCATTGAAAAGATGCTCATGCTAAGTTCTTAAAGTGATACCCTTCATAAGCATAGTAAGTAGCTTGAGCAATCTTAGGATGGCTTGTAAACTTTTTGCCTTGAAATCTCTTCCTAAAGCTTATTGATTGATTGATGCCATCTCTTTGAAGTTTGCTCCTGTCATATTTAGACTCTAGTCTCTTGCTCATGGTCCCTTGTGTACTAAGTCATGGATAGAACACTTGAGCTGTCCCTCCCATTCTTTGTCTATCTTTTTGGACAAGCTCAAGTGGCACTCCACGCCCTAAAACCCTTACCTCCTTTCAAGCTTTCATTATTTGTTGAGTGAGGCCTTCTTTAGAAAGCTTTACATGTGCATAATGTTGAGAGTATTGGGAACGACAATGCTTGATCTCCATTTTTAGCTAGATTAGACACTCATTAATGTCTAGCTTCTAGGATGGGGGTGAGTGTTGTATGGTATGATCTTGAGGAAATGAAAGGTTTATGAAAGAAAAGGTTGACTCATGAGACTCCATTGTTATAAGTGATTAAGTCTAGAAGGGATAAGAGGAATGAAAGATTGTAAGCTCCAAATAGTTTGAAAGGTCTTGGCCCCCATAAAAAAAATATAAAAAAAAAGAGAAAAAGAAAGAGAAAAAAAAAAAAAAAAGAAGTAAAAAAAAAAATTTAATAATGAAAAGGGGGCTAGCAATAATCTAGAAAGAGCTGGAAAAGAGTTTGAAATATGTAAATTCCCTTGTAGACTTCATTAAGAAGGAGTTTCAAATGAGAAAATATTTTGAGCATTTGGGAAATCTTTGGGTGAGAGATGGGAGTGGCATTTTGGCATTGGGAATAAAGATGTGATCTATGTATGTTGGGAAAGGGTAGAACAATGGAGATTGAGCATTGTATGCATGAGTTGATCCCTTTCTTAGATATATTATGTGCAATGTCAAGGCTACTTGTTTTGAGAGTGAACCACCCCTTGAAAGATCCTTTTGAACCCCCTTGTTTCACTTGAATAAAACCTTCTACCACCAAACCAAATGACTTGGACCATTTGACCATTTGCAAGAAGTCTTTTGAGTTTGCTTAATGATTGTTAGAGGGCAAATGGAATTGTGGGTTGTGGATTTCATGATGAGTAAGTGTAGGGATCAAAGGAGTTAAGATAGGCCTTGTTGAAGTTAGAGTTGGATTGAGTTTTGCTCCTGCTACTTGGTATGCTTGTGCAAGGTATCAAGTTGAGAACTAAGAAGAGCATTCTTTTGGCTATGAGTCCCCTCCTTCAAACCTCTCCTCCTTAGTCCCTGCAAGTTTACTTGTGGACAAGTAAAGGACTAGTGTGGGGGAGTTGATTGTCTTGCATATTTACATGTTTTTAGTTATCATATCTTATGCAATTTTTGCTCATTTAGATTAGGCTTTAGGCATCTTTAGGCTCATTATGCATTCATAAGTCCCTGTTAGGTGTTGGAGCACACTTTGGA
Source organism: Brassica juncea (assembly GCA_018703725.1). Taxonomy (NCBI): domain Eukaryota; kingdom Viridiplantae; phylum Streptophyta; class Magnoliopsida; order Brassicales; family Brassicaceae; genus Brassica; species Brassica juncea. The sequence continues at coordinate 10,252,802 of CM031937.1, forward strand.
GATATGAAGATGTTTGGGAGTTTTGTGATGAAAAGGAGGGTTAAAGATGAACATGGACAGAGACCTTAGGAATACCTTCTGATGCTAATATTTGGTGGAGACATGGCATTCTGAGTTAGCTTTCCAATGGAAGTGGTTTCAAGACATTTGGAGCCATATTGGAGGAGTTATGATCAGTTGAGTGGAAGCATGTCAAGCAACCCGGGTGAGCACACCCGAGTCCAACCATCCTTCCTCGCCTGGACAAGCTCAGGACGCGACCAGGACGACCCGGGGACAAGCACCCGCACGTCCTGATTGTGCTGAACGCCTAGAACGGACGCGGCCATTCCACCCGAGCACAAGCACCCGCACGGGACGGACGACTGGACGCGAGCTCAGGACGCACCCGACCTTGCCTCACCCGCGTACCAGCAGACACCCGACAGCACCTGCCCGACCTGGACGACCCGCACGTTCTGATGCTAGACGAAGCTTCGGACGCGTCCAACACCACCCGGACCAGGACACTCGGACGTCCCACAACTCCTCACCCGCGTACCAGCCTGCACACCCGACTAGCACCACCCGGCCACGCACACCCGCACGTCCTGCTAGCTGCTGGACACCCACCAACGCGGCCGAACACAACCCGGCCTAGAGAGCCGCACGGCCTGGACGCCGGTACGAGCAAGCCATACCCGACCTGGGCATACCCGACCTGGACAGGCACTAGCTGACCCGGGTGGCTGAGTTTCTTCCTTTCTCCTTGTTTCTCATTGGTCGAAAATCACTTGGCCAAGGCTTTAGACTTTCTCCTTTTATGTGTTTAGGGGCTCCTTTTAGCCTACTATAAATACTCTCATTAACCCAAGTTTGGGGATTAGGTTATTTGGATCTAAGAACAAACCTTTGAGTAAAAATTTCATCTTTGAATTATTAATCTCATCTCATCTTGTGTTCTTGATTGTTTATCTCATCTCCTTTCTTTCTCTATTATGTTTATGCTTGAATCTCTCATGGGTTTAAGAATAAGCATGTGGATTAGTGAGTAGATTCTTCTAAGATCCATGGGTTAGGGTGATAGAGAGTGATTAAGTTAGATCCAAGGTGTCTAGAATTAGATCTATCATTTCCTTGCATAGATTTGGTGTTTTTAAAGCTATATTTGAGTTGGCCTCTCAAACATAGAGCTATAGGCATTTCATGCCCGGAAGGTGTTCTATGAAATGCCTGAACCAACTCATCTATGCTTTAGCTAGCTTTGCCTAAGGGATTAGTTGTCTTAGAGGCTAGAATTGCTATTAGACTCATTCTCATTGTTTGCTTTGATCATTACAGCCAAGGGATTTGGTGTACTTGGGTGATCATAGCAAAAGAGCATTCATCTAGGGATAGAGCTTGCTTAGTTTAGTTGTCTAGGCATAAGGATTAGATTGATTGAAAAGTTAGCATCTTGGATTGAAGCTTAATCATTTGATATCAAGTCCCTACACCCATGGGTTTTGCTCTCCTCATAAGAAAGAAAGTTTGTTTTTGTTGTGTTTTACTCATTGTTCTAGTTTAATCATCATTCTCGCTAATGGTTGCATTTAGATTGAGCATAGGCTTGCATTCCCTCTGTTTCATTGTCACTTAGGACTGGTTCGACAATCTTTTATACTACATCATTTGATTAGAATCTGAAAGTTCTATCATCAATTCTCTCTAATCCTTCGTTCTCACTGCCAGTTATCTCTCCGCTGGATTATCTCCTCCATCCGTTATCACCGTCGTTCTCGGACCTCCGCTTCCTCTATTTCAGATCTCGAGAGGAAACCCTAGCGCCGTTACTCCTGTAAAACCCTAGCGTCCGTTTCGCGTCTCGTTCTCCACCGCCGGGTCTCTTGTAAAACCCTTTTTAGCGCCGTTTCCTCTCAGAGGCGTCTCGTTGAAACTCCGCCGCCCTGGTAAGTTATATCTCTATCAATTCTATGACTTAAGGGTGATATCTTACAGTCGTTCTCCTCACTGCGCTGTCATGTTCTTCTTTCACCTCTATTTTGCAGATGTCGAAGGCGACTATATCTTCTTCCTCCGAAATTTTCAGGTCCGTCTTTAAAATGTGTATTGGAAGTCTTGGAAGACTTTCTAGTCAACTTAATTATAAGTCGACTGGAAAGTCTTTCAGCTAGAAGACTGCCAGACGACTTAATTATAAAGTCGTCTAGAAAAGTCCTTCCAGACTTATAACTAAAATGTTATACTTGATGGTTGTGTGTTTGAGATGGTTGTGCTTTGATTGTTTTGCAGACAAAAAATGGATATTCCAGAACTCCCCCGGAGGGATACATACATTAGGGGAATAGCCCCCTGCATTGAAGAGCATTTCGTATCATACGTATTGTTCGAAGTTGCATACTGCTTTAAAGAATGCTCTTCATTATGACGAACATGAAGAGATGAAGGAGTCGAAGTTGGGAGTTTTCATCAAGTTCAAAGAGCTGGGATTTGGTTGGGCTTCAAGGCTGTTCACTACTTGCTCGGTCTCCAGCTCAACATAAAGAAGAAGTATGAGCATGTTGTGTCTCGTTGCTCCACAACCTATGAGGGTTTCACTGTTAGAGTTTGAAAACCTCACTGGTCTAAACTGCGAATACTCAAGAATCTTGAGAGACCGAACTGTGTTGTTACGGAGAAGTTGGCTTCTTTCTGGGGATAAGTTGGGAGTTGATGTCGAAGCTGAGCCATCTTACGGAGCAGATAATAGCAGCATTTGGGAGATGCGAAGGGTGGTCTCGGGATGATCGCAAGCGGCTCGGGTACCTTGCCATCTTCACTGGATACATTGAAGGGAGGAAAGGGCTCAACCCCTACAGCGCTAGTCTGGCAAGGCTTCGTAATGGAGTTAGAACGGTTTTGAGAATTATCCATGGGGGAGAGTCGCGTTAAGGTGCTGATGGACTCTTCTGAAGGGCAAAGATATTACGGGCTGTATACACTGTTGATGGGTTTGTACAAGCTCTCCAGGTCTGGGTGTACACAGCTCTGCCGGAATTGGGTGCTAATTATGGTAGTCCCATACCAAACAGGACCGTCTCCACCGATACTGGCTTACATGGGTGGCAAAGGACGCAGATGCTTAAAGATGCTATCTGCAGACAGGTATTTAACTTCAATCCAAAAGACTACCCAGAAGACTTATAATTAAGTCGTCTGGAAAGTCTTCCAGCTGGACGACTTAGTAGAAGACTTATAATTAAGTCGTCTGGAAAGTCTTCAACTGGAAGACTTAGTAGAAGACTTTGGAAGACTTTCCAGACGACTTAATTATAAGTCTTCTACTAAGTCGTCCAGCTGGAAGACTTTCCAGACGACTTAATTATAAGTCTTCTGCGAAGTCTTTTCTTTCCATGTTTCTTAATCCGTCAAATATCTAAGTTCATATCTTCTATTTACTGCAGACTACAGTGATCAACTTTGTTTAGAAGGACATTGGTGAAATGTTTTCCACAATGGGACTCTGATGTTGAGGACCCGGCCGCGGACAACATAATTAAAGTCATGTTTAATCAGAGACCGTGGAAATGGACCATAAATTGCTGGGAAGTCACCGGGTACTTGGGTCAATAAAAAGCCGACGGTTGTGAGTCCAGCGAAGAAATAGATAGTTGTGGTGAAGGAAGACAGTCCAAGACCTCGGAAGAAAGCTTGTAAATAGGCCACCTGCAGAGGCACCTGCAGAGGCACCTGCAGAGGCACATGAGGCTAGTGAAGAGGTTCCTACAGAGGCTCGTTCAGAGGTGACTACGACTATTGGTGGGATGATCAAAGAGGATATTGAAAGATGCTTCAAGGACATAGCTGATGCCAGGAGGGAAGGGTTTGAGACGTGCCTTAAGGAGTTCAAGCATCTGTCGGATAGGGTGGAAGCTTTGGAGAAGAAGGTTGGTATAACCAAAAAAGGGAAAGGGACATCATCAATGATCTTCAAAACACTACCTCTCCGCCTAAACCGACGCACGGGGTTAGTACCTCTCCCAACACCTCTCAGAAGATATTGACTAGACAAAGTCGTAGAATAAGAACTGAAAGTTGGATTTGCTTTGTTTCTTGTATGTCAGAACATGTGTGCTTGTTTTTTTTTCTATTTATGGATTTTATATGGATTTTGTTCATGTTGAAATGGATCTTTGGTTAATATTGTTTGAAATGATCTTTGTTTATAGTGTGGCTTGTTTTGTTTTGGTTAATATTGTATAAACCCCATCTTGTACATTGCAGAGTGAAAGTGTTAATGGGGCAAACGCAGGAAGGAAGAGCTTGCCGGAGGATAAAGCTCCAGAGCCGAGCTTTGGATTTACAGCAGGGAAGGAAGGAGATATCAGCAAAAGAGGGATGCTGCTTTGGCAGTTTGCAGTGCAAAGAGTGATCGAACAAGGAAACTTGCTGCCTCACAGCAATCTCCTTATGCGGCAAACAGCACGGCCAAAGTGATCATTCCAAACAAAAGGGTTTTCCCAGGCTATAACCCTTTTGCACCAATTACAAGAAGAAGTTGAAGGAGCTCGCTGATTGGTTGAAAACTGATCCGTAAGTGATTGCTTTTCCATAATAGCTTGCTTAGTCTACAAAACTGATTGTTTTTCTACATTTTGTGTTTGCAGTCATTATAGAACACCTCTCGAGAAGAAACCACGTAAAATTTCAACTCGGTGTATCACACCCTCCGGACCTCCTTATCCTGGCTGGACGACTGTGTAAGTCTTCTGCTATGACTTATGTCTTCTACTAGTAAGTCGTCTGGTAAGTCTTCTATGTAGAAGACTTACCAGACAACTTACTGACTTTACTGATAAGTCTTCTTTTTAGACGACTTACCAGTAAGTCGTCTGGTAAGTCTTCTACGGAGAAGACTTTGTAGACGACTTACTGGTCTTCTATGTAGAAGAGTTACCAGTAATTCGTCTGATATCTTTTAACTTGTATTATTTTATATGCAGCATATGGATTCTTGGATTAATGTGTTGAGGGAAGAGGTATGATGCTAAGGCCACAATTCTTCAGGAGCGAGAGAATTTGCTTCCTTGATCATCTCTTTTCTCAGCAATGGAGAAGCCACTACAAGGATTTTAAAGACTCGACAGCCCGATCACAAACGGTTTAGGGAGAAGAACTCCCTGGTGGAACGTGGAATTATTATTCAGGCACTATACCATTATTTTGCCGATCGACAAGTTTTGGGGCGCGGATATTGATGATATCTATGCGCCAGTGAAATACAAGGACAGTCATTGGATTGCTATGTGGATATCGATCCCTAAGAGGCACATAATCGTCTGGGACATCATTTGGACCTTTATCTCCCAAGAAGAACTCGATTGTGGTAATGGAGCCTTTTCTCAACATGGTCCCTTATCTGCTTGTTGAGTGCGCTTCCTCCGATGAACAGGCGTGCCCAATACACCCTGGAGCCATTCACATATGAGAGACCGCCCGATATACCTCAGGCCCGATCTGGTGATTGTGGCGTGTACGCTCTAAAGTACATTGAATGTCATCTCTTGTATGCCATTTAATAAAAAAGACTTTGCTAAGAGAAACGGGAAGGCTATGAGGGATAAGATGGCAGTGGATATATTTAAAGAGCTTCCTGGCCAGCATGAGAAAGATAACGAGGACACTGATGAAAACCTGCAAACGTATGAGGGGTGGTAAACAGCTACGTTAGATTATTTGTATGATAAATTAGCTGATGGTGTGTATTTGAACTTGATTATTTTGATGTGCTGATGTATGATAGATTAGGCTACATTAATTGTAAGTCGTCTGAGAAGTCGACTTAATTAAAAGTCGTCTGGGAAGTTTTCCAGCTGAAGACTGTCCAGACGATTTATAATTAAGTCGTCTGGAAAATCTTCTGTGCAGTGACCTTTTGGAACCTTCAGATAATATTTGTTTGGTAGTGAAATTTGCAAAGAAGTTGACACAGATAAGTTCATAACACATAAGTTCATAATACATAAATTCTTAATACATAAATTCATAAGACAAATTTCATAAGTTGACATAGACCCCACTACATAAATTCATAATACAAACGCATAAGACAAATTCATAAGTTGACACAGACTCCACTACATAAATTCATAAGACAAATTCATAAGTTGGAAGACTAAACACTGGACGACTAACTTGAAGGTCTTCTTGACGACTTACTTGAAGATTTTCTGGAAGACTAAACACTGGACGACTAACTTGAAGGTCTTCTGGAAGACTAAACACTGGACGACTAACTTGAAGGTCTTCTGGAAGACTAAACACTGGACGACTAACTTGAAGGTCTTCTAGACGACTTACTAGAAGGTCGTCCATGTCATTTCTTACATTGTGGTTTTCATATGGCCAGTTTCTTTGCAGTTTGAGCATCTATAAACTCTGTGTTGCTTCCTGGGTTTGCGTCCTCTCATCTGAATAGCTCCAACCAAGATTGCCATCTTGATTTCTTCAGTCTCCCCGGACCACGCTTTACATCTGGAGGAAAGCATGTGCGTTCCTCAACATGTTGTCCAACACAAGGATATATATTCTCTGAGTATCTTGCAAACAAATAATCCTTTGAGTACACTTGACATACAAGTGTGGGATATGCAAACTAGCATATGTTCCAGCAGCTATAGCATGAGAGCAAGGTATTTCCTCCACTGCATAGACACCACAATCACACTTTCCATCTTCCAATCAACCACACAGTCCATTTTGCCACCTTTCACCAAGAATTTCCATCCATCAATTGGTTGGACCCTCATCGTATCTGCTATCTCCGATCGTACAGCAAGCAAGTATTCAACACCCCGACTATGTTGAATTAGGAGACTCAAAGCATCTTCTCTCCTTTTCCAAAACCACCTTCCTAGCTTCTCCCTTATAAAATCCAACAGAAACTGAATCGGAATGCTCTAGCTCGCCTCAGTGTGGAATTAATAGATTCAGCGATGTTACTTGTTTTTATGTACCTGTCTCCCTGACAAAAACCCTTGACCATAGGCTGACGTCGGCTTTCTCCAAATATGTTGCAAGGTCCGGGTGTGCACTCCGTATCTCAGCCATGTACCGGTCAAAATCTGAAACCGTATGAGTATAAGCAGCACCTTTCACCAAGTACAAGAGATGTTTCCCTTTATACTTTTTTGACAATGTATTGAAGGTGATAATAACATATTCCTCGGGTTGCCCAAGGAAACACCTTATCACACACACTTTTAATGGCCGTGTGCCGGTCGGAGACTATCACCAGAGGCTGCTCATCAGAGATACACAACTTGCCAATTTTGTGAAAAACCATTCCCAAGAAGGTTCATCTTCAGCATCTACGAACCCAAAAGCCAATGGAAATATCTGAAAATTCCCATCTTATGCGGCTGCAACTAATATAAACACCTCCATACTTCCCACTTAGGTGAGTCCCATCCACCACAATGACCCTTCTCTGATACTTAAAACCTTTGATAGAAGCTCCAAAGTAGAATTATAATACTTAAATCTATTCTCAGAATCAAGTTCTATAGCCGTGATAGAATCGTGATTTGCTAAGGAGATTTTCTCGAGATATGATGGCAGACGCGAATACCCATCTTTGCTGACCTCTCACAATGTTTGG